>ML779797.1:333308-362439 GCA_009831015.1 Picea engelmannii
TCAACTATGTTAGCATTTATGTAATGATGGCTAGCTCCAGAATCAATAAAAAAATTCTATGGGTTGGTTATCAATCTTACCTTCCACTACGATGATGGGGAATTGATATTCTAATTGTTTGTTGTCCAAGGATGCATAAATCCTTGTCATGTTTCCTCCTATGTATTCCATTATTTCATCATCTTGAATGTTGTGGGAAGTCCTCATTCATTTCCCTTTGTGAGGGAAATCCATATATAAGTGATTTTCCTCACGTCCCCAACATTGCACATGATGTTTCTTTGGAATTTTCCCAAATTAATCTTCATTATTGTGATTTTTTGTGATGCTTGACCTTGTTGATTTTATTGGGAGTCATTCCTGAAAAAGGGTGGATAAAAACCTTTCTTCATTTGATCCTTTTTCCATTTCATCTTATCATTCCAAACCTTTTGGAAAACTGGTCTTCCTTTGCTTTGCTCATAAATATTTCTTGCTCTCCTTACGTCTTCGTCCAAAGTTTTTGGGTTATCATATTGAATCTTGTCACTATGGAAAGAGGGTAACCCACTTAGAAACCTTTGGATTTTGACCTTCTCATCTTTAATGAAGTCAATGTACTTCAATAATTTCTAGAACCTATTTTCATATTCATCCATTGTCATCATTCCTAACTTGAGCTCAAAGAAATCCTGCATCTTTCGTTCATAGTAATGCTCGGACAAATATTTCTCTTGGAAATATCCTTTGAACTTCCTCCATGAGATCCACTTCTCATCAAGTTTCTTGGCTTGCTTAAGTTGATACCACCACATGGATTCATTTCCTTGCAAGTGGTAGGTAGAAATTTTAGCTTCTACCAATGATGAGTAACCTTGTAGCTAGAAATATTTCTTCATTTCCAACAGCAAGGCCTCAGCCTCTTCTCCTTTTATGTGCTCACGATTTAAATTTTGTAGTTTAATATTCTTAAGCTCACCTTCCAAGATGCATACCTGAAGCCTTCTTCTTTTCCACCTAAAATGAGACACACTTGGGTTGCTCCCTGGCCCTGAACTTGCATGAGTTCTTCTAGTGGATTCCCTTGGAGAATGATGTTGTCTTCTCATGCTTCTTGATTTCCTATCATTTCCATGATAATCATTTTTTCTATGGGATATTAATGTTCACACTTTTATAGCACTAGTCTCTTGCTTGGTGCAAGAGTCCTTGTTGAATTTCTTATGAAACATATTTAATATCTAAAGTATCTCTTCCTGATCCTTCATGATCCTTTCATTATCATCTCTATAGCTCTTCACTTAGCTATGCAATCTTCTCATAGAGACACGCTCCTACCTATCTCTTCTTCTATTTTACTCTGTTTCAACACTTCCCATCCTGACATGCAAAAATATGATCTCTTCCTCATGGATGTAATATCCTTGAGCATCATCCATAACTCCAGTCCTCATACAAGAAAAAAAATTTCTTTCTTGTACCTCTAATTCTGTAAGAAATGTGCATGTAATAGTTATTGTTAGAACATGTATAGCATAAAACATTTCATCAATTACAATACAAGTTATTTAGTCATCAATTGATGAAGGACATAAGGCACCAAATAAAAATTACGGGTGGACATATGTCTTCTACTCCTTCGGACCTTTCCAAAAACTATTTTTTCGCTCAAATATGAGCTTGGGGATGAAAGTTGTGGTCAGGAGATGTTTAAGTTGTTTTACCCAATTTATCCCTACATGCTACTGGTGTCTCATTTCTCTTTCTGCGAATTTTCAAGTATTGATAACCAAAATATGACTTCATCGTTGGATTCTATGGGTCATAATATTTCCATTGACTACTAATGTACCCCAAACACAATTCTGAGCATGGATTTATGCCCTCCGGAAGTAAATCTAGTGCCAAAATTTTACCCTTATTGTTTTGGTTGTAACTTTATCATACGAGCTCCATTTTGTGAACTATTTAGCTCATTGGATATCTCTCTCCAAGTTATTTTATTTGAGATGCAGAGAAATAGTGCCTCAAGCTGTAAATTTTATCCATTTTCTATTCGATAAGAATGTCGTTTAGGGCCTCAAAAGTGCCATGCAAGTTAATGACCTTAAAAAGCCACAAAATTTGCATAAAATTGATACTACTATAAAAACCCTTTAAATTTGAACCATTTATCTCAAATAACGTGGAATATGAGTCATTGATATGTGCTACATCGGCCATCAGTGACCAACATTCATCCTTGGGAATGCACCACACTTTCCCCGATCTACCGACGCGACCATCGACCCATTCCCCCGACACTCGATTTGTACAAAACTATAAATTGGTCGATTCGAATGTCATCTGTTGGTGAATGGAAATCCTCATTGATTTATTCAATGCCTAAAAATCGTTCGATCGACGATCGACGATCCCAAATATTATAGAAAACGTTTCCCAAATCAGTCGACCTGACGATCAGCCATCGACCACTTCTATAGGTTGATGTGGCAACTGTTGATGTGGCATGACACTTCATCCCGTGGTGTCGAATTTGGTGACATGGAACAACACATGGATGTTGACATGGCATGACACATGGATGTTGATGTGGAATGACATGTGGATGATGATGTGGCATGACAAATTATCGTCCTCTTCTCTCCATCGACCACTTATGTAGGTTGATGTGGCAATTGTTGATGTGGCATGACACTTCATCCCGAGGTGTCAACTTTGGTGACATGGAACAACACATGGATGTTGACATGGCATGACACATGGATGTTTATGTGGAATGACATGTGGATGATGGTGTGGCATAACACATCATCATCCTCTTTTCTCCATCGGCCATCGACTGATTCTCTTTGATGACCAGAACACCTCATCAAATTGAATGACTCTCGTTCATCGCCTCATTAGCCATTGACGACTTATGTTTCTTGATTCGAAACACTTTCTAGAATTGAGTTGACTACCGATTATTGGCCCATCAACCATAAACAAATTTTGTTGACGATTGGAAAACACTTCACTGGATTCGACCAATGTTGATTGTCGGCCATCGACAGCCAGAGACCTCTTCTGGATGAACAAAACTCTTCTCCATTTTGGCTGACCCAACCATTGACCATCGACGATTTCTCTTGGAAAATTCCACACTTAGCAATTTTTGAACAAAAACCCTAATGAATATCATTCATCGATCTATGCCATTTCAAAAACCCATGAAATGAATCCTGGTTATTGATTGGATCTACCTTACAAAAGAGTAGAAATGAATACACACTGTCGATCCTACCCATTTCCCAAACTGGAAAAAATTAATCATGGTTTTCAACTTACTCAACCTTTCAAATGGCCAATACCTTTTGAATTTTCAAATTTATCATGGTGAATCTCGATCGTTGATCTCGAGATCAAACATGATCTCAAGCATCGATTCACCAAATTGTCTGCAACTCTACACAGAGCCATTAAAAATCGAATTTCGACCTTTCCAAGTCAAATGGCTCTGTAAATTTACCTCTCTAATCCATTAACCCTCTTAAACCATCTAGAGTCATTCAAACTCATATTTTTCCTATGGATTTGAGGATTTCTCTCTAAATTCTCCACTGTTCCCCAAATTTGACACAGGAAAAAAAAACGCAACAACAAATTTCACCAATTTACTTTGTTTATGGCCCATACAAGCTCTGTGTTTGAACCAAATGATCTGATACCATAATGTAACATCCCCCATCCCAACCAAGGGAAATTTTGGTACAGAAAACTCACAAATACAAAATTTCTATTAGCCCTTTTAATTCATTTATAGTTAACTAATTTCTTGTAGATTTTAGTATGGATTACAACAGATTCAACTGTTGTCTATAACCATAAAATAGATGCATCTACAACATTCTAAACACACATATGAATGTAGTAAATAGTTCATTACAACATCACATATATCATTGGCATTTACATAGATCATGCACAACAGTTTATCTCATAAATACAAGACATAAAATAGATAAACACTTATCTTTTAACAATGGTTGTGCAACCAGCTGCTTGGAATGGACGTTCCACCCAACCGTAGACTGACTGTTCCAAATATCAACATCCATTTACCCCCAAGTTGAGTCTAGTAATCCAAAAAATAGGGTGGTATGTCATGTTCCACTCGCAACTCATAAAAACTCACAACCCATTGATATATTCCTATAGCTATCCCAATTTCCCACCATCTCCCTTCCTCTTGACCTACCCAACCTAAGGAATGTACCCCCTCACTAATATCAGTCCCTCAGGTGTCTCAGTCATTTAGTAGGGTCTCTCTGGCAGAGGTAACCAAGAATCTCTCAACTGAAAACTCAAGGGAACTCACTGCTAGGAAAAACTACCAGAAAACAATGACAAACAATTGATATTTTAATGCAACTCGCTCAATAGTTCACTCAATGGGCCTAAAAAAATGGATTTCTTTCTTGACTCACACACTTCCCCAAGATTATTGTACCCAACCCCCATGTGCCCAATAACTATGGGATGTGACTACTCACACCCACCCTCTTACATGTATTCAATGATTGGCTTTGGGAACACTCAACCAAAAATTAGAAGGTTCATATACAAACAACAATTTTAAGAAAATGGGTGAGATTAATATACATGGGTAATTCCCCCTTGGACACCCTTGGCCATTATCCTAGACCCTCCTCTCTTGTGTGAATTAATTAATCCCCCATATCTTGTCCATTTCCCCTTAGCAGTTGGTATCACATTTTATTATTAAAACATTGAAATACAATTCACATATTACATCATTTGGCCATAGCCACATATTATATCTACATAAGCATTAATTAAACTGATGATTATAGTGGGGATGTTACACCATTGGAGGATCTCATTATTTTATCACTTTCATTGATGGCTTCTCATGAAAGTAATAGATTTAATTTGTGAGGAAGAAATCTTTTAATATATTTGTTTCCTTGGTTGAAAGGAAAATTCAGAAGAAGGTGAAGTCCTTGAAAATCAACTATGGTGTCGAGTACTCATCTAAGGGGTTCAAGTTGTTTCTAAGAGTCCACATAATCGTAATAAAAATTGTGTTTCTAAGAGTTTGAATTAAAAATTGATGGAAAAGGTATGGATCATGAAATTAGATGTTTGTTTGAGAAATAGATTTTGGCTTTATGTGATTTCTACAATACACTGTTTGACTACTATATTGTGTAGTTCATTTTTGGGTGACAAGACAATATAAGAGGCTTGTAGTGGAGATAATCCCTCTATTTTACATGTTAAGTTTTTTGGGTTTGAGGATTTCATGCATGTACCTAATGTGAACACCAAAAAAATTGACAATTGATTACTCAAGTGCATCTTTATAGGATATTTAGAAGAATTTGAGGAATACGGGTTGTGGATTCCATCTAAGCATTGGAATATCAATAGTGGGAATGTTATTTTTAATGAGGAGAAAATTGTGTAGATGAATATGAAGAATAGAAGTAGAAAGGTACAACATTGAGTGATTCCAAATTTCCAATCTAGCATTGAAGTTCAAGTTGAATACTTGTTAGTGGACCTAGATGCATAAATTATAGAGGAAGGACGTTAAAGTCATCCTAAAGAAATGTCATTATGGTTAAATGAAAATGTAAATCTTCAACATAAGAAACTTAATCAAGGGAATAATATGAGGACTCTTCATAAAAAAAAAAAAACATTGGCATAAATGGCTATGAGCCAATAGATTTTAGCTATTTTGATCTATCTTTCATGGTTGATGAGACAAGAAATGTCAAAGAGGATCTTAATGGTGATTATCCCCCTCACTTGAAGAAACCCATGGAGGAAGAATGAAGGCCTTGGAAAATAACTAAACTTGGAATTTGCAATATTTTTCTAAATGAAGGAAGGTGATTGGATTCAAATGGGTGTTCAAGAGGAAGTATAATTATGTGGATAAATATAAGGCTCATTTGGTAGAAAAATAATACTCTCAATTAAATGGTATTCATTATGGTTAGACATTATCCCTAGTGGCCAAGGTGACCTCTATTATGTTGTTGTTGCTGTCACTAACAATTGCTTATGATTTGGAAGTTGAGAAAATGGATGTGAAGACAACATTTCTTCACAATGAGCTCAAAGAAAAAATATTTTTGAAGCAACCAGATGGATTTGTTGTAGAAGGGAGAGAATACATGGTATGATAGTTGAATATATCATTATATTGGTAGAAGAAGAACCCAAGATAGTGGTGGAAATAGTATGATAAATATATTTTGGGACAAGGATTCATAAGAAGTGAAGGAGGCCATTAATTTTACTTCAAGAAAGAAGGTACTAACTTCATTATCTAGTCTTATATGTCGATGGTAATATTTTGATTAATGATTGTATCAAGAAAATAATGAAGGAGATTAAGCCCCAATTGTCACGTGAGTTTGACATGAAGGAATGAGGTGAGTTGTAATATTTCTTGGGAATTGAGGTCTCCAGCATCAACTGTGCACCTCTGTACTATCTCCATGGCATCAATCCTAGCACGTAATTTGCGCATTTCCCTTTCCACTACTGGATCGAGTAATTGTCTGCCTCTTCTCCTAGATGGCATGGCTGTAAAATTATCTTTTCTCCGCGACAGAAAGCAAAGAACTTTTTCTATGCTTTGATACCACTTGATGCAGACCCCCGACCCTCAGGCCAGGATCCACTCAGGATCGTTCTAAAATCCCCTTGAACCGAAGCAACTCTTTTGTTTCTCGCTGGAATGTCCAATGAATCCATAGGTCCTTTTTAAAAATCTCCCTATGTAAATTAACTCCAGGCGTGAACCTTACACTTCTATGCAACCACGATCTGGTCCTTACACAGGTGTCTCTCGCAACTCAGAAGTTCGTGAGTCGAAGACCCTCAACTCCTCTTTTTTCAACCTCCGATACCAGAGATAACAATATGGGTATATCTCCTCCCTTGTCAGCGCCCTCCATACGTGATCGTCGGCTAGGGATAAGCACTAGAGCCTCTCGCAAATTCGTGACCTCACGAGTTAGAGTTTCGAAACTTGGCACTCTCCCTTTGTGAAACCTTTAGAGGCGATGGTTGACTTCCTTTTCGCACTTCTTGCAACTTGCAATCTCGCGAGTTGAAACGCTGAGCTCTTGTGCTCCTCTTCTACAAAACCCTGAGATGCAATGGTCAGCGATGGTTGACTCTTCGATGTGGTGAGTATACGCCACCTGTCTCTTCTTATACCTTTCCCTGGGTGTTTGTTTTTCATGCCACCTGTCAATCCCTTTGATCCCCACCTGACAAATGTACCACGTTGTTCACACAAGCCCTTGTCTCTCGGCACCTCGTGACTTCTGCAATCGAAAGTGACTCTTTCCAAACCCCAAACTCCTAATACGTGATAGCTCCATGGGGTTCTAATCCAATGGTTCTCCCATGCCTGGATCCAACGGTTCAAAGCTCCTCAGTACTCAGTTGTTCGCGCAACCAAAGGATTTGGTCCACCTTCTGAGCTTACAAACCCCGAGTTTGAGAACTGTTCCAACGCTCTACCTGACCACGATCAACAGTCCTCGTTGATTCTTTAAACCAACATAATGGTTCGTCCAACCCTTATCCACCTTGCAACTTCTCTAGATCCTACGGTCCTTGCAACCTCGTGAGTTCTCCATGGAGAATTCCGACCGTTCAATTCCTTTCTCAATGGCTTCTACAAAATGAACTAGTGTTCCTCGTCTCAACTTGGATTTTGCAAACCGACTTCGCCCTGTCTCCCTTTGAACACTTCAAAGGCGCTAATCCTTCTGAGCTTGTTCTTGAAAAAACTTGAGTTCTCCAAAGGGACTCCTGCACGCACTCCTTGCGGCAATCTCTCAAATACTCCTGGGTATTTAATCTTTCGACTATGTGCACTCTCTACAAGAACAATCCTTATTTCTTCCACCTTAGTTGTAACTTCTAAGGCTTCGACTAGCCTGCGCACACCTTGCATGGCTTCTGTGCTTCGCCTGCACTTCTGCTGGAATCAGAACAACAGTATCCCTCCTGAGCTTTCTGAGATAAAACTCAGAACCTTTGCCAACGCACACCTTGCAGACATTTCACTGCACTCCTTGCAGGAACTCTCACTCAGGAAGAGAAACAATTGAAACTCATTCTCTTTCTCTCTCAGACTTCAAACATTCAACATGAAATCATACATTCAACACAGTATTAAAGAAAATGCATAACAGAGAGAATAAAACAACTATAAGCACACCATTCAGCATGTATAAACAGAAAGCATCATAACATCATGAAATCTGATTCAAAGCTTCATATATTAACTCAAATGCACCTGTACATGGGTTCTTCTCTACAGCTCTCTACTTATGAATTCTCTCTTCTCTTCTGTGCTAATATTACAATTGAATGAATCCCATAATACAAAGATGAGGGTGTCTATATTTGTTTTTCCTCCTATACTCCTAAAACTGTCTAATCTATCATTCAAACCTACCTACTTTCATTAACTGGGCTTAATGCCTTTTTACATTGAACAGATAAGAGCAGATTGCTCAAGATCTGTTTACAACACTTTTACATAAATGCAAGTACGCCTCCTTAACTGTTACATTAATATCCTATTTTTAACCTTTCAAAAACATTTCAGGCTCGCTTGGCTGCTAATGATGCTCCTGCATCACTTCTAAGGAATGTGCTAATAAATCTCTTGGTTGTAAAATTACGTAAAGATATTAGACTTGAACATGGGCCCATGCCTATTTGTTGTGACAATCATAGTGTTATTTATTTGGCAAAGAATATCAAGTTTCAACCACACAAAGGATATAATGGAAAAATTCCACTAGATTAGAGAGGTGGTGGAGTCCAGTGAGGTAACTATCATCTACATATAATCAAGTTTAGGAATATGATTTAAGATCATTTTGAAAACTGATCTTTAACCAAGGTAGTGGATGGAAGGAAATTTTCTTGGTGTAGGGCGAAGGTGGGGATTCAACCTCGGTCGATGTGACTTTTTAAGTGGGAGATTGTTACAATATTGTGAGTTACATAGTATGTGTAACTAGAAATTCCATTTATATACAGATTGTGTAAATAAATATTTCATTTGTATTATTTTGTTTTAGAAGCAAAGTTTCTTCCCAATTATATTCATGATTTTAAGAGTAGTGATGCTTTGATGTTTTTTGATGCGGGAGAATCTCAATCATCATAAAGATGACAAAATTAAGATGGCTACGGAGTTGTTACAAAAATGATTAAGTTTTGTAGGAAATAAATAGTAGCAGAATGAGAGAGACTATGGGAAGTAAAAGCAGTGGTGCATATCGAATGAAGACTATAGAATGTAGAAATGCAGGAGATGGAGCGACGCTGCAGGATGGACATGTTTCTACAGTATGAGTAGAGGACATGTGTATGAAAGGAGAATGTCAATTTTCATAGAAGGAAATGATGTGTTGATGAAGAATGTGTTACTGGTAGATGCTATAAGGTCAAGTGCAGGAGAAGAATCACCGAGGAAAGGAAGAATCAGAGGTTGAAAGGTGAAAGGGAATGAGCAGTCTCTTGGGGAAACTGAAGAAAACAATTTCTAAAAGAATAAAAAATAACATCGAAGAGCTTGTAATGGGCCTACAGAGTCAACAAGATGATAGATTTCATGAGACAATGAGAGAGAGAAGTGGTTGAGGTTCCCATGGCCTCTGGCCTAGCAACCCAATGGTGATTGTAAGCTCTGATCCGACCATGGAGACATTGTATTGTAATCTATATGAAATTAAATATAAGGTTTTGCATATTTACCCTCATGTGTTTGTATGAATAAAATGGTGTAGGATATTATGTTACTTTGTAGTTGACATGAATGGATGCACTTTTAATTCCATTTCTTAAGTAAATCCCATGGAGGATAGTGACATTGTGATATTGTTGTGAAGGTGGAATGAGTATGTGGAAGGTCACGTTGGAATTATGATATTCCATAGGATTATGTGGCACAATCGAAGGGGATGCTATGTTGAAGGTAGCATAGAGGGTTGTGAATAGAGGCTACTGTGGAAGTTATGATACCGACATGAGTTTTGTGTTCCAGTAGATGTGCATAGTATAAAAATATGTGTTGCAACATAGGTGTGATGTAGCAATAGACACATTGAGAAAAATGATGTGTCACGGTAGAGACATGTTGCAAAAGAGGATGTGTCACAACAAATACATGTTGTGGCAAAGGATGTGTCATAACAGAGCTATGTTGGAGCAGATATGTGTTGTAGCAGGAGACATATTTGTAGCAAGAGACATGTTGTAGCAAAATAAGTGTGTTGAAGCAAAAGAGTGTAACCGAAGGCGTGATGGAGCAGGATGTGTGTTGCAAAAGAAGGTGTGTTGTAGTAGAAAGCATGTAGCAATAGATATGTGTCATAGAAGAACACACGTGACGTACAATAAAGACATGTTGCAGCAAGGAATTTTGTAGCAGGAGACGACTTGCAACAATTGAATGTCATATACTAGTTAATACATATTGACCTACTTTGTAGAATTTTTTTGTTGGTGATATAGGGAAGGAAACATGGATATGTAATAGATGAGGTACAACCCTAGTAGTTGTGGCATGATTAGGTTCACAAGAAATGGAAATGTAGCGATGAGGAAGAAGGATTATGGAAGCTATGATTATAGCTATGAAAAAATTGTGAAATGTTATGTTGAATATGTACTTTGATGATAGGAGGTGGACTCACCCTGCATCAAGTAGTATCAGAGCATGGTTAAACTCTAGGATGGAATAAACTACAAAGGTATCAAGTTAGCTTCAACTATGGATGGAAGAATTGCAAGGGTATGAGAGTTAGTTGCACTCTTGATGATTGGGTTCCTGATAGTGTTCCTATGTAACCATTGTAGTGAGAAGACTTGGGAGAATGATGGTTCATATTGTGTTTGATAAGATAAAATTTTGGGAGGTAGTGTTGGAGAAGGGTAGTCCTAGGGCTATGACATAACTCCAGATAATTTCTCCATATAGATGAGTAGGTCAAGAAAGTGAAAAAAAAATAAGAGTTAGAATGAAGATAAATGTAGGAGCAGTAGCATATGTCAGACTAAATTTGTTGAATAGGAAAGGATTGAAGCTGTGAGAACAACAAGAAAGACAAGAATAGAAATCTATAGGAAGAAATTCGAGAAGGTTGTTGTTGAGAAGGAGGATAGTCTCTGAGATAAATGGCTGCTAGAAATAGATGGTAGTTGTGGTGGAAATTATCCATGGCTATCATCTTAATATGAAAGAGGCAGCGTGGGTCATGAAAGGATTCATGAGGTGGAAGTTGTGGTGGTGGTTATCCATGATTTTTATCTTGATATGAAGACATATTGACTAGAACTGAGTGAGTATGGATGTGAGATAAATATAGTCAAAGGGTTTCCTAGATTGGAAATTCGGTTCATATGTTATGAGGAGCATGATAGTAGTAGTGAGAGAATTGTTCAAGGATGGTGGCTAGAGGTTTTGAGTAGAGCCAAATTTAAGAGAAATGAAGAAGAAGAGAGACACATTTGGTTGAGTCATATGTAAAAAATAAAAGAGCGATTGAATATGGAATTATTATTTTCCCTTTATATGTTATTTTCTTGTTTATAGGAAGAGGGAAAAATTGTGGTTTCAAATGGATGGGGATGTACTTGGATGAAAAGAAGATGGAACATAATATGTTTGTGTATGAAAAGGAATTAAATATATTGCAAGAAATTGCAGGAACACAGAGGTTGCAAATGATGAAGATGTCTAAGAGAATTCCCAAGTAAAAGATGATTTTGTGAAGGTGATTGGCCTAAGAGAAAGCATGAATGAGTTTTTTGAGTTGAATATGGATAAACTTATAGTCTTGAAGATGAAGATGTTGTTGATGGAGAAAGGAGAAAATTTCAAATCTCTTGATGAAGAAGACATGTTGCAGAGGAATGATAATAGGGTTGAAGTTTGTTGAGTACCAAATGTCAAGGTGTTGCATGAAGAGTAAGGAACTTGAAGCTATGTATCTGGAAATTTTTCAAGAATGTGTATACGCTAATAGAATCTTGACTGGGGAATTTTGCATGTTATTGTGGATTGAGTCAAGGGAGGTGTAACATGGGAGGATGTGACTCCATGTTGTGTGTATTTGAGCATGAATGGTTGGTTATACTGAATACACTTTGTACACTGTATGAAAAATGGAAGTGGGATGTTTTGGATGGGATGTGACTCAGATCTAGTTGTGTAGGTGATGCATGGCTGAAAATCACCTAACTAGTGGTTATGGTAATGAAGAAAGAGATAATGACAGGGAAGAAGTATTGGAAGGTGAGTGGTTGCATAAAATTGAGTTGAAACATGAATAAGATGAAAAATTATATATCTCCAAGATGAGAGTATTGTTTTGATGTTGTGGATGGATGTGCAACAAGGGACAATAATGAGTCGGATGAAATAATGTGCAACAGAGGATGTTGGCTTACCGATTGAAGCCTATAAAAGATGAGGACTATAGAGTTGGAAGTACAATAGTGATGGAAGATGCATTCAAAAGCTATAGATGTGAATGATTTACCTCATTATCACGAGGGAATGTTTTCTTAAAACCTAGGAGTTTGATGTAGGAGCATCTTGGTCATCCTGTAGATGACATGAATAAGACGGCTCCAAAGTTGTTACAACAATGATTAAGTTTTGTAGGAAATAAATAGTAGTTAAATGAGACATACTATGGGAAGTAGATCGAATGAATACTACAGAGTGTGGTAGTGTATGAGATGGAGCATTGCTATAGGATGGACAGATTTCTACAGTATGAGTAGAGGAAATGTGTATGAAAGGAGAACCCAAACCATCACAAAAGAAAATGATGCGTTGATGAATAAAGTGTTATTAGTAGAAATTGGAAGGTTGTGTGTAGGTGAAGAGTTTTTGAGGAAAGGAAGAATAGAGTTTGGAAGGTAAAAGGGCATTAGGAGTTTTCTAAGGAAACTGAAGCAAATGGTTTCTGAAAGAACAAAACAAATCATCGAAGAGCTTGCAAGGGGGTTAGTGGAGTCAAAAAGAAGATAGATCACACAAGACAGTGAGAGAGAGAAGTGGTTGAGGTTTCCATGCTTTCCATCCTAGAATCCAAAAGAAGATTGTAAGATCACATACTACCATGGAGTCATTGTATTGTAATCTATATTAAATTAATAAAATATAGGGTTTTGCATATTTACCCTTGTGTGTCTGTATGAATGAAATGGTCTAGGATGCTATGTTACTGTGTAGTTGACATAAATGGATGCACTTTTCATTCCATTTCTTAAGTAAGTGAATCCCATGGATGATAACACCATTGTGATATTGTTGCGCAGGTGGAAAGATTCCTTGGAAGGTCGTGTTGGAATTGTGATCTTCCATAGGATTGTGTGGCACAATCAAAGGGGTTGCTATGATGAAGGTAGCATAGAGGGTTATGAATATAGGATATTTTGGAAGTTATGATACTCGAACGAGTTTCATGTTGCATCATGCGTAGTAGAACAAGTTTTTTTGTAGCATTGGTGTGTAAAAATGATGTGTCACAGCAGAGACATGTTGCAAAAAATGATGTATCACAATAGAGATTTGTTGTAGGAAAGCATGTGTCATAACAAAGGTGTGTTGCAGAATACATGTACTATAGCGGATTTGCAACAAGGATGTGTTGTAGCAAAAGAGGTAGGATGTGTATTGCAATAGAAGGTGTGTTGTAGAAGAAAGTGTGTAGCAATAAATACAACAAGGCATGTTGTTCTAGGATGCAAGTTGCATCTAGTGAATGTGTCGTAGACTAGTTATTTGCAAGAAGAAAACATGGATAGTTGTGGCATTATTAGGTTGACAAGAAAGGAATATGTAGAAATGAGGAAGAAGCATTATGGCATCTATGATTCTAGTTATGCACAAATCAATAAATGTTTTTTTGCATATGTACTCTAATGATAGGGTGTGGACTAGCCCTATTTGTACATTCTTTATAAAAGAAAATAAAACAAGAAGGAAGACAATGATTTGTCCCTAGTGAAAAGAAAACTTTTTTGTTGATGTGTGTGCTTCTTTTCTATGGTTGTTTTGTTATTTTGAACTTCATTTGTATGTTGAACATGTTTTCGTTATTGATCACTCCCCATTTGTTGCATGTCGCTCTCAAGTTTTAACATCTACTTCAATCTTAGAGATTTTTGGGTGGTTTATTATTATTATTCATAACATTCCTGAAAATGTTATTCTCTTCATGATTTTGCAAAATAAAATGTCTAGGTTTTACTCAAAACTCATGGGAGAAAATAAAACTTGTTCTTATGATCATTGATATGAATTTTGTTGAAATTTTGTCATAAATGTTTTCCTAAAATAGTTTTGGATAATTTTTAATCTATTTGTTATAATAAATCATTTTTAAATCCCCTTTAATTTACTTAACTCTCACTTAAGCTATTAGTTAGTAAGCTCTCATCTCTTGAATTAGTTAACCCAATTCTCTCTTTAAACCAATTTCATCACACCATGGTTCACAAATTATAATATATTTTATTACATCCTTTCATAATAATATTATTTTAAAAGGCTCTTTCATATTACATGTCCTAAATTTTTAAAGGTTGAATAGTGGAAGGAAACTATAATTGAGCTTATTACTTTCATAAAATTAGGGACTTAACAAAGACATTTAATTTTTACAAGATCATATATTAGTTTTTTTTTAATTTAAACACTTTCTCCTCTAATGAAGTGCTTATTGTCTCTCGATCAAAAGGATCTACGCTCTTTGATAAAATGGTCTAAAAGCTTTGGAATTGGAATCATCTTTATAAAGATTTACAATTGATGTGAGATTCTTTATTCACTTAGCATTCAACCTTTCACTTGCACATAATTCCGATTATCTCATTGGAGGAAAGGCGACACAAAGCGCTAGATTTGCATGCGAGAGGCAGGGTTAATGGACCATCTCATGGGAGGAAATGAAATCAGAACTATAGCACTCGGTTTGAATGCGAAAGGTAAGAGTTTTCGGAGGGCGCTATGCATGCGAGAGGTAGGGTTTTGTTTTTGAATTTCGGGTTTTCACTTCTAAGTGAAAAAAAAAATACAAATTTGGGTTTCCATAATTCTCGTGGGGAGTGTACACAGAAATGAAATGCAATTTCTTCATCAAAAATTTCATGCATTAAGATCTGTAATTTAATTTATAACTCAAACAAAGACTACAAATTTATCAACTTAAACAAATACCATGGATTTATCAACTTAAAATGAGTTAATTCTGAGGAAGTGTACAGAAACAAAATACATTCAGTTGTTGTAAATTAAACAAAGAAAAGGAGTTTACAACTTAAGAGATCTCTGAATTAAACAAAGATGGTGGATTTATCAACTTATAATGCGCTAGGACTTACCAAACACCATGAGCTGCAATTGTTTGCTTCAACAACGATCGAGCGATAACGCGAACCGTCAAGGCCTCAACGATACAACCATCCAGGGTTTAGTGATGTAGTATATTTGATTTTCAGGGATATTAGGGAATTCGAACTACAGAGATTTATGCAGTGATGAAATGCAGTGATGAAACGCATTGCCACTAATGTGAAACATGAAGCCAACGAGTGGTGATAAATGCCCACTCAAGCGCCATTTAAATGCAGGGAGGGAGAGGAAGCAGACACTTGGCCGTGTCCATTGGTATTCTAAATAATAAAAAGGAAAAAACATAATGCATTAGGTTTAGAATTTAATCTCATCTCTCATTTGTGGATGACAACATTAGGGTGTCATTAAATTTTGACTTTGAGAAGAGAGGAAATGCAGGGAGGAGAGGAAGTAGACACTTGGCCCTGTCCGTTGGTATTCTAAATGATAAAAAGAAAGAAAACCATAAAAAAGAAAAAACATAATGCATTAGGTTTAGAATTTAATCTCATCTTTCATTTCTGGATGACAACATTAGGGTGTTATTAAACATTAGGGTGTCATTAAATTTTGACTTTGAGAGGAGAGGAAATGCAGGGAGGAGAGGAAGTAGACACTTGGCCGCGTCCATTGGTATTTTAAATGATAAAAAGAAAGAAAACCATAAAAAGGAAAAAACATAATGCATTAGGTTTAGAATTTAATTTCATCTCTCATTTGTGGATGACAACATTAGGGTGTCATTAAATCTTGATTTTTCATGTAATAAATATTATTTAAAGAACCTAAATTATGGAATCTCAATTTGGATATAGGGATGTTTATTTTCATAATAATATTTTATTGCCTTCATTATGAGGGAGATGTTTAATAAAATTTTAAAATAATAATACAAATTAATAAAAAATTATGTAGACTTTATTATATATATATATATATATACTTACTACAATCTAATATGGGGAAATGTTTATGTAGCTTAAAGCATCAAAATAATAAATTAATAATAAAAATAAATAAAATAATGTTGGATTCATAAATAATAAAGAGGCTAGATTTATTTAACTTTGAATTTATCAAGCCCCTAGAGGGATCAAATCTCTCTAGGTTCAAACCTTCTTTTAGGGTCAAGTTAAATGGATCTAGGATGGTAATTAGTGTCAATTTTATGAGTTGTTTATTTATTTAAAATGTATTATTAGTCCTTGTTGAAGGCCCACTATAACATTCAATTCATGGTTGACCATCCATTAGTTTGTCTTTGACTCTCTACATTTTTTCATAATATTTAAATTACGTTTATCACACATCAAATAGGCTGAACAATTCGATGTATTTTGGTGGATCTCTAGCCGAATACCTTTTTTTCAATCTAAGCTTATACCTAAGTTTTGACTGTTAATGTTAGATAACTACCACATCTATTCATTGAGGTCATTAAATTCATGTGAGTGGAATAAATACCTGTGATGTCATATATTGGATGTGAAGTGCAATGTTGCCATGTTTGTAACCAAATTTGTAACATAATTTATAGTTATGAGCATTCCACTACCCAATCTTTGTTATCTATGAGCATTCCACTACCCAATATTTAAATCTTTGTTATCTCGAAGTATTCAGTTTGATTTGATGTCTCATTTCTTTCCCAACCTCTTTTTTCGTCTCCACTTCTATTATCTCTCATGTTATCTCTCTTGATATAATGTGTAGGAATTTCCTTCTCCCTCGCGTTCTCCCATGGGTTACATCATTTCCTTCTCCCTCTCCCATGTGTTCCGACCCTGCAATCTCTTTAACAATAATGTGGACTACTTATTCAATATTTGGTACCATGATTGCAAATTCTTGGACATGGTAACAATATACATCCCTCTCTCATGTGTTATGACCCCGCAATCTATTTAACTATATAATATGGACCACTTATTGAATATTTGGTACCATGATTGCAAATTCTTGGACATGGTAACAATATACATTAAAGGTTTCATTCCAACTATTTGTAAATTAGCAAGGATTTGGTTGCTAATGTATACAAAGGTATACATACCCTACCCCCTATGGATTTGAACCTCTAACTTCCAAGGAGAAAACACATGTTCTTAACCATAAGTCCCACTCAAGTTGTATTATATTATATTTTAAAAATAGTCTACCATTATTTGTAGGTTTTAGTACAATTTTTATTGACATTATGAATATGATGCCCCATTGCCTCATGTGCAACATGAATTTTAGGAACATAAGCTAATGCAATGTTTGTATTCTTATAAGAGGCTTCAAGATTGATTCGGATTTAAGAGCGGAATGAAATGAAAAACAAATATATAACATTAACACGGATATACAAAGAACAATAACAAAGATACAATAAAACTTAACTTCTATTCAATAAAGAAATCTGTTGAAATTGTAAAATGAAGAATAAAACAATCTTTCTCGAATGGTGGTAATTAATCTCTAAGAAGAGATGTGGCGGCTACGCGCATTCGTCTGAGCACATAACAATAAGGCCTCCAGGACTTTTGAGCATCGAGAATTAATAAAGAATCACTAGAAATCAAAAAACCTAACCCTAGGAGATGAATTCCCAAAAGTTATATGGGCCCCGATGGGGTAAGTTGGTACGTCAACTTCCCAGGGTCATATATTTTGCATAGAATATCTGTTTTAGGTGCACGATAACCCAATGGAAAGGTCTCTTTAATAGTTACAAATGATTTCGTTACAATGTGACTATGTTTATAGTGTGACTGTGGCGAGCCCAAAAAATGTTGTTCGGGGCCTCAAAATGGCTCTGAAAGTTTAGGATCCAAAAAGATAGAAAAAAAATACTAAGATGAAAATTTTATGTGAGTCATTTGGAAGAGGTCGGTGGCCACCGATATCCACCTATATAAACATTATGTCCTTATGAATTAATGGTCTTCATTGTGTTGAGTTTCCCCATCACTTGAGGAAATTTATGTTGAATTTTGGCCCTGGGTTAGCCACTTTCCTTTGTGCAAGAGTTGCCCTCCTTTCACAACACGATAAAGCTAAAGATTTTTTTGGTAAGTTCCCTTGACGTGTGTGTACACAATTTGATCAATGGATGTATTTTCCATGTAGTCATGGTTGAGCTATGTCGGTGTCAATTTTTATGCTATCTCTTAGGTGTCCAATAATGGTGGAAATTATGGTCGAAGGAGGTCCACATCAAACACTCGGTGAAATCCAAGGAAGGGGGGAATGTTGATCTCAAAATAATTTTCACCCACATCCTTGGTGATGGTGTAAGTTCCATAGCAGAGTGGTAGAAGCTTTCAATAAGGAATTCTTTCTGCAAGTGCAACCAAACTTTATCTCCCACCTGAAACTTGTGTGGCACCCGATGTTGATCATGGTGCTGCTTGTACTTGGCATTCGACTTCTGCAAAATATATTGAACCTATTGGTAGATGTGTCAGATTCATTCAATGAACTGAGTGGCTTTGTCGGCTTCGGTTTGAACATGGGATGATTTTTCCTGTGTGGACACAAGGGGTAGTACAACATCCATGGGACCCAATGGTTGAAATTCCAACCCCACCTGAAAGGGGTTTTGGTCAATTGAGTTATGTATGGTTTTATTGTAACTATGATAAACATAGGGAAGACTCTCGTTCCTTTTGCGCAGATGCTTGGAATTATACATGTGCAATATATGCACGATTATCCCATTGACGACCTCAGTTCAGACATCTATTTTGGGTTGGAAGGTCGTGGATTTGTTGATATTGGTGTCTAGTAGTGACAAGAGGCTCAACCAGAATGTGATGAGGAACCGACTATCTCAATCTGAGAAAATCATTTTTGGTATCCCAAAATGTACCTGCACTAGTTCAAAGAATATATTGGCAGTGGCCTCCGGTATGATTCTCTTCTTGTAGGAAACCATAATCGCCATCTTGAAAAATTAATCAACAACCATGAAAACACATTCATTTATCTTCTCAGTTGAAGGAAGGCCTGAAATCTAGTCCATCGAGATGGATTCATAGGGCTTGTCGGAAGTAGGCATAGGGGTGTACATTCCTTTTTTCTTAATGGTTGGTTTGAAAATGGCACATGTTGTGCATGACATGATATACTTTCTAACATCCTATCGAAGTTTCAACCAATATAAATGTTTCTACAATACCTCCACTGTGTTTTCTATGCCAAAGTGTCTTGCCACCCGAGTATAGTGAGCTTCCCAAATCATCTTCACTCACTCGATTGATGGGACGCAGAGATGGAAAAGATGGCACAAGAACCTGTCCTGAAGATGGAAATCAGAGACAACTATGTTTGTGCCGAGCATATGGTAAGTAGTGTCTAATTCAAGATCTTTATCATAGATTTGGGGACATCTGGAGGTCTCATGTCCATAGGAGTGTAGCACCATGGTTAGTGCTACAACTAAAGGTCGAATGAGACAGTCAAGGATGTGGTTGGTGCTCCCTATATTATACTTGATGTTGAAATGGAAATGTTGCAAGTATGTGGACCACTTTTGATGGTGGTAATTTTGCAATTTTCCTTGTGTCTGCATAAACTATATAGGCTTATGATCAATGTGGATGATTGTCTCCTTCCTGAGAATGTAATGCCTCCACTCGCGATAGGCTTGTAGAATGGAGTACATTTTGTTGTCGTAAGTGGGGAACTTATGGATGATATTTGATACTGTCTCACTATGATAGGCTAAGGGATGTCCATGTTGAGTGAGAAATGTACCCACAACATAGTCTGAAGCATCTGTCTCAATCTCTAAAGGATGATATAGGTTGGGTAATGAGAGCACCATGGCTGAGCAGAAGTGTTGCTTCAAATCATTAAATGTTTTTTGTTTAGACTGGACCCACATGAATTTATCCTTTCCACCACCATGGCCACTTGGCTAAGGGCCCATGCAATGTGTCAGAATCCCAACATGAACCTGCAATAGAAAGTGGCAAGGCCTAAGAATCTCCAAAGATCAGTGAGTGTGGTCGAGGTTGGCCAGTCACACATGACCTAGATCGTGGCTGGATTGGCATGCACCCCATGATAATTAACAATGTAGCCTAGGTACTATAACTTGTTCATGTTGAAGGAGAAATTTTCCAAATTTTCATATAGCCTGTGTTGTCACAGAGTGGGAAAAACCTGCACAATATGTTGCAAGTGTTCCGTCCAACTCTTGTTGGAGATGAGAATGTCATCCAAATAAACCACTACAAAATAATTGGTGAAAGGTCACAAGATATCGTCCATCATCCTCATTAAAGTTGTTGGGGAATTTTTCAAGCTAAAGGGCATGGCCAGTCATTCAAAAATACTTTCTTTAGACTTGAAGGAAGTATTCCATACATTGGTATACTCTATTTGGACCTAGTGGTAGACAGACTTCAGATCAATCTTACTGAAGTATTTTCCCCCCTTGAGCTAGTCAAGGAGTTTGTCAATTCAAGGAATTCAGTACCGATTCATGACTGTGATTTTATTTAGGACCTCGTAATCAATATAGAGTCATCATGTCCCTTCTTTCCTTTGGAAAATCACGATTGGACTTCCACAAAGTGATGAGATTGATCATATGTGCCCCTTTTCGAGAAATTGTTGGATCTGGTGCTTTCTTTCCTCATTTTCTGACAGAGAGTGATGATAGATTGGTCAATTAGCTAGTGGTGCACCATGCATCATATTGATTGATTGCTCGACCCGATAATGCAGAGGTACCTGAGTGAGTGAGGAGAAGATGTATTTTTATTCTTCCACGAACTTATCCACTTGATTATTTTGCATGGAGAGACCTGTTGCGGAGGCCATGGATGTGGTTGAAACCTTCCGCTCACTTTGAGCGTGAATCTCAAAGAAGAAAAACTTTTCGGTCTGATAGATGACTTTCTTGCATTTCTTAGCAGAGATCAAGGAAATTAATAGAAATAGGTGGGATTACCTCGAGTATCTTATAAATCTCTTGTCCAAAGTAATACTAAAAATACAAGTCCTAGACTCATATACAACATGATGTTTCCATAAATAATATTTACCTAAAAGAACATAAATATAGGGGGTAGAAATCACACAATACCTCATCTTTGAAGGGTTTCATGTCATAGGGAAGGAGACATTGTTGGTTGGAGTGAATATCGATCCCTTGGCAGAGCCATCTGATGGTGTACAACTGTGGGTGTGCTATTTTCGATAGAGTCAACTGCTTGATGACCTCTGCTGAGATGAAATTATTATGCCTACCATTATTAATGATGAAGTGCAATGGAGTACCCTTCATCCACATCTATGAATGAAAGAGGCACCCACCTTCCTCTGGTTCATCAGGTTCACCGAGCTCGACCTTGGTGGTAGCAATGGTGGTACTAGGTTCTGCATCAATGATCCTTCGCCCTTTTTCTGGCTCTAATTTGGAGGATTTCGCCTCGGCCACCAATGACTACTTTGAGAACCATTCAATGGTGTTATTCCACAGGCTCTTATGGAATTCACACCACTTCCTTATGTCACCATTCTTGTCTTCCCAATGTCCTTCTTTGGTTGTGGTTTAAACTGGTTTTCCTGAGGCTATCTATCCTTTGTCTACCCTTTTTTCTATGGGTTGGGGCCACCTTTTCCTTACTTCTGGAGTGAGGGGTGTATATTTTAACCTTGCACGATATTTTACTCCAAACGTATTTTCAATAAAAGAAAAGAAAATATATAATGGAAAATACACACATTACACAGATACGTTTCCCCTCGAAACCCAAACCGAGAAAACCACCATATTCTATATTCATTCATAATGATACATTGTTTACAATACAATATACATATAGGAGCCAACAGAATCCAAAAACCTAACCCAATGACCTAGATTAGTCAACAACCCTATTTCCTTAACCGGAAATAGAAAACCATCGGAAAAAACCGTGTGCCGAAAAATCGCCCAAAAATGCACCCAAAAATCGAGGCGACATGAAAAATTATGCAAAAATATGACACGTTTCATGAGACCCCCACTCAAATCCCCTGCACACCCGACGCAGTGTATCAAATACTAGATCAAGTCGTGAAAAAAATATAACACATACCCAACATTCTCCCACTTGTTTTCTTTGCATACAAGGGGTTACAAGGTTACTTAGTCAACAATCCAATGAAGCAATGCCCATGGATCCTCTACACCAAGAGAAATTCTCAGTGCTCACATATTTTGTTAATGAATCTACAACATTCTTCAAAGTTTCCACCTTCATCAACAAAACTTTCTTTTCTTCAACCATATCTCTCACAAAGTGATATTGAATATCAATATGATTTGTCTTTGAATGATAAGTCAAGTTCTTCGCCAGAAAAATTCCACACTAATTGTCACAATCTATCCTTACATCTTGTTGTACCAACCCAATGCCTGAACACAATCTTTGTAACCATATTGTTTCCTTCCTTTCATGAGTGGCTTCCATGTATTTAACTTTTGTAGTTGAAAGTGCCACTACAGTCGTGTCTTTTTCTCATACAACTCATTTCTCCTCCAAATAGGTTAAACACATACCCGCTTGTAGATCTCCTACAATCTAGATCTCTAGCCCATTCTGCATCCAAAAATACATGTATTTCCAACACTCTATCCATTCTTGGTCTTCATTGGTAGCACAATCCATAGCTAGTAGTGCCATGCAAATACTTGAAAACCCTTTTTACTATCGTCCAATGCTCCTTCCCTGGTTTTAACATATACCTGCTCAAAACTTCCACTACATGTGCAATGTCTAGTCTAGTACATACCATTTCATACATCAAACTGCCAACTGGACTTGCATATGGAACACGAGACATTTCCTCCTCCTCTTCCTATGTCTTGGGACACTAATCCACGGATAACTTTACACCAATAGGAATAGGGACCTTGACCAATTTATATTCCTGCATACTAAACCTATGCAATATTGTCTCAACATATTTTCTCTTATTTAACTATAGTTTCATCTTTTAATTTCCATGCCCAAAATGAAATTTGAAGCACCGAGATCCTTCATGTCAAATTTAGAGGACAACTGAGTTTTCACATCCTAGATAATCTCCTGGTTGTTTCTTATGAGAAGCATGTCATCCATATACAGGACCAAATAAATCAAATGATCACCAATTAATTTAAAATACACACAATGATCCTCTTTTCTTCTTGTGAAGCCAAGTCCTAGCATATAAGTATTACATTTTTTATAACACATCCTTGTTGATTGTTTTAAACTATACAGGTTATTTTTCATCTTGCATACCAGCTCCTTCTTTCCCTTCACAACAAATACTTCTGGCTGCTTCATATAGATTTCTTCTTCCATATCCCCATGTAGGAATGTTTTCTTCGCATCCATCTGTTCTACATCAAAATCAAATGCAACAACAACAGATAACAAAAATATTATAGAATTTAACCTGGAAATAAGAGAAAAAATGTCTCCAAAATCAATTCCCTCAACCTGGGAATAACCCTTTGCTACTAACCAAGCTTTGTATTTCTCCACTTTCCCTTATGCATTTAGCTTCTTTTTAAATACCCATTTTCTACCAATGGGCTTTCTTCCAATCGGAAACTCCAATAGATCACAAGCCTCATTCTTATCCAAGGCTATCATTTCTTCATCCATGGACTTTTTCGAGAGATTTCCATCCTATGAATCCACTGCCTCCCTAAAAATTCTAAGATCCTCACCAGTAATAGACAAAGAAAAATTTGAACGGAAATAAGATGGAGTATACCTTTCTAGTAGCCTTATTTCTCAAACTGATCTCCTCAATACTAGAGTATGAGGATCTTCTTCTTTTGATGCATGTTCTTCTGTAGAGTTTGATTCATCATCCTTTAAATAAAACTTTATTTTCTCTAGTTCTTCCTTACTTGGTAGGACTTCTTCTTTAACAACATCCTTCATTTCTCTAAATCACAAGTCTTGTCTATACAAAACCTTCTTAGTTTTCGGGTTCCAATGCTTATAACCTTTGAGACCATATGTATACCCAACAAAGATATACTTTCCATCCTTCTTATCTAGATTACACCTATTTTCCTTGGAACATGAACATAGGCGTCACAACCAAATACCTTTAGATGTGTGAGAGAAATCTTCTTACCAGTCCATACCTCTTTTGGAGTCTTGTCATCCAATGTTGCTGAGGTTAATCTATTGACCAGATAACATGCAGTACCCACTGCCTCTACCCAAAATTCTTTCCCTAACCCGACAACACTGATCATGCACCTTTCTTTTTCCATCAATGTCCTATTCATCCTTTCTACAACTCCATTTTGTTGAGGTTTATATGGAGTAGTATTTTTCCTTGCTATACCACACTTCTTACAAAATTCTTCAAATTCATTCCCGCGGAATTCTTCGCCATTATCTCTCCTCAAAACCTTAATTCTTTTCTTAGTTTGATTCTCAACAATAGCCTTAAACTATTTAAACATGTCAAAGAATTCATATTTCTTCCTGAGGAAATATATCCAAGTATTCCTGAAGAATTCATCTATAAATGAGACATAGTACACAGATTTTCCCAATGATGGAACCAAACACATCACTTTGAACTAGCTATAAAATTCCTCCTACCCTCGTTGCACCAGAGAGGAATCTTACTTACTCGAATCTACTTCCCATATACACAATGTTCAAAGAAATCAAAATACAGAGAAAATTTAGACATACCTTCAACCATACCTTTATTGTGTAGTAGTTGAAGACCCTTATCTCTGATATGCCCCATTCTTTAATGCCATAGCATAACCTTTTCTTTAGAAACTATAGGATTTCATTCTTCTTCAACTCCAATATCAGGAACAATGGAACAATTACACCCATCACTAATAGTGCTTCCTTGCAGCTTAAACATAGTTCCAAACCGAACTCTTTTCAGCATCACCATTGCTCCTTGAACCATCCTGCAAGTTTCCTTTTCAAATATTTTTTTACCCTTGCATCGTCCATTTTTCTTACAGAAATAAAATTTCTAGCCAATCCTAGGATGTACAGAACACCAAGTAGTGTTCTAATCCTTCCATCTATGAGTCTCAACTTGACTTTTCCTCGACCTATGATTCTAGTTGTCGAGTGATACCTAAGAAAAAATTACCTCCATCATACCTTTGATATTTATAGAACCACTCTCTATCGGGAGTCATATGAAAGGATGCACCTAATTCAACCAACCATGCCTCATGATATGCATGTGTGGTTGAATAATCGAAGCACACATCCCCTCCTTCCTTGGAGGTCTTTTCTTTTGTAGAAGGATATTCTTCATATACCATCTTTTTCTCAACTTTGGATCTACATTGCTTCTTGTAGTGCCCTTCTTTTCCACATCTCCAGCATACCTTTACAAACTTTCTAGAAGACTTAGATCTTCCCTTATACCTTGATCTCCCACTTGAGAAATTAGATCTATTTCTTTCCTTAGAGCATCTTCTTGCAAATAATGAATATGTTCTTTGTCCTTCCATGTTCTTCTATCTCATCTCCTCTGACAACAAGGATGAGACCACTTCATCAAACTTTAAGGAAGTTGTATTACTACCTATGGCCACAACCAGACTATCCCACTAGTCTGGTAAAGAGAAAAACAAACTAATACACTTATCTTCATCTAAAATTTTAATCTCAATAGATACTAACTGACTTACCACAGTATTGAAGGCGTTCAAATGCTCTTCCATTGAGTCTTCTTCTCTCATCCTCGGGTTATACAACTTATTTTTCAGGAATATTTTGTTTACTAGGGACTTAGAGTGGTACAATTTCCTCAGCTTATCCCATAAATATTTGGTTGTAGCTTCCTCTTACACATTCAATAATACTGAATATGGGAGACATAGTCAAATTGTGCTCTTCGCCTTCCGATCCAACTTTTTCCAGTCATATACTAAAGTTCTTATAGGTGTAATACCTGGATCCACCACTATCCACTAATCTCTATCCACCAACAAATATTCCATCTTGAGCTTCAACAACTCAAAAAATTTCCCATTAAACTTATCAATCTCCATTTTCAAACTTCTCACTATTTCTTTTCACCTGAAAAATGAATACCACATATGTCCCACTATAACAAGGCTTATCATAGTCCCGAGACAAACCCTTAACCACAAAGGCGTAACCCTGAAGCCAACAAATCTCTGATACCAAATGTATATTTTAACCTTGTACAATATTTTACTGCAAACAAATTTTCAATAAAAGAATAGAAAAGATAGAGTCGAAAATATACAGATTACATAGATATTTTTCCCCTAGAAACCCAAACCAATAAAACCAACATATTCTATATTCATTCATAGTGATACATTGTTTACAATACAATATACATATAGGAGCCAACGAAATCCAAAACCCTGTCCCAATGACATCGATTAGTCAACAACCCTAATTCCTTAACTAGAAATATAAAACCATCAAAACAAACCATGTGCCGAAAAACCTCCCAACAATGGACACAAAAATTGAGGTGACACAAAAAACGAGGAAAAACACAACACATTTCTCGATGCCCCCTTCAAACCCCCCTACACTCTCGGTGCAACGTAGCAGACACTAGAACTAGTCATCCAAAGAATATAACACATACCCAACAAGGGGTTCATAAACCCAAACTATTGTGTATTTTGTTTAAGCTTGTGCTCTATTTTCACAACATATTGATAGGACGCGCCCAAGTCCAAGATTTATAGAAACTCCATTTATGTCTGGATGTATCTATGCAAACTACCACAGTACTTGAGCAACGTATGTCGCTCAAAGTTTATGATACCCAGCTTGGTGTGCAAGGTATCAAAGACATTGGTGAACTCTGAAATTGTTTCGTCTCTTTCCTACCGTAGTGTGGTCCATCTTGTATATAAGTCTTCATAACTTCCAAGAGGGTAATATTGTTCCTTAATAACATCCCTAAAAGAAACCAAACTTAGTGCAACTACAAATAATTTAGATCCCTATGTTTCATTTTGCTCATAGAAAGTCTCCCACCAATATTTGACATGGGGGGTGGCCTTAAGGAGTGAAAATGTAATATTTTCTCTATCAAAAATGTTATGGACAAAATAATACCCTTCTAGAAGGTTTAACCATTTGTCTAGAACATCCTTATCTATTTTACCTTCAAATATACGAATATCAAAATTGATGTGTACCTTGAAGGGGGCGACACCTCCACTCAAAGAAGATGCATCGCATGTCGGCATTTGTTGAAGGATTTGCACAAATTTATCCATCATCTTGTTCCTATGTCATGCAAGGTCTTCCTCAAGAAATAGTTTAAAGGGATATCATGCCCCATTGTCCATATTCTCTTCCCCCATGGGCGGTCATCGGGTTTGGTGAGGTTGATCTTGAAAATGATCAATTTGTTTGAGTCCCAAATTCTTATACCCTGACATCCTTGGGGACATGCTCATAAAAAAAAATGAAGAGAAGAACACTCTGATACCATTGATCTAGATTTATGAGAGGAATGAAATGAAACACAGATCTGTAACATTAATGCACATATATAGAGAAAAATAAGAGAGATGCAATGAAACTTAACTTCTGTTCAATAAAGAAATCCCTTGAAACTGTAAAATGTAGAATAAAACAATATTGCTTGAATGGTAGTAGTTAATATATGAGAAGAGATGTGGCGGCTACGTGAATTCGTTTAAGTACATGTTACAATGAGGCCTCTAGGCCTTTTTAGCCTCCATAAGTAATCATAAAACTCTAGACATCCAAAAAAATAACCCTAGGAGATGAAGCACCAAAAGTCATGTGGACCCCGATGGTGTAAGTTGGTACATCAACTTCACAAGGTAGAGGCATGCAACTTTAATGAGGAAGTTGGTATATGAACAAAGTGAGGCTTCGCAGCTAGTTTAGGAACCCTAGTAGCTAGAAAGGGAAGTTGCAAGGATTCTTTTGGCTCGACCCTTATTTCACTTATAAGTTCATGCAAGGTGCCTACAGTAGATAGCATTGATTTCATTATATATTGGGTTATCTTTGAGAAACTTTAATTGGTTTAGTTAATTCTTTTTTTCCCATCAAAATAGTAAGTGGTGATGAAACTAACGATATAAAGTACTTATCTTTGGATTGATTAATGATCAAGTGGGATAGTATGTGACAAGTTCTCTCTGGAGTTCTCTCTGGAGGTTTATGTGTTTTCTATGTTTTCTTATGGAGCACATTGTGTGATTGAGAAGTCCAACTTGACGGATAGAAATGCATAGTATGAATGCCAAGTGGGTTTAGATCATTCTCTTTTTAATTGATTATTCATATATATTAATTATATCTTGCGCATAGCCTCTTCCCAACTTTCCTCTTGATTGATTCAGTATTTGGTGATGTGCGAACATCGTAGGAGTGAATGGATAGAAACAAAAGAATGCATGAAATCATGTGGGGTGGAAAGGATAACAATGGGGTTGTCTATTGATTCTCTAGCAGAACGTGGCTTCATATAGAACTTGTGTTCTTCATGTTGTAAGACATCTTTAATGGAATTGGCGGGAATTTGTGGTATACCTAGGGAGGTAATATGGGATACCTAGGGAGGTACCCAATGGGAATGTAGTTATGTGTTATTAGTGGAAGTCATTTAATATATGGGAATGTGGTCATTCAATGTAAGGTGGACTAGGTCCACTATATTAATAAA
>ML779797.1:366778-435516 GCA_009831015.1 Picea engelmannii
CATGAGTCTTAAGAAACTGTTTGGCCATCTCAGATGAAGAAACAACCACAGTAGAAACAGAGCCAAAGCGCAGAAACAAAATGGGGCCATATTTGTCAGCAAGATGTTTAAGACTACGGTGAAAAGGGAGTCTCAATTGGTGGAGATTGCCGATGATTGGCCATGGATATGGTCCTGGAGGCAATCTTTCATTCCTTCGACTCTGCTGCAATATCCAGCAGGAGAAGAAGAATACGAAAGTCGCTGTTAATCCAATGGCCGCTGTGGCAGCACCTCCTCTACTCGCTATTAATATTGCAGGCACAGGCAACGCCTGAAGCAACTTTTCGAAACCCATATCGAACATGTCTACACTGCGCGGTTGAAAGACGAGCAATATATGCTCTTTATTTAAAGGCGTCACGAAGTTTTTGGTCCAATAAATGCAAAAAAATTAGCGACGCTAAAGTTAGGAACAATTGTAATGCCGATTTCAAAGCCGGTGCCTGTAAATCCAAATTCGGGCTCAAGCTTAAATGCACTATAACATCGAATAATATCGTAGAGCGCTAAAACATCGAACGACTCCTCAATTGTTAGGGCCCAACTTCGGGGTCACCTGCGATGCGACAGATCTCCCGAGGAACATGTCACAAATTTTTTATTCATAATTGATGGAACATAGTTCATGTGACAAATATTTTACTCTTACTTTTAAAAGTGTGTGAGAATATTCAAATGTGTGGAGGGAGTTGGAGAAGCAATTTCTTTCATAGTTAATTTTTTATAAGTGTGAATTGGTTTAAAATAGGACAAAATCTCTAAAGTAAGATTCTGAACTTTGATTTATACTTAAAAATCTAATCAGTCATTTTTTACAAAGATAAAAATTTATATGTTTGCTCTCAAATTAACCTACTCCTCCTAGGACCAAAAAATCTGTTCCTAAACACTTCCATTATTGATTGATGTAACACCATACCCTAGTATCACGTGAGATTCCGATCTTACATGAATGTGACAATTTTTATACACATACTTTTATAAAGTCGGTAAGAATCCAAACAAAAGATTGTTAATCAAATGTTTTTCTATCGGTAAGAATCCAAACAAAAGATTGTTGATTTAAATGTTTTTCTATGTCAATAATGGATCAGGTTTAACTTGGTTTTCTTTTATATATATATTAGACTATTTTATTAGTAAAATTTTTGGTTAATTGTTTTTTTTTTAATAATGTAATAAGGTAAATTTAGAATATATTTTATTTTATTTTTATAATATTAATTATTTTATTAATTAAATTTTTGACTAATTCAAATTTTTGATTGATTTTTTTAATATTTAAGTTAATTTAAAATGGAACGGAAGATTTGGAAATAAAGTTTTGTAATACATAGAACTTCAAGTATGCAAAACTCATGGTGTCCTTAAAATATTGGTGACATTTAACCCATATTTTTATCTCAATATAGGGTTTGTTTGTTATAAGTTTAGTCTTAGTAATTGATGTAACATTTTTTTAGAAGGAACATGTGAAAGCTTGATATTGAAGAGATTTTGTTTCATTACATTAAAAAATTTAATAATTTTACATGGTATATCGAAATAGCACATAGAAAACATCTATTAGATAGCATTAAGTTGACAACTCTTTAAATAATTAGAGAGAAAATTCAGTAAAAAAACTACCAAAGGAGATATAACGGGACACAAACATCTTCAATACAAAAACTCCCATAGAGTTTTATAGTCTCTGAGATAGAATCCAAAAAAAAACAATGACCAGCTAGAAGTACCAAAGACAGAGAAGAAAATAAGAAAAGCAGAACATAGGCGTCCATTAATAGATATTGATGATGTATCTTTGGCCCTCCAAATCATTTGACCACCTCTGAAGTACGATATAACCTTCACGTTCAAGCATATCTTTTTTTGATTGCTCATCCGCTACCTTTTGTATTCATGAAATATAAGATAAAAGTTTGTAGCCATAATTTTTTCCTTCATCAAACTAATTATTTGCTTCCACCCTTCCAAGGAACTAACACAAAGATTACCCTTATTATTTAACCAATTTATGATGACTTTGGAGTCTCCAAGAACCTGAAGCTTAGAAATGGAAAAATAATTAGCAATGTAAAGGGTTGCCCATACACCCAAAAGTTCAACCTTAGTATTTGTACCTTCCCCACAGTTTAAATACCACTTATATACTGTAGATGCATAAAAAAAGCCACTGGGTACTCAAGAGTGTCTTCAATCCAACAGTATCGAGGAGGAGGAATCTTCAACTTGACCACTAATTTTTTATAGTTGCTAAGAGTCTTTATAACAACCGTTAAGATTGATGGCTCCTTTCCTTAAAAAGTTGCAGCATTTTTTTCTAACCATATGTACCATCAAATATATGTCGCGAGACTGGGAGAAGCATTTTTATTCGTTTTCGAGCTGGCTAGACAATCGTTCAAGTCAAAACCTCTCCAATTTTGATTAATTTTTTTTTTCTTTTTTATGTTAAACTAGATTAATTTGGTAAAGGGACAATGAATGAATATCTGTGTGCTATCTTCACAGTCCTTTTTTCATAATTGGAATCACCCCGGTCCCTTCCAACCTCTGAGTTGGAAATTATTCCATGTCAAAATCTTGTCATTTATTTCCAGCCACACGAAGAGTTTAATTTTTTGTTGAATATTCCACTTCCACATTTGATTCTGCCAACTTGCGATCATTGGTAGATCTTGTGTAGAAAACAAAGCCACATATACATTCTTTTTCGAGAGTATACCAGATGAGTCTCCCTCGATCCAAATTATCTCATCCATTTTCTCAGATATGATTACCCCTACTTATTATAATGCCCACCTATAATGATCCCATTCCAATGAAAGATTACCTGTAAGCTCCAACTCTGAACTGTTAATCCATGCAGATGAGATTGTGTCTTGTTCTTGATATCTCCAAGCCTGAGCCAAAACCGTGAGTTATTTCTATCTGAGTGCAATGATAAGCCAAGGAGATAGAAATGAAGAGTTGTTGAGACCCAGAATTTTGTCCCATCCCTAGCTCACGAAATGGCCCGAGCCGGGTTTCCAACTAATCTGATTCATAATCAAATGAGGAGAATTTAAAATACTGGTCCAAATTTTAGATGCCGACGGATGTTGAAAAGAAGCAGATCTGAGCCAATTATTAACTAAGATGTATGGAAAATACTTCTCCTTTATAACTTTGTGCCATATACCATTTTCTTTTATAACTCGCCACAAAGTTGACGCTGCCAATGCTTTACTAGAAGAAAAAATATTGTGAAAGCCCCAGCCTCCCCATTGCTTTGGTCGAGCTAATGTCTCCCAGCGAGAGAGATGATAATGTTTTGTATCACCACTCCCGTTTCACAGAAAATTGTAGAGTAATTTTCTTAACTTGTGTAGAATAGAGGAAGGGATCGATGGAAGGGATAACTAGTATATGAGATGAATTTCCAAAACTGCTTTGCATAGGATATATCTACCCCCCAGGGACAACCACTTATAGCTCCAGTGTTTTAATTTTTTTTCAACTTTGGTTAATAGCCAAACCCACTCTTCAACTCTTTTAATACCTTCCTTCAAGAATTATAACAGATACTTGAAACCCACTGATAGATCTGAAAAGATATATGACAAGATTTGTTTAAAAGATGAATTTTTTTATTCCAAAAGTCCCGAGTAGTGAGCAGTCGACTTTAAGTGATTCACCATTAAGCCTGAGACTGAACAGAACATCTTAACCAATCTCTCGATTTCCTTCCATTCCTAAACAGAAGCATTTGTGAGTAGAAGGATATCATTTACAAATAAAATATGTAAATTTTTGTAACTGTAGAGACTTTGATGCCATTTATGAATCCTTGTCTCTGACTTGTTTTTAATAAGAGACTCAAAATCTCCGTCACCTGAATAAAAAGTAATGGTGGCAGCGGACACCCATGGTGCATGCCTCTACCACTTCTAAAACAATGTGTTGCCTCCCCATTGACTAGAACTGCAAAAGATGCAAAATTTACACAAGCCAATATCTAGTTTGTCATATGTAGTCCAAAGCCAACTTGAATAAGTACCATTCTGATATAGTCCCAATTGATGCAATTGTATGCTTTCTGAAAGTCAAGTTTTAAGATAAGGTCTTTTAAATTTTTCTTCTTTATACTATAAATGCACTTATGTGAAGTACCAATTGCATCTTGGATCTGGTATCCCTCCAAGAACCCCAACTATTCTTCTAATAGTGATGTTGATAATATCAGTTTTATCTGGTTGGAAATCACCTTTGAAATAACTTTATAAACCAGGTTGCACAAAGATATAGACCTATAGTCCCTGAATTGTTGTGGCTTATTGTTTTTGGGAATCAGTGCTAAAAAGGTTGAATTTATGCTTCCTTTTATGCACTCGCTTTTCTGGGTTTCCTCCACCAATGCCAGAAGGTCCTCGCCCATTAGATAAAAAAAGTGTAAGTAAAGTTCCACCGACCAACCATCAGGCCTTGGGATTTTTTCTTTTTTAAACAACTTTAATATAGATTCCAATTCCAATAATGCTATAGGATTAAAAAGTTATCTCGCTTCATTCTCATCTAGCATTTTTTGACTCTAACTTGCCACTCCAACCTGTTCTTCAGAAATGCCAGTTATTCTTGAAATGCTTGAAGAAATTCTTGAAATATTTAACTGCCTCTTCGGAAATAGCTTTCTAGCCTTTATGAATAGTAACCAAATTATCACAAATCTCCCAAATATATTTTATATTTCTTCTATGGTTTGCAAACTGATGAAAGAATTTATTATTTTAAACACCACTTTGGATCCAAGTAGCTCGACTCTAAATACGCCACAGATCCTCTTGAGATTTAAGATGTTTATTTCTTCCAAATTCAAGTCTTATGAGTTTCGACTCCACCTCCGGGAGAGAAGTACCTTCTAAGAGCCTTTGTAAATAGTACTTTATGTTTCCTTCCAAAGTCTACAACGTAACTACATCCCCAGCCTTTATTTCTCTAGCCCATATTTTTTTGATAGATTCCAAATCCTTTAACTTCCAAGCAAAACATTGCTAACAGTCTCCTTCATGTAAATTTTTCTAGTATTTCCACAACTTGTAAATCATATCTTTAAAATATTTTTCTGCTAGCCATTGAGCATGAAATTTAAAAGGAAAAGATTTTTGTATGATAGTGTTCTCCATCTGCAAAAATATAGGGGCATGATCTAAGACATATGGATATTCAACTCATGTTCTGTATAATCTAACTTCCAGAAGCAGGTCCTCTGAAACCAAAAACCTATCCAGTCTCTTGGAGACTAAATCATAACCCAATCTTCCATTACACCAAATCGAAACAACTTTGTCAAGTTGAACATCAATGAGTTTGTGTGTTTGAAAAAGTGAATTAAAGAAACCTGCAAGTTGACCTGAAGCAACAAACCCTACCCAAACCTTGCATGTTGATAAAGTAAGGTTTAATTCCCCCGCAACCACAAGCTTCTTTAGCGATAACAGGCCATTGTTTGTGAGAGTCGACCAAAATGATTTACGCTCCAGGAACGATCCATAGACATTTAGGATATTGATATTCCTTTTAGTAGCAATAATAGATCCTAACAACAAAATCCCGTCACAAGTAAGAAATAGAATCAATTTAAAAATATGTGGATCCCACAGAACTAGAAGGCCACCCGATGAACCAACCTAACTCACTCCACAAGTTACCCAAGAAGGATGAAACTTAATCATAAATGCCCAAGAGTTTTTTTCATGGACCAACGTCTCCTATAAGAAAATTAGATTAGGGTCTGTATTATCCAAGGCCCGACGAAACGAGGCAGCTTTTAGGGAGCCTCCAATCCCTCTAATATTAAATGACATATAAATCATCACTTATCCCTTGCTAGGGACTTCACTGCTTTAAGTGCCCCACTGTTGAACGTGGATGGATCCGTGACAAAGGAAGAAGAATTTTATGACTGTAACTTTTTTTGTGAGATTCTCATTTTAATCAGTGAATATTCAATCCCGATACCTTGAGACCAGGAATATTCCTTTGAGGGAAGAATTTGGAGAAGAGTCTTTGTGCCAAGATCACCTAAGAAGTTGGATGGATCAATAACAACATTACCAAAGAAGGTAGCTAAATGATCCAGGGTATTATTGTCCTGTAGATAATGAATGAGGGAGTTAATAACTGCAGCTAAAGAGGATTCTCCCTCCTCATATTCACGACATCCTGAAATCGGTTGCGTCTCATCCGAGAGAGAAGAAAACCCCTATTGATATTTTGTGGAGGTAAGGGGAGGAGAAAGTACATGTTCTACAGGAAGGTCAGGTCTGGAAAAGTGAGAGACAGAGATAGGTGTTTTCCTCTGGTCACTAGACTGCTTACTAACAATATCACCCAAACCTCCCGACAGCAAACGGTCAGGAACATGAGAGGACATAGAAATAAATGGCTTGTAAACCGGTAACCTTATACCTGTTAGAATATAAGTGTACGTGCTCATTTTAAGATTGAGAATACCCTTGTCACCCAACCATAGGCTGAATCCACCCTCCGAGCACCTTAACCTTGACAGAGAATCACTCTGGAATCAAACCCTAGGCTAGATATCCAAACAAAGGGTAGTGCACCTTTCCCCAAGGATAACGCACAAAAAAGAGTTGATCAGATAGTCCAAACCCTAACCAAGAGATAGTCCAAGCAAAACGTCATATGCTAGTTGCAACAGCTGCAATGGCAGCTCTCCTCAAACCTATGCACAAGACTCGACACTGCAGTGCTCAGAAGTTACTACTCTGCAATTCTGAGACTGCCTGCTAGAATGAGAACTAGCCTCCTATATTTATACTAATTCTGGAAAACTTCCTGGGCCAACTTTTCATTCTGGGTATCTATCTATTCAGTATATATTATTATTGTTGGATGAATTCTTCTCTTGGAGGCTAATAACCTAATATAAATTATCTTCTTGAGCTGACAAGTCTTCTAGGGTCATTAGCCAACTCATTAGGGTTTCTTCTTGCTTCCTGGAGTATTCTATCCTCGTCAGGTTTACACGTGGAGGTAAATACCTCCCGCAGCTATGATAATATCAACACTCCCTCCTAGCTAGGGAGGTATCACAGGTATTGGTCTTGAGCACAAAAACATACCATTCACCCGATAGCATCAACATAGTTGTATAGACTAGATCATGACTAGATCATGAGCACCATCATCATCATCAGTGTCATCATCTACATCATATCTTGAAACCATACTCTATCTGAGTAATTAGACATGATTCTCACTCCACGGAGTGATACAAGAGCCATTCTTCTAATCTAGAAGAGTAAATGCTCTGAACCATTTCTTGTCTGGGAAATCTCTGTCCTTTGATTATCCATCTAACTGATAATCATTTCCAATACTATTGATAGTCTTCAAGGAAATCGAAAGAAAAAAGAACACAATTGTGTCTGTCCATAGTAGTACATAACTACAGTTTACTGGTACACTACCACACCAAGTAACACACAAGTACTTGATCAGCAACGTATAGTCACGAACAGTGGAACACATCCACCACAATAGTATACATCTATTGTCATACAATATTCATAACAATCATCTGATATCAACCTGCACATAAACAATGTTATGATATAAACTGAATCATCTGGGCCAATCTTTTACTCACATCTATAAGAAATGAAAGGATATCTTCCCTCAGAGTAGAACAATGAGATATCTGGACTATTCTTCTCAAGAAAGGAAGAATAATTATCTTGTCTTCTAAACCTAGACCATTCCCCACCCTGGGCCATTCTTTCTACACTAATCAAAGTTTATCCTAGAGAGAATGTATAAACCCTAAGGAATGTCTATCCCTGATTGTTGAGCCCGGACCATTCCCCACCCTGGGCCATTCCTCCTACACTAATCAAATTGCACCTTGGAGAGAATGTATAAACCCTAAGGAATGATTGTCCGAACCATTTCCTCTGTTAGCCACAAGAGGAAAAGAATGTCTTGTACCAACCTCCAAAATAGACCATTCCTCATGTTAACCACAATGAGAAATCATTGTCCAGCGAGGCGAGCCAGTATTCTTGAGTAACCCTCAAGAAGACAGACTACCCTAGACCACTCCCCATGTTAACCACAATGGGAAATTGTTGTCTATGATACATCAACAATCTGGACCATTTCCCATGTTAACCACAATGGGAAATCGTTGTCCATCATAAATCTCAAATCACTTTCCGAACCGGAAAGCATCTGTCCAAGATGGACTATTTTTTCAATCTTGAAAATGAATGTCCTCAATAATATTTCCAGTGCTCCCTCCCAACTTGGGAGTCATCTCTTCCTCTTTCAATAAGGAATTCATCTCCATGAGCTATAGCTTGAGTATGCAAATTCTTTCATATTGGATAGAAGCTTTACCAAAATGTATGTTTATCTGCTCATCTGTGGAGATATGTATTGGACAACCACTTTCTCTTTTCTGGACTTTATCACGCATAATGTAATTCTTGATTTCAAATGTGCTTTAGTATAGAACACTGATTTTTTGTGAAGGCTTCATGTAGCTCTGAAAAATAGAGTATATCATTGTTGGAAAACTGGAACATATCCATGTGGCACTTCTTTTGTTATCATGAGATCTGATCTATTGAGTAATCATCTTGATACAATATCTCTGTTATAGGAAATCTTCACCACGCTTCTGCTCTGCACTGGAGGTTCTTCACCAAGTTATTTTCTTCCATCTGCATACAAGGGTCTCTTTCTGGTATGCCTCAAAGTCTTGAGATTTCTCTTCATATGCTCTTTGCTCAATTTCTCTGCAGAACATTATTTGCATTTATCTCATGTAGAACTCCAAATCATAGATATTGACTCATGTAAATATATGTTTGGTTTATTGAAACGAGTAATCATCATAGTCTTTTCCCTCCAATTGAGAGAACCTCTAGTTCTAGATCTCCCAATGCTTTCATTCATAAGTCTTTCATACACTATTCTTCATCACGACTTTCAGTTCCTTTGCTTAATTTATTTCATTGAGTTCATATTAGGTTGGTAATCTTGTGATTCTTAATACAATGACTGGTTGTTCTGGCTTCTCTTTCTTTCTTGGAATCTTCATGTTCTTCCTGATGTGTTTCTTTAGTTCTTGGGTCCATGGAGTTTCTTATAGATTCCATGCCCTAAAGATTCAATTTATTTCTTTCATCATAGGATCACGAATGTGGATGGAAAACTAGGGATACTTTAAGGCTTCTCTTCGAAGAAGACTTCGTCTAGGTTTGAACTGGACATGTACTGTCTTTCATAGCTGCTACCATGGATATATACTTCATCATTTTTAATGGATCATAGGATTATCTCCCTCCTAATCCTTGCTTCATGTATGAGTGCTTATAATCGTCTCCCTCCGTCTAACAGAGTCCATGCTTTCGTCTGCAATATATAACTGGCTCTCTCTATCTAATGGAGTCCATGCTTCTATCTTGTTGTCTTCTACAAAACTTTATAATTATTTCTCTGACTTCCTTCTATCTTTGCTTCTTCTAAGTCTCTTGATGATGGATTTGACTTATCTTGCAATAGATTTCACATGATTCGTTTGAAGTATTTCATCCTTTCTTGTGTATTATCTAATAATATCCATCTGTATCTTATTGTTCTTCTATAGGTATAGTTCTTCTTGGAACACATTATCCTCCAAGAGATAGATATACAAGATATGTACAGAGACGATGCAAACAAGATATGTACAAGAAATAAGAAGAGTATTGTTACCTTTAAAAGAAGAAGTCTCTTTCATCCTACTTAGTCTTCTTTGTAGGTTCCTTTTCTTCGGCAATTGATGCTTCATGTTTCTCCTTTGCACTGATCCTTGATTCTTCTTGAGCACAGCAAGTCCAAAGTGCTTCAAATGTAGAATGCTCCTTTCTTGTGTTCATGCTTGCAACAAATGCATCCCACGTCTTGGGAAGACCATTGAGTACCATGTTTACCAACTCCTTCTCTTAAATGATATCTTCAATAGCTTTTAGTTGATCTCTTAACTGAGATATTCTCACAAAGTATGATGTTATGTTGTCGTCATTATTCATCTTCATGTCACGGAGCTCATTCTTCCGAATCATTACTTGTCCAATGTTTCTAACTGAGAAAAGATTTGTTAGGGCATCGTACATATTCTTCAATGAGTCAAGATGGGATATGTAGGGTATCAAGTGGTATTTTATATATTCCACTATGATACTCATGAAATTGACATCACTGTCTTTGAACTTCTCCATAGTTGCAACGTTCTTCGGTTCCTTCTCTTTTCCTTCTTCAAACTCTTCTTTCACGATCTTTCCTTTCATGATATGCAACATTTTATTCTTGGAAAGGATGAGGTCAATCCTTGTCTTACACACTTTGAAGTTAGAGGCTCCATCTAACTTGTTCTCTGACTTCATAGAATAAGTCATGGCTACTTTGACTTGGTCAAACCCTATATTTGACCACAAACCCAAACTTCATGTCTTGGCTTGTTGAGAGTATCAGGAGATGCGCTAGGTTAGAGAGCACCAATATATCTGGAGATTAGGTCAATCCATTCACTTAAGGTGCCTCAACAAGAGGATTAGGGTTTCTGTAACTGCACCTACTAGTAACCCTAGTTACATTGCTTTGGTGACTACTCCTGCTAGAAACCCTAGTGACAATTCTTCAACGAGCTTAATATCCTTCTAGCTATGTTTCCTTCCAGTGGTTAGACTAAATGAAAGAGGTGTGGGCCCATAACCTATTAGAATATAAGTGGATGTGCTCATTTTACCATTGACAATACCCTTGTCACCCAACCATAGGCCGAAGCCACCCTCTGAGCACCTTAACCTTGACAAAGAATCACTCCGGAAGAAAACCCTAGGCTAGATAGCCAAACAAAGGGTAGTGAACCTTTCCCCAAAGATAGCGCACCAACATAAGCTGATCAGATAGTATAAACCCTAACCAAGAGATAGTCTAATCCAAACGTGACATGCTAGCTGCAGCAGCTGCAATGGCAGCTCTTCTCAAACCTGCACACAAGACTGGGCACTGCAGTGCACACAAGTTGTTGCTCTGCAATTCTGAGACTGCCTGCCAGAATGAGAACTGGCCTCCTGTATTTATACTAATTCTGGATAACTTCCTGGGCTGACTTCTCATTATGGGTATATATCTATCTAGTATATATTATTATTTATAGCCGACTTCTTCTCTTGGAGGCTAATAACCTAATATAAATTATCTTCTTGAGCCGACAAGTCTTATAGGGTTATTAGCCAACTCATTAGGGTTTCTTCTTACTTCCTGGAGTATTATATCCTCGTTAGGTTTACACGTGGAGGTAAATACCTCCCACAGCTACCATAATATCTACAATACCACCCCTCGAGAAAGGATTCACCAAAGGATGAGGGAAAATTAACTCTGATGAATAATTTAGAGCTTCTTTTTCCATTAAAGATAAAGTATTATACAGAGCCAGACAGTATAATGATAACTTACCCGTGAAAGTAACATATTGATCTAGTGACAGAGTAGAATCCAATGGTGGGACACAGTATTCAACGCCTATAGAATCCACTTCATCCTTTAAATCCCCCAACTCCCTATGGAGAGCTATGTCTTCAGATACTTCTTCCTCCCCTTGACCCATACAAGAGTTTCTCAAGTGTTCAATATTATGAAAAATGTTGCAACGGAAAGGTATTCCGAGATAGTCTAGCCTCTAGACCATTATAATTCCCCTCTAATCAATCTCCAGGAGCTCAGGCAGTCCTCCGTGGACATCTATCTCGATGAATATTTTTCCCATTTTACTAAATGGTACCGATAGAGTGCATTCATCTAAGGAAACGAAAGAGCCTAGAAAGTTACCTATATCTTCCATGGTAGCCGCATTCCACAACTATAAGGGTATACCAGGGAATAAGACCTGTAAGTGTCGCAGCTTGAAGTACTTTGTTTCAGGATTAAAATCCAAACACCATCATTTTATCATCAAACTGCTACCTCCAATCATCCATCTATGTTCTAGAAATCATGTGATGTCTTCAGGGGTATTACAGATGAATCCAAACCAACCATTGGTCAGATATATAATCTTTGGGGAGTAGCCTAATGTTGACTTCTAGTTTAGTTCTACCCACTCCGGTATAGAATCTTTACACAGATATTTGTAAGACATTCTACCCACAATCCCACAAAGCGCTAAAGTGCAGGTCTTGACCAGACCCACATCTAAGCCAAGCACCATCTTATGGACCATTTTCTTCACCCTCCACTGTCTTTGGATATAACTAGTAGACCTAGAACCTTTACCACCTTCCTTTATGTGATTAGTGATAGGCTTGCCCTTATCCCTTATTTCATGGGACTTTGTCACAGAATGTCTCTCGGTCGAATGTGGAAAACCAAGAGTAGAATGAAAATACTCTACAAAGGATAATGCAGGAACTGAGCTATGGGGTGGATGTTGAAGTGGTGGTAGTTGGGAAATATTTGATGGTGTGTTTAATGTGTCAGTATGAATGACCACAAAATCCACCCAATCGAAAAGACCTCTAGCCTTCCACACTTCCTCGTCAGCCACATTCGTCAATTTGTTGACGTTTTCTTCGACAAATGGAGGTAGCTTAGAAGCCATGACCTTCCACCTGGGCTCCACTCAATCCTACCCCCCAGAAGAGTTAAGGCACTTCAGGTAAATTCCATAGAAAATGTAAAATAAAAATAAATGTTTAATAAATGGAGCTATAACCCCACTGCCAGTTGACTAGTACAATAGAATGTTCTCTCCCCAAGGAAACCGACATTCCAGTTCCCAAAGATGGTAAAAAATATCAGTCCCTCCTCCACTAAAAACTAAACTAGATGTATAACTAACCACACTCCTACCAAGGAAGAGCTCCAATAGCTTGTGTCAATGATAAAACCAGAAAAAAAAACAAAAAAAACTAGAAGCTTGAACATATATCGAGGAAGAAAAAACACATTAAAAACCTTCCTATAGCATTGCAAACATCACCAGTTTGCCCCATCACCATTGGAATCATGTCTGAGGTATTCCAGGATTCAAAATCCATTTTTTCTCCACTCTCCCGCTCCAATTTATGAGAATAATTGTAAAACCATTCACTACATTAAACTTATTCAACCTCATAGAGGATTAAGTGAATTTTCACCACAACCATAATTCCTTTGATTGATTCCTCATGATACTCCTCCTAGTAGGAACTGAAAGTCATCTCCTATATCATGTACATTAACACTTTTCACTTACACACCTGGATCTTTACTTGCCTTCTTATTACTAAATTAATAACTTTTCACTTACACATGTACACTTGTACTTTCCTTCTTATTACTTAATTAATAAGTTATTACATGAAAATCATTAATATTAGTTGTTGTAAGGCCTTCGTAGCTTATCTAGTGCACACACTTCCACCATAGTTCAAATCCAGCAAGAAGGATGCTCTGTGCGAATGAGGAGATGAAAGTCTTCATATAGAGGAGAGTTGGGGTTCCTTGGGCGGGAAATGTGCCAAGGGGTAACTTCACCCAAGGTGGTATGTGACCCAAGTCAAATGATGGATGGTTTGATGAAGAGTTGAGGGAAATAATTGGGTGCTCCACCAATGAAGGAAAATAGGCTAAGGCATTGAGGGCAAACTTAGGAGAGTTAACCCAACTCATCTAAGGAATGTGCACACCCAAGATCATGATACAGTTCAATGGATGGGTCACACCAAGGTTGGGTGTGTCGGTCCCAAATAGCACGACATTTGATAAGAGAATGGGTCCATTTGGGTGATTGGGTCCGCGAAGGGGTGCGAAGATTCATTTGGGCATCTGAGTTCGCTAAGGGGTGTGACAATTCATTTGGACATGGGTTCACAAAGGGGTACGACACCCCCAAAAAATGCAATGGTTCATGATGGTGACCTTTGGAGAGCCTAAAAGGAGCTTAAAAAGGAACAACGATGCAGAAGCAAGGAAGGAAACTTTTGGCAAGACAAGGAGAAAAATAGAGCTCTATGATTTTGATGCAGCCAAAGACGAAGACCTCCCTCAAGGAGCCAAGTCGCTCCACTTCGGAGGACTTATACTTCCTTGAGGTGGGTTCATTGGAAAAAATTGGGTGAGCTTCTCTTGGGTTGATTTTGTTGAATTCTGGAAACACAAGTCTATTCGAGGCATATGTGAGGCAAAACTGAAATCTGTGAAATATACGAAAATCAAGAGGAGTGTGTGAAAATGAAGAGACATCAAGTCTGTGGTTGGGGGAACGTATGAGGGGCACTCCAAACGAAGATTCTTTATGATGATCTGTGTATGAGTGTCTTGGTGAGGTGATGCAAATCATTTAACTCCACCATGTTGTAAATTGAGCCAGTAGTGCTCATGTTGTAACTATTTTGCAATAACAAATACTTAGTCATGTGTTAAGCACAGTTTGTGCCACCCACACTGTATTAGTGTTTGTCTTTCGTTTGTTCCACAGTTCTCTTGGTTTTTCATATATTTATTCTTAAATATTATTAAGTGTTAAAGAAGTGATCCAGGTGGATATTTTTGGCCACCCACCTTTTCCAATTGGCTCAAAACAATTTTCTGACAATTTTGGCAATTTACTATTTTTAGCAGTTTTTAACTTCCAAGGCTATTTTGAGGGCCTAAATGAAGGTTTTTCAGGATAGATGCTCTCAATGATATATAAGATCATGTTTGAGCCCCCAAAATTAATATCCTTGATGATACCTTTCCAACGGGCTATCATACGCCTAAAACGAAGATCGTATACGAAAGTTACGACCCTGGGAAGTCGATCCACCAACTTAAGCAAACAGAGCCCACATGAATTTTGGCGCTTCATCTCCTAGGGTTAGGTTTTTGGATTTATATGGTTTTAGGAATTTCTTCTTATTGTAAAAATTCCTTCAAAGCCTCATTGTAGTCATCTTCTTGCGAATGCGAGTAGCTGTCACATCTCTTCTCAGAGATAAGCTGCCACCATTCTAGCGAGTCTTTCACTCTGTATTTTTGTAGTCTCTATACAATTCTTTGATTAATAGAAATCATGTATTATTGTATATTTGTGTTTATGGCTGAATCTCTAACAAATTTATGTTATATTATTGAATATCTGCGATATCTCTGTGAATTTCTTTATTGTATCTCCACTCTCATTCCGTGCCAAAAATAAATATGTATCAGTGGTAAGAGATCAAGTTGTTCTTGATCATTTTTTAGTACTTTTCCCCGACGAGGTCCAAGTATAGAAAGTTGGGTCTCGATCTTGTCTCTCTTGAGGACAATCTCTCTCGCACACCCAAGAAACCCTCAATGGTGGAAGAAAATAAAAACGACAGAGCAAACAATCCTATCAGTCTGTTGCTTGAGCAATCTCTCAAGCAATAGAGGGACGAAATAATGGAGAACGTTTCCCACATCCTTCAACACCTGCCGATATAAACAAGCGCATATTATCAAATGGACACTTTGGAGGAACCTCTCCTTTCAAGGTACAAGTTAATTTTGATATTCCTGTATTTGAAGGACAGATAGATGCAGAAGCCCTAGAAAAATGGTTAAATCTGCTAGAAGGTTATTTTTCTGTTCACAATTTTTCCGACAGAGAAAATATCACCTTCACACTCCTTAAATATCTCCCTCATGTCAAACATTGGTGGGAAACTTACTGCGAGAAAAGTTCCATATAGGAGTTTGGAATATATGGGGTCGAGCCCACTTGGGATTTTTTTGTGGATGTGGTAAAGGAACAATATTACCCTATTGGCAACTATGAGGACCAGTACATGGGATGGACCACACTACAACAAGAGAGGGGCCAAGCAGTTATGGAGTTCACCAATAGCTTCCATACCTTGCACACCAATATGGGTATCAAAGACTCTAAACGACATTTGGTTTTGAAATACCGTGGGGCTCTACACAGATACATCCAAACTGAAATGAATTTTTTGGACATCTCATCACTTGGTGCTGCTTGTCGATATGTTGTTAAAATCGAGCAGAAATTTAAGCACCAGAACAAATGGGATTTTGGTCTGCAAATCTGAAACAAACAAATTATGACAAAGATAGCCCTAACAATTGGTCTCTCAAAAACTAGTCCAAGCCACAGGAAAATAAGGGTGATGGGAAGATAAAGAAGGACACCAGAAAATGGTGCGATTTTCACAAAAGCCCCTCTCACAACACCGATGAATGTCACTTAAAATAGTCGTTGGTGGCCAAGATCAAAGACAAGGATTCGAACCCTGTTTCAAAATTTGATTCTGAAAATATTGGTAAAAGACAGATCATCGACGTAGACCCCACTGCTATTGTCGTGACCGCAACAATTCAACTAGAAGAACCAATAGATCCTGAAGAGGGGGGCACCTTTTTCATTCACATATGTGGGTGAAGGGGACACCACTGCATTTTATTGTTGATAGTGGAAGCCAAAAGAACCTCATCTCAACAGAGGTCGTCAGACGGTTGGGATTGTCGACACCACCACGCCCACAGCCATACAACATCGGGTGGCTTCGCAAAGGACTAGATCTTTATGTCAGCTAGCAATGTTGATTTTCATATGGCATCCAACCCTTCAAGGATGAGGTATTGTGTGATGTTTCCCCACTGGATTTCTGTGATGTTCTCTTGGGAAAACCATATATGTGGAAGCACCATGTTTTTTATGAGTCTCGACCCCGCAGTGTCATTGTTACTTTGAGGGGTCATCTTTACAGAATACTAGAGGTAGTTCCAAATACTGTCCCACCTAGATAGTGCCACAAGGTAGTATCTCATACTACAAAATTCAACTTCTTCACAATCTGTTCAAAGGGTGAACAGAAGGATACTGTAACCACTACAGCCTCAACCCAAACACCTTCTATCCAACAGAAGTAGGTCGATAAGTTTGCAGCAGAGTGTAAAGATTCATTCTGCACACAGGCACCTCATGTAGATAAATTGGTTTAAAAGGTCCAACCCTTCCAACCACATGTTCGTGACAACCTTCAACCAACTAAGCAGCGCAACTTCCCCAACAAGGCAAGCAACTCATCAAGATTCAGATTCAGCAAACGCTTTTCCCTCTCCCTCGGGCACTCAATTTAATGGAGACCATTTCTTCCTAAGGAGGGAGGATTGGTCTAGGGGCATATCGGTGGCCACCTACCTTTTCCAACTGGTTCAAAGCACTTTTCTGGCAATTTACTATGTTTAGCAGTTTTTAACTTCCGGGGCCTAAATGAAGGATTTTCACGATAGAGATTCTCAATTGGTTTCCAAAGGCATCATTGAGCCCCCAAAATGAATTTCCTCAATGATACCTTTCCAACGGGTTGTCATATGCCTAAAACAGAGATTGTATGCAAAAGTTACGACCTCAGGATGTCGATGCACCAACTTAGCCAAACGGGGCCCACATGACTTTTGGCGAATCATCTCCTAGCGTTAGGTTTTTAGATTTCTATGGTTTTTGACATTCCTTATTATTGTAAAAATGCCTTTAGATCATCATTGTAATCATCATCTTGCGAATGTGAGTAGCCGTCACATCTCTTCTCAAAGATCAGTTGTCACCATTCTAATGAGTCTTTCACTCTGTATTTTACAGTCTCTATACATTTATTTGATTAATAGAAATAGTGTATTACTGTATATCTATGTTTATGGTTTCATATCTGATACATTTATGTTATATTATTGAATATCTGTGATATCTCTGTGAATTTCTTTATTATATCTCCGCTCTCATTTCATGTCGAAAATAAATCTAGATTAGTAGTATGAGAGGAGGTTGTTCTTGATCATTTTTTTCAATGCATGTCACCGATGAGGTCTGACTATAGAAATTTGGGTCTCAATATTGTCTCTCTTGAGGAAAATATCTCTCTCACACCCAAGAAACCCTCAATGGTGGAAGAAAAGAAAAAATATGAATCATATGATCCTATCAGTCTATTGCTTGAGCAAGCTCTCACGCAACAGAGGGACGAAATGATGGAGAAATTTTCCCACATCCTTTAACGCCTGTCAATAGAAACAGAAAAAATTTCATCAAATAACCACTTTGTAGGCACCTCACCTTTCAAGGTACAAGTTAATTTTGATATTTTTTCATTTGAAGGACAAATAGATGCAGAATCCCTAGAAAACCGGTTAAATCTGTCACAAGGTTATTTCTCTGTTCACAATTTTTCCAACAGAGAAAAGATCACCTTCTCTCTCCTTAAAGCGCTCCCTCATGTCAAACATTAGTGGGAAACTTACTCGGAGAAAAATTCCATAGAGGACTCTGGAATATATGGGGTCGAGCCCACTTGGGATTTTTTTGTGGATGCGATAAAGGAACATTATTACCCTATTGGAAACTATGAGGACCATTACATGACATGGACCACACTATGGCAAGAGAGGGGACAACAGTTTTGGAGTTCACCAATACCTTCCATACCTTGTGCACCAAGCTGGGTATCAAAGACTCCGAATGACATTTGGTTCTAAAATATCGCGGGGCTCTACACAGATACATCCAAACTGAAATGGATTTTTTGGACATCTCATCACTCGATGCTTCTTATCGATATGTTGTTAAAATCGAGCAGAAATTTAAGCACCGGAACAAACGAGAGTTCAGTTATGCAAATCTGCAACAACCAAAGTATGAGAAAGACGACCCTAACAAACAGTCTCTCGAAAACCAGTCCAAGCCACAGGAAAAGAAGGGTCACGGGAAGACAAACAAGGACACCAGAAAATGGTGTGATTTCCACAAAATCCCTTGGCACAACATTGATGAATGTTACTCAAAAAAGTCGTTGGTGGCCGAGATCAAAGACAAGGAGTCGAACCCTGATTCAAAATATGACTATGAAAATACTGGTAACAGACAGATCATCAGCACAGAATCCACTATTAATTTCGCAATTTCAACAATTCAACTAGAAGAACCAACAGATCCTAAAGAGGGGGAGTGCCTTTTTCATTCACATATGTGGGTGAAGGGGACCCCGTTTCATTTTATTGTTTATAGAGAAATCCAGAAGACCTCATCTCAATAGAGGTCATCAAACAGTTGGGATTGTCAACAACACCACGTCCACAACCATACAACATCGGGTGGCTTCGCCAAGGACGAGATCTTCATGTCAGCAAGCAGTGTCAATTGTCATATGGCATCCAACCCTTCAAAGATGATGTATTATGTGATGTTTCCCCATTAGATGTCTGTGATGTTCTCTTGGGTCAACCATATAAGTGGAAGCACCATTTTGTTTATGAGTCCCGATTCCACAGTGTCATTGTTACCTTCAGGGGTCATCTCTACAGAATACCAGAGGTAGTTCCAAATATTTTCCCACCTAAAAAGTTTCTCAAGGTAGTATCTTATACTATAAAATTTAGCTTCTTCACAATCTGTTCAAAGGGTGAACAGAAGGATACTGCAACCACTACAGCCTCGGCCCAAACACCTTCTATCCAACAGAAGAAGGTCGGCAAGATTGCAGCAAAGTGTAAAGATTCCTTCTACACACAGACACCTCATGTAGCCAGACTGGTTAAAAAGGTATAACCCTTCCAGCCACATGTTCATGACAACCTTCAACCAACTAAGAAGGGCAACTTCCCCAACAAGGCAAGCAGCTCATCAAGATGCAGATTCAACAAACGCTTTTCCCTCTCCCCTGGGAACTCAATGCAATTGATACCATTGCTTCCTAATGAGGGAGGATTGATCCATATGGATATCCGTAGCCACCCACCTTTTTCAACTAGCTCAAAACAATTTTCTGATGATTTTGGCAATTTACTATTTTTAGCAGTTTTTAACTTCTAGGGCCATTTTGAGGGCCTAAATGAAGGTTTTTCAAGATTGAGCTTCTCAATGATGATAAAAATGCATGATTGGGCCCCCAGAATGAATCTCCTCGACGATACCTTTCCAACGAGCTATCATACGCCTAAAACAAAGATCGTATGCAAAAGTTACGACCCCGGGAAGTCGGTGCACCAACTTACCCAAATGGGGCCCACATGACTTTTGGCACTTCATCTCCTAGGGTTAGGTTTTTATATTTACATGGTTGTTGGCATTCCTTCTTATTGTAAAAATTCCTTTAGAGCCTCATTGTAATCATCTTCTTGTGAATGCGAGTAGCCATCACATCTCTTCTCATAGATAAGTTGTCACCATTCTAGCGAGTCTTTCACTTTGTATTTTTACAGTCTCTGTACATTTCTTTGATTAATAGAAATCATGTATTACTGTATATATATTTTTTATGGTTTCATCTCTGATACATTTCTTTTATATTATTTAATATCTGCGATATCTCTGTGAATTTCTTTATTATATCTCCGCTCTCATTTCGTGCCTAAAATAAATTTGGATAAGTGATATCAGAGCAGGTTGTTCTTGATCATTTTTTTAGTGCATGTCACTGACGAGGTCCGAGTATATAAATTTGGGTCTCAAGCTTGTCTTTCTTGAGGATAATCTCTCTCACACACCCAATAAACCCTCAATGGCAGAAGAAATGAAAAATGACGGAGCAGATGACCCTATTAGTCTGTTGCTTGAGCAATCTCCCACGCGCCATAGGGACGAAATGATGCAAAACTTTTCCCACATCCTTCAATGCTTGTCGATAGAAACAGATGCATCTTCATCAAATGACCACTTTGGAGGAACCTTGCCTTTCAAGGCACAAGTTAATTTTGATATTCCTGTATTTGAAGGATAGATAGATGCATAAGCCTTAGAAAAATAGTTAAATCTGCTAAAAGGTTATTTTTTTGTTCACAATTTTTTCGACAGAGAAAAGATCACCTTCACACTCCTTAAATATATCCCTCATGTCAAACATTGGTGGGAAACTTACTGCGAGAAAAGTTCCACAGAGGAGTCTGGAATATATGGGGTCGAGCCCACTTTATATTTTTTTGTGGATGCGGTAAAGGAACAATATTACCCTGTTGGCAACTATGAAGACCAGTACATGAGATGGACCACACTGCGGCAAGAGAGGGGCCAAGGAATTACGGAGTTAATAAATACCTTCCATACCTTGTGCACCAAGCTGGGTATCAAAGACTCCGAACGACATTTGGTTTTGAAATATCGCGGGGTTCTACACAGATACATCCAAACTAAAATGGATTTTTTGGACATCTCGTCACTCAATGCTTCTTATCGATATGTTGTTAAAATCGAGCAGAAATTTAAGCACCAAAACAAACGGGAGTTCAGTTCTGCAGATCCGCAATAACCAAAGTATGAGAAAGAAAACCCTAACAAACAGTCTCTCGAAAACCAGTCCAAGCCATAGGAAAAGAAGGGTCATGGGAAGACAAACAAGGGCACCGTAAAATGGTGTGATTTCCACAAAATCCCTTGGCACAACATTGATGAATGTTTCTCAAAACAGTCGTTGGTGGACGAGAAAAAAGATAAGGAGTCGAACCCTGATTCAGAATATGATTATGAAAATATTGGTAAAAGACAGATCATCGGCACAGACTCCACTGTTAATTTTGTGATCGCAACAATTCAAGCAGAAGAACCAACAGATCCTGAAGAGGGGGGGCACCTTTTTCATTCACAGATGTGGGTGAAGGGGACCTCGTTGCATTTTATTGTTTATAGAGAAAGCCATAAGAACCTCATCTCAGTAGAGGTCATCAAACAGTTGGGATTGTCGACAACACCACAGCCACAACCATACAACATCGGGTGGCTTCGCCAAGGACGAGATCTTTGTGTCGACAAGCTGTGTCGATTGTCATATGGCATCCAACCCTTCAAATATGAGGTATTATGTGATGTTGCCCCATTGGATGTTTGTGATTTTCTCTTCTGTCAACCATATAAGTGGAAGTGCCATTTTGTTTATTAGTCTCGATCCCGCAATGTCATTGTTACCTTTAGGGGTCATCTCTACAGAATACCAAAGGTAGTTCCAAATATTTTCCCACCTAAAAAGTTTCACAAGGTAGTATCTTATACTACAAAATTTAGCTTCTTCACAATCTGTTCAAAGGGTGAACAGAAGGATACTGCAACCACTACAGCCTCGGCCCAAACACCTTCTATCCAACAGAAGAAGGTCAGCAAGATTGCAACAAAGTGTAAATATTCCTTCTGCACATAGGCACCTCATGTAGCCAGACTGGTTAAAAATCTCCAACCCTTCCAGCCACATGTTCGTGACAACCTTCAACCAGCTAAGCAGGGCAACTTCCCCAACAAGGCAAGTAGCTCATCGAGATGCAGATCCAACAAATGTTTTTCCCTCTCCCCTGGGAACTCAATGCAATGGATACCATTGCTTCCTAAGGAGGGAGGATTGATCTAGGTGGATATCGGTAGCCACCCACCTTTTCCAACTAGCTCAAAACAATTTTCTGGCGATTTTGGCATTTTACTATTTTTAGCAGTTTTTAACTTCTAGGGCCATTTTGAGGGCCTAAATGAAGGTTTTTCGGGATTGATCTTCTCAATGATAATAAAAGGCATGATTGATCCCCCAAAATGAATCTCCTCGACGATACCTTTCCAATGGGCTATCATACGCCTAAAACAAATATCGTATGCAAAAGTTACGACCCCGGGAAGTCGATGCACCAACTTACCCAAACGAGGCCCACATGACTTTTGGCACTTCATCTCCTAGGTTTAGGTTTTTATATTTCCATGGTTTTTGGAATTACTTCTTATTGTAAAAAGGTCTTCAAAGCCTCATTGTAATCATCTTCTTATGAATGCGAGTAGCCGTCACATCTCTTCTCAGAGATAAGTTGTCACCATTCTAGCGAGTCTTTCACTCTGTATTTTTACAATCTCTGTACATTTCTTTGATTAATAGAAATCATGTATTACTGTATATTTTTTTTTATGGTTTCATCTTTGATACATTTCTTTTATATTATTGAATATCTGTGATATCTCTGTGAATTTATTTATTATATCTCCGCTCTCATTTTGTGCCGAAAATAAATCTGGATAAGTGGTATCAGAGCAGGTTGTTCTTGATCATTTTTTCAGTGCATGTCACCGACGAGGTCCAAGTATATAAAGTTGGGTCTCGAGCTTGTCTTTCTTGAGACTAATCTCTCTCACACACCCAAGAAACCCTCAATGGCAGAATAAATGAAAAATGACGGAGCAGACGACCCTATCAATCTGTTGCTTGAGCAAGCTCCCACGTGACAGAGGGATGAAATGATGAAAAAAATTTCCCACAACCTTCAATACTTGTTGATAGAAACAAATGCATCTTCATCAAACGACCACTTTGGAGGAACCTTGCCTTTCAAGGTACAAGTTAATTTTGATATTCCTGTATTTGAAGGACAGATAGATGCAGAAGCCTTAGAAAAATGGTTAAATCTGTTGGTTGTGGAGCCTGATTATCTTCCTGATGCAGAGGTCCTTTTCTTTCAGCCGTGTCTATACCCTATGAATTATTTACACCCCAGAAGTATGTACACTCTTCCACGCGGGGGAGTGCAGAGGAGGGGTACCCCCTATGCGGGGTCTGGGGGGTCCATCCCCCCGGCTACATTTCCCTAAATACCAAGTCTCGCCTATACAAAACCTTCTTAGTTTCCAGGGTCCAATGCTTATAACCTTTGAGACCATATTTATACCCAACAAGGATATACTTTCCAGACTTCTTATCTAGCTTACTCCTATTTTCCTTTGGAACATGAGCATAAGCCTCATAACCAAATACCTTGAGATGTGTGAGAGAAAATTTCTTACGAGTCCATACCTCTTTTGGAGTCTTGTCATCCAAAGTTGTTGAGGTTGATCTATTGACCAGATAACATGCAGTATCCACTGCCTCTACCCAAAATTATTTCCCTATCCCGACAACACTGATCATGCACCTTTCTTTTTCCATCAATGTCCTGTTCATCCTTTCTACAACTCCATTTTGTTGAGGTTTATATGGAGTAGTATTTTTCCTTGCTATACCACACTTCTTAAAAAATTCTTCAAATTCATTCCCATTGAATTCTTCGTTGTTATCTCTCCTCAACACCTTAATTATTTTCCTAGTTTGATTTTCAACAAGTGCCTTAAACTATTTAAACGTGTCAAAGACTTCATATTTCTTCCTGAGGAAATATATCCAAGTATTCCTCAAGAAGTCTTCTATAAATGAGACATAGAACACATATTTTACCAATGATGGAACTAAACACATCACTTTGAACTAGATATAAATTCCTTCTACCCTCGTTGCACCAGAGGGGAATCTTACTTACTCAATTCTACTTCCCATATACAAAATGTTCAAAGAAATCAAAATATAGAGAAAAGTTAGACATACCTTCAACCATACCTTTATTGTGTAGTAGTTGAAGACCCTTCTCTCTGATATGCCCCAGTCTTTAATTCCATAGCATAACCTTTTTCTTTAGAAACTGTAGGATTTCTTTCTTCTTCAAATCCAATATCAGGAACAATGAAACAATTACACCCATCACTAATAGTGCTTCCTTGCAGCTTATACATAGTTCCAAACCAAACTCCCTTCAGCATCACCATTGATCCTTCAACCATTCTGTAGGTTTCTTTTTCAAATATTCTTTTACCCATGCATCGTCCATTTTTCTTACAGAAATCAAATTTCTAGCCAATCCTAGGATGTACAGAACACCAGTAATCCTTCCATCTATGAGTCTCAACTTGACTTTTTCTTGACCTATGATTCTAGTTGTCAAGTGATACCCAGGAAAACATTACCTCCATCATACCTGAACCACTCTCTATGAGGAGTCATATGAAAGGATGCACCTAATTCAGCCAACCATGCCTCGTGATATGCATGTGTTCTTGAATAATCTAAGCACACATCCCCTCCTTCCTTGTAGGTATTTTCTTCTGTAGAAGGATATTCTTCAGATCCCTTCTTTTTCTCAACTTTGGATCTACATTGCTTCTTATAGTGCCCTTCTTTTCCACATCTCCAACATACCTTTACAAACTTTCTAGGAGACTTAGATCTTCCCTTATACCTTGATCTCCCACTTGAGGAATTAGATCTATTTCTTTCCTCAAAGCATCTTCTTTCAAATAATGCATCTGTTCTTTGTCCTTCCATGTTCTTCCATCTCATCTCCTCTGACAACAAGGATGATACCACTTCATCAAACTTTAAGGAAGTTGTAGTACTGCCTATGGCCACAACCAGACTATCCCACAAGTCTGGTAAAGAGAACAGTAAACTAATACACTTATCTTCATCTAAAATTTTAATCTCAATAGATACTAACTGACTTACCACAGTGTTGAAGGCGTTCAAATGCTCTTCCATTGAGTCTCGTTCTCTCATCGTTAGGTTATACAACTTATTTCTCAGGAATATTTTATTTACTAGGGACTTAGAGTGGTACAATTTCCCCAAATTATCTCATAAATATTTGGTTGTAGCTTCCTGTGACACATTCAATAATACTGAATATTGGGAGACACAGTCAAATTGTGCTCTTTGCCTTCTGATTCAACTTTTTCCAGTCATATACTAAAGTTCCTATAGGTGTAATACCTGGATCCACCACGATCCACTAATCTCTATCCACCAACAAATATTCCATCTTGAGCTTCAACAGCTCAAACAAATTCCATTAAACTTATCAATCTCCATTTTCGAACTGCTCGCCATTTATTTTCACCTAAAAAATGAATACCACATATGTCCTACTGTAACAAGGCTTATCACAGTCCCGAGCCAAACCCTTGATCACAAAGGCGTAACCCTGAAGCCAACAAATCTCTGATACCAAATGTAGATTTTAACCTTGTACAATATTTTACTGCAAACAAATTTTCAATAAAAGAATAGAAAAGATACAGTCGAAAATACACACATTACATAGATATTTTTCCCCTAGAAACCCAACCCGAGAAAACCAACATATTCTATATTCATTCATAGTGATACATTGTTTACAATACAATATAGATATAGGAGCCAATGACATCAAAAACCCTAACCTAATGACATCGATTAGTCAAAAACCCTAATTCCTTAACTAGAAATATAAAACCATCGAAAAAAAACATGTGTTGAAAAACCTCCCAATAATGGACACAAAAATTGAGGCGACACAAAAAATGAGAAAAAATACAACACGTTTCTTGATGCCCCCTTCAAACCCCCCTATACTCTCGGTGCAACGTAGTAGACACTAGAACTGATCATCCAAAGAATATAACACATACCCAACAAGGGGTTCGTAGACCCAAACTGTTGTGTATTTTGTTTAACCTTGTGCTCTATTTTCGCAACATATCGATAGGACGCGCTGAAGTCCAAGATTTATATAAACTCCATTTATGTCTCGAAGTATCTATGCAAACTGCCACAGTATTTGAGCACCATATGTCGCTCAAAGTATTTGATACCCACCTTGTTGTGCAAGGTATCAAAGACATTGGTGAACTGTGACATTGTTTGGTCCCTTTCCTACCGTAGTGTGGTCCATCTTGTATATAAGTCTTCATAGCTTCCAAGAGGGTAATATTGTTCCTTAATAACATCCCTGAAAGAACCCCAACTCGGTGCAACTACAAATAATTTAGATCCCTATGTTTCCTTTTGCTCACAGAAAGTCTCCCACCAATATTTGACATCGGGGGTGGCCTTAAGGAGTGAAAATTTAATCTTTTCTCTATCAAAAACATTATGGACAAAAAAATACCCTTCTAGAAGGTTTAACCATTTGTCTACAACATCCTTATCTATTTTCCCTTCAAATATAAGAATATCAAAATTGATTTGTACCTTGAAGGGGGCAACACCTCCGCTCAAAGAAGATGCATCGCCTGTTGGCATTTGTTGAAGGCTTTGCACAAATTTATCGATCATCTTGTTCCTATGTCATGCAAGGTATTCCTCAAGCAATAGTTTAAAGGGATATCATGCCCCGTTTTCCCTCTTCTCTTCCCCCATGGGTGGTCATCGGGTTTGGTGAGGTCGATCTTGAAAAGGATCAATTTGTTTGAGTCCCAAATTATTATACCCTAACATCCTTGGGGACATGCACATAGAAACAAATGAAGAGTAGAATGATCTCATACCATTGATATAGTTTTATGAGAGGAACGAAATGAAACATAGATATGTAACATTAATGCACATATATAGAGAAAAATAAGAGAGATACAATGAAACTTAACTTCTATTCAATAAAGAAATATCTTGAAACTGTAAAATGCAGAATAAAACAATATTGCTTGAATGGTGGTAGTTAATATATGAGAACTCCCTAACGAAGAGAATATGAATATGAGGAATGAGAGATCAATTAATTACGGGCACACTTTGGGAGGCTTTTTAACACTCAGCTCCATAAAAAGAATGATGACTTGGCTCCATAAACATAGTGAGGCTTTCCAGCTAGGTTAGGAACCCTAGTAGCTAGAAAGGGAAGTTGCAAGGATTATTTTGGCTCAACCCTTATTTCACTTATAAGTTCATGCAAGGTGCCTACAATAGATAGCATTGATTTCATTATATATTGGGTTATTTTTGAGAAACTGTAATTGGTTTGGTTAATGATTTTTTTCTCATCAAAACAGTAAGTGGTGATGAAACTAATGATATAGAGTACTTATTTTTGGATTGATTAATGATCAAGTGGGATAGTATGCAACAAGTTTTCTCTGGAGGTTTATGTGTTTTCTATGTTTTCTTATGGAGCACATTGTGTGATTGAGAAGTCCAACTTGAGGGATAGAAATGCATAGTATGAATGTCAGGTGGGTTTAGATCATTCTCTTTTTAATTGATTATTCATATATATTAATTATATCTTTCACATAGCCTCTTCCCATGATCCAAGTGGATATCGGAGGCCACCCACCTTTTCCAAATGGCTAAAAACAGTTTTCTGGCCATTTTGGCAATTTACTATTTTTAGAAGGTTTTCACTTCCGGGGCCATTTTGAGGGCCTAAATGAAGTTTTTTTTAGATCGAGGTTTTGAATGATATCTGAAGGCATGATTGAGCCCCCAAAATGAATCGCCTCGATGATATCTTTCCAACGAGCTATCACACTCCTAAAACGGAGATCGTATGCAAAAGTTACGACCCTGGGAATTTGATGCACCAACTTACCCAAACGGGGCCCACATGACTTTTGGTGCTTCATCTCCTAGGGTTAGGTTTTTGGATGTCTAGGAATTTTGGAATTCCCGATTATTGTAAAAATGCCTCCAGAGCCTCATTGTAACCATCTTCTTCCGAATGCGAGTAGCCGTCACATCTCTTCTCAGAGATAAGATGCCACCATTCTAGCGAGTCTTTCACTCTGTATTTTTACAGTCTCTGTACATTTCTTTGATTAATAGAAATCGTGTATTACTATATATCTGTGTTTATGGTTGCATCTCTGATACATTTCTGTTATATTATTGAATATCTGCAATATCTTTGTGCATTTCTTTATTATATCTCCACTCTCATTTCATGCCGAAAATAATCCAGATCATCCCAACTTTCCTTGTATTTGATGATGTGCAGACATCATAGGAGTGAATGGATAGAAATAGAAGAATGCATGAAATCATGTGGGTTGGAAAGGATAACGATGGAGTTGTCTATTGATTCTCTAGCGGAACGTGGCTTCACATAGAACTTGTGTTCTTCATGTTGTAAGACATCTTTAATGGAATTGGCGGGAATTACATTTAAAAAACAAACATGCAACACTATTTTTTTCAAGATAATACGAATACATATACCATGAAGATAATACAAACAATGTAGAGATGGTATATGGGTTTTGTATAGTTTATAAGATACATGTACATATGCCATATAGTGAAACAAGGTGCCCCAAGGCTACATGTGAATGCTATTAGTATTATTGTTCGGTAAGGTCACCTCTCCAGTAATGAGCACTTGGCCTGTAAACTATATCTTTGTAAGGTCATGCTCTACAAGAATGAGTACACGATCTATAAACTATAGTTTACCTTAGCTTTAATATGCTTCAAAGTAGCTAACGTGTAGATTTGTTCTTATGAGGTTGAGAACCCTAATGTTGCAAGGATTTCTTAGTGTGACTACCTCACTTCAATTCACTGCTGAGGTGACAATGAGATGGACTCGAAAGGACTTCCAATTTTTTTTTGAAGGGACTCCCTTGTAATTTAAGGGGTATCTATTACCGTTAACCATCATTACTTTAAAAAAATGTTTTTGAACAACAACGATGGATGTCTAGGTGCTGCAAATTTTGATGTTTGATATCTGTTGAATTTCTTTATTTATGGTTATCTGAATGTTATTCAGTGACGCCACATGCATTTCCATGGTCTGCTCGATTATTTGTGTGGGTTTGGTAATAATATAAAATAAAATTCATAAATTCATGTAGGGTGACACAAGAGAGTACACACACTATACCTTAGTTTAAATTAAGGAATAGAAAAAGAGATTTGAGTTTTTCCCATGTCTCAATGAGTTTTAGCAAACCATATTCCCATTTTTGAAACATGTTCAATGCACCCAAAAGTCCTTGGATGTTAGAATTGTCCAATGTTCAATGCACTAATAAGAGCATTATAGAATTGTCCAATGTTCAATGCATTAATAAGATGAGCGTAGAATTTCCTAGAATTTGGGATTTGGGTTTGTATAAAGTATTAGGGTTAATGAATTTTAGAAAACCATATTCCCATTTTTTAAACATTTTCAATGCACTCAAAAGTGGTTGGATGTTAGAATTGTCTGGTTGGATGTTAGAATTGTCCAATGTTCGAGCACTGTAGAATTGTCCAATGTTCAATGCATTAATAGGACGAGTGTATAATTTCATAGAATTTGGGTTTGTATAAACTATTAGGGTTAATGAGTATGAGAAAATCATATTATCATTTTTGAAACATGTTTAATGGACTCAAAAGTAGTTGGATGTTAGAAGTGTCCAATGTTCAATGTACTAATAAGAGCACTGTATCAATGTAGAATTTCGTAGAATTTGGGTTTGTATAAAGTATTAGGGTTAGGGTTTTTGTTATATTAGAATTAGGGTTTATGTAAAGTATTAGAGTTACAATTTGTCGAAAATATGAGCATGTTTCATTTAATGCAAAATTTAAAACAGATTTGACATGAATTGCTTTTCCTTATGTTGTTATCCTTCTACTATTATGGTCTCTCCTCTTTGATCAGTCACACAATTTGTAGTTGTTCTAGTTATGATATTTTTATTTATTCAAAATGTATAATTAACTTATTTGCATTAGTAATTTCCTTTTTACTTTAAAAAAAAATGTGTGAGATTTAACACTCTTGTTTTTTGGTCTTCCAAAGCTTTGAGTGAAAAAATTAACAATCAACAATATTGTTTTAGACTTGGTAAATTCATTTTTAAAAATAGTGCAAGTTAATGGAAAATTAAATGGTACTTAATGTATTTGGACATAGTTTTAAAAGCACAAAAAAATTGCAAATTAACACGAATTTATAACTATAATTATAGCTAGTAACAATCACTTTATCAAAGTGATTGATATATGTGGATCTGCATCATTAGTTTAGAAATGTAGAAAAGGGATTAGTGTATATCAACAACTTTTATAAAATGGTTGTTGCTAAATATAGAAGTTGTCTTGTAAAACATATATCAACTACTTTTATAAAGTGGTTGTTACTAGTTTAGATATAGACATTGACTTATAAAATCTACACATAATAACAAAATTGAAAAGTTACTCAATTAATATACCTCATATTACATGATAATCTCAAAACATCAAAATATTATCTTAATTACTCAAATTAAAAATATCATATTTTAAATTATCTTATTTAATTACTTAAAATAAACATATCATATTTTGAAAATCCTAATATTTTAGGAAGCCTTAAAACAAAATCCCAAGTGTTCAAGTTAGAGCACCAACAATTAGATATATGAGAAATAATTCCTAGTTCATAACATGCATAATGAACTAGATATATGAGAAATAATTCCTAGTTCATGACATGCATAATGAACTAGATATATGAGAAATAAATTATGAGATTCTCTTATTAATTTACATTAATATAAAAATTATTGTTATAAAAATTCAGTGAACAATGAACTAGATATATGAGAAATAAATTATTAGCTTTTCTTATTATTATTAGTTTACATTAATATAAAAATTATTGTTATGAAACTAACAACAACCACTTTATAAAAGTGGTTGATATACGTTGATCGGCACCATTTTCACCTTTCCAAACTAATGGCGTCGATCGATGTATATCAACCACTTTTATAAAGTGGTTGTTGCTAGTTTATTTTAGAATTTCTTTACTACTATCTTCCCAAACACGCAACCGAAGGACGCCAAAATTTATTTATTTTAGAATTTCGTTACTACTGTCTTCTCACACAGGCAACTTAAACCCGTGTTAGATCCTTCGTTCAATTCAAATTACTACCTCAACCCAAATTATACCTCTTTATATATATGCCTTTTTGTGTCTTAAATTATTTTTACATAATTACGCCGAAAGGCGTACACCTATTAACAATGGGCACAATTAATGATCTTTTAACTTTATTTAACCTTAAACCCTAATCTAATGGCTATGCATTGAAGATGCTAGCATATTCTTAGTTGTCCTCCAAAATCAAAGGGTCTAATTTATTGTTCATAACTTTCTTGCATTTATCAAGACATCCGTTAACATGTTTACTTTTTAACATTTACCTAATCACATTAAAAAATTACTGTAAGGATATGTAATTTCCACGTTTAAACGATTAAATAGGATTAAACCATGCAACCAAACATTTCATATTACCACATATGGATTAAAAATTACCATAGACGTTTTATGGCACGCGTTCTTAGCGGCTGTGCTAGTTAGCTTCCAATATACTCAACTCCGCGGGACTTTAAAATTGATGGAACAATGGATGAAATTCGTTTATTGGTGAAACGGGGTAGTTGGATAACGCCACTAGGCATGTTCTTGAGTTTATTGGCTGTTATTACTGCTCAACCAGGTACGTGATCCGTGTAACAATAAATGAGTCATGAGTGCGCTCTTACGAAAAGATTGTTTAAGTTTCATCTTAATTTTTAGAATCCTGAATTGATATCTTATTTTATAGCGCTCATCGATCTTTTTAGACAAGATATTATTTTTCTAGCGATGTGGCAGGATTTCTCAGTATCAATTGCGGAGGAAAAATAAATTACACTACGGAAAACAATATGACATGGGTTAGTGATGTTGATTACATAAATGTCGGTGAGACATGACACATAGGGGACGCCACTGAGGAGGACCACGGTTCTTACCTGCAGACTTTACGTTTTTTCCCAAAACCTCTAAAAAAGTCTTGCTATCAGTTGCATGTGACATCCGATGTGCCTTACCTCTTAAGATTATGGCTTGCTGCTAGAAATCAATTCTCTATAATTGGTATATGTGCACACAAAACCCTAATTAGGGTTTATTCTAGGGTTTGTAGATTTATTATGCCTTTCGGTGTTCATCAGCCACATAATTGTGGTTGTGCTAGTTTAATATGTCTCAATCATTTTTTAACACATACTATATCATTGTTTCAAGCTATTTTTTAATAATTTAATATTTTTCAATCACTTTTAAAAGCAATTTAAATCATCGTTTAAATAACATCTAGATGTTTTAAATTTTTTAAAGATTAAATGAACATATTTCCAAAAAACAAGTTCCTTCAGATTCATGAAATAAAAAAAAAGAAACACACATGCGGAATAACCTAGAATCTCAGCTATGCAGTGCATTTCTTAATTAATATTTTTAACTAAATCCATAAATTTTCTCAAAAATCTGCAAATTTTCTCAGCAGAATCTCCAACTTTTCTCATAAATGAATTTCATATTTCACATTGATTTATGAGTGTATTCCAAGCTCTAAAGATCTTATCCAGTTACAAAAGTAAGTATATTTATATATAGAGGCAGGTCGATATGATTACAACTGGATTTTGTGATACAACAAAGGGTTTTCCTCACTTCTATAAAATAGATCTATATTATTAGAAGGAAATTTTAAAGAAGAGGCAAAGGACGATGGACCTCTAGAAAATTTTGTCTATTTTTTTTATCTTTTTGAACAGTGTAACGATGGCTTCTCGTGCTTCCTCAATTACCATTGCAACATTTTCCTCATTCAATTTCACAAATTAAATTATGGATGGATTTAATTTAAAATGTAAATTATAGATAGTTTAGACGAAAAGTTAACAAATTACAGGAAAATCTAAATGTGTGATTTCTTTGAAATTTATGTCAAAAAATTCACAAGAAAATCTTCATGAAATTTACACTTATTACCATTACATAATAACGCATAGCTGAGAACTAATTCCATGCCTCTCAATTGAAATATGACTTCATTTATTATCTTAATAGTTATTTTATGAATTTAAATTGGTGTAAACTTAAATTGTTCATGACTATAAATCAAAAACCTAAATTAAAAATTAAATTGGTAAACAATAAATGAAAATCCTAAGTCGCAGAGAATAAATCATGCTTCTAATCATTCTCTAATCCAATCCATCTTAAATTGTCCATAACTATAAATCAAAAACCTAAATAAAAAATGAAAGTGGTAAACAACTAGCACAACCACAATTATGTGGCTGATGAACGTCGAAAGGCATAATAAATCTACAAAACCTAGAATAAACCCTAATTAGGATTTTGTGTGCACATATACCAATTATAGAGAATTGATTTCTAATAGCAAGCCATAATCTTAAGAGGTAAGGCACATCGGATGTCACATGCAACTGATATCAAGACTTGTTTAGAGGTTTTGGGAAAAAATGTAAAGTCTGCAGGTAAGAACTGTGGGCCTCCTCACTGGCGCCCCCTACGTGTCTTGTCTGACTGACGTTTATGTAATCAACATCACTAACCCATGTCATATTGTTTTCTGCAGTGTAATTTATTTTTCCTCTGCAACTGATACTGAGAAATCCTGCCACATCACTAGAAAAATAATATCTTGCCTAAAAAGATCAATGAGTGCTATAAAACAAGATATCAATTCAGGATTCTAAAAATTAAGACGAAATTTAAACAATCTTTCCGTAAGAGCGCACTCATGACCCGTTTATTGTTACACAGATCACGTACGTGGTTGAGGAGTAATAACAACCAATAAACTCACGAACATGCCTAGTGGCGCTATCCAACTGCCCCGTTTCACTAATAAATAAATTTCGTCCATTGTTCCACCAATTTTAAAGTCCTGCAGAGTTGAGTATATTGGACGCTAACTAGCACAGCCGCTAAGAACGTGTGCAATAAAACGTCTATGGTAATTTGTAATCCATTTGTGGTAATATGAAACGTTTGGTTGCATGGTTTAATTCTATTTAATCGTTTAAACGTGGCAATTACATATCCTTACAATAATTTTTTAATGTGATTAGGTAAATGTTAAAAAGTTAACATGTTAACGAATGTCTTGATAAATGCAAGAAAGTTATGAACAATAAATCTGACCCTTTGATTTTGGAGGACGACTAAGAATATGCCAGCATCTTCAATGCATAGCCATTAGATTAGAGTTTAAGGTTAAATAAAGTTAAAAGATCATTAATTGTGCCCATTGTCAATAGGTGTACGGCTTTCAGGGTAATAAATGAAAATTATAAATCGCAGAGAATAAATCATGGTTATATTACTCATTCTCTAATCCAATCAGTGTTGTAACAATCAGTGTTGTAACAATCAGTGTTGTAACAACAATAGCAATATATGGTTACATAATTCCAATCCTTGCAAGAAAGGCGTCCATAATATTTAATATGAAAAGTAGCGGCCATAATATGAAACCGCTGCCACAGAAAGGCGTCCATAATATGAAACTCCCGCCAGCTAACCAGATGCCACATATACGACCATAATATGAAACGCTCGTGAGCTAGCCAGATGCCAAATACCATCCATCCGGCCATAATATGAAACGCCCCTCGCGAGCTAGATGCCAACTACCATCCATCCCTAAAAGAAATAGGCGTAACTCAGAAAGTGGTAAAAGAAAATAATTAGGTGAGAAACATGGCAATACATTACCTTAATCACATATTTCATTGCTAATTACATAACGTGTCAATCAATTGGACAATACAGTAATTTTTTAATCAGATTAAGTAAATGTGAAAAATTAAATACATAAACGTACGCAATTAAAGTGGGCACATTTAATATGTTTTTAATCCTTAATGTTTTTTTTATGGACAGGATCAAATGTAGATAGAATATTCTTTGTCGTCACACTAAATGGAGGGCTCTGATTTGAAATATTAACTTCCTTGCTTTTATAAAGGCTTACGTTTATGTGTTTACTTTTTCACATTTACTTAATCTGATTAAAAAATTACTGTATTGTCCAATTGATTGATACGTTTATGTAATTAGCAATGGAATATGTGATTAAGGTAATGTATTGCCACGTTTCTCACCTAATTATTTTCTTTTACCACTTCCTGAGTTACACCTATTTCTTTTAGGGATGGATGGTAGTTGGCATCTGGCTAGCTGACGAGTGTTTCATATTATGGTCGCGTATGTGGCATCTGGTAACCATATATTGCAAGGATTGGACTTATGTAACCATATATTGCTATTGTTGTTACAACACTGATTGTTATAGCACTGATTGGATTAGAGAACGAGTAATAGAACCATGATTTATTCTCTACGATTTAGAATTTTCATTTATTGTTTACCACTTTCATTTTTTATTTAGGTTTTTGATTTATAGTTATGGACAATTTAAGTTGGGTTGGATTAGAGAATGAGTAGAGGCATGATTTATTCTCTACGACTTAGGATTTTCATTTATTGTTTACCAATTTAATTTTTAATTTAGGTTTTTGATTTATAGTCGTGAACAATTTAAGTTTACACCAATTTAAATTCATAAAATAACTATTAAAATAATAAATGAAGTCAGATTTCAACTAAGAGGCATGGAATCAATTACCATCTATGCGTTATTATGTAATGGTAATAAGTGTAAATTTCATGAAGATTTTCTTGTGAATTGTTTGACATAAATTTGAAAGAAATCACACATTTAGATTTTCCTGTAATTTGTTAACTTTTCATCTAAACTATCTATCATTTACAGTTTAAATTAAATCCATCCATAATTTAATTTGTGAAATTGAATGAAGAAAATGTTGCAATGGTAATTGAGGAAGCAAGAGAATCCATCGTTACAGTGTTCAAAAAGCTAAAAAAAATAGACAGGATTTTCTGGAGGTCCATCGTCCTTTGCCTCTTCATTAAAATTGCCTTTTAATAATATAGATCTATTTCATAGAAGTGAGGAAAACCCTTTGTTGTATCACAAAATCCTAATGACATCGACCTGCCTATGTATATAAATATACTTACTTTTACGGATTTAGTTAAAAAGATTAATCAAGAAATGCACTGCGTAGCTGAGATAGGAATTTGTTTTTTGGAAATATGTTCATTTAATCTTTCAAATTTTTAAAACATCTAGATGTTATTTAAACGATGATTTAAATTGTTTTTAAAAATGATTGAAAAATATTAAATTATTAAAAAATAACTTGAAACAATGATATAGTATGTTTTTAAAAATGATTGAGACATATTAAATTATGTAAAAATAGTTTAAGACACAAAAAGGCATATATATAAAGAGGTATAATTTGCGTTGAGGCAGTAATTTGAATTGAACGAAGGATCTAACGCGGCTTTAAGTTGCTTGTGTGAGAAGATAGTAGTAACGAAATTCCAAATTAAATAAATTTCGGTGTCATTCGGTTGCGTGTGTGAGAAGACAGTAGTAAAGAAATTCTAAAATAAACTAGCAACAACTAGACGCCATTAGTTTGGAAAGGTTAAAATGGCGTCGATCGGAATATATCAACCACTTTTATAAAGTGGTTTTTGCTAGTTTTACTTTTACTTGATCATATTTAAAATTTACTATGGTGGCTAGCTGATTGCCACGTCTAAGTGATTAACAAATATTAAGGTTTTGTTACGTTTAATTTTTTGGACCATATAAAGGCATTCTTTTCATATGGTCATCTTCCCATTCACTAATTTAACTCTGCTCTTTCTTCATAATAACGATTCTCTCTCGAAAAATCTCTGTGATTCGGAAGATACAGTGATATTTCATTTTTTTGACCATATGGAGGCATGCATTTCATATGGGCATCTTCCGGTTCTCTAATTTAACTCTGCTCTTTTTTCATAATAATGTTCTCTCTGGAACAAGCTTTGTGAGTCGGAAGATACATAGATATGATAAAGGTGAGCCTCTCCAACAACAGTGTCACTGGAAACCTTCCTCCACAGATTTGTAACGGGGAAAGATGGAGGTATTAGCAGCTAACATAAATAAATTTTCATGTTCAGTACCGGCGAGTCTCCAGAATTGCCAGAATTTGACGAGTTAGTCTCGATGAAACCTAGTTGGAAGGAAGTACAATGGAGGCCTTTGGGAATATCTTGCCCTGCAATGTTTGGGTTTAATCTCCAATAAGCTCTATGGTGAAATTCCATCGGTTTTTGGTAAGTACAAAAACCTTACTCATCTGGTTATTTCCAACAATTATTTAACCGGAGACTGTCAAGCTCAAGAAACTCGACATTATTAATCTTTCTAAAGATCATTTAAGAGGCGGTATTCCACGTGAAATTGGTAATCTAACGAATCTCAACATTCTGGATTTGAGTGGTAACGAGCTCACAAAGACCATTCCGGTGTAGCTTGCAAAATCTAACTCCACCATGAATTTGTCTCACAAAAATCTAACCGCGCAGGGCGTTTCAATTTAGGTTTTATGAATATAACATGCATTCCTAATTCAATTTATGGCCCTAGTGTCAATTACCATTTTTTTCGGCATTTACCAGCCATGAGTTTGCTCTTTATAAAAGCAAGGAAGTTAATATTTCAAATCAAAACCCTTCATTTAGTGTGACGACGAAGAATATTTGCGCCGAAAGGCGTACACCTATTGACAATGGGCACAATTAATGATATTTTAACTTTATTTAACCTTAAACCCTAATCTAATGGCTATGCATTGAAGATGCTGGCATATTCTTAGTCATCCTCCAAAATCAAAGGGTCAGATTTATTGTTCATAACTTTCTTGCATTTATCAAGACATCCGTTAACATGTTTACTTTTTAACATTTACCTAATCACATTAAAAATTTATTGTAAGGATATGTAATTTCCATGTTTAAACAATTAAATAGGATTAAACCATGTAACCAAACGTTTCATATTACCACAGATGGATTACAAATTACCAGAAACGTTTTATGGCACGCGTTCTTAGGAGTTGTGCTAGTTAGCTTCCAATATACTCAACTCCGCAAGACTTTAAAATTGGTGGAACAATGGACAAAATTTGTTTATTGGTGAAAGTGGGGAGTTGGATAGTGCCACTAGGCGCATTCTTGAGTTTATTGGTTGTTATTACTGCTCAACCAGGTACGTGATCTGTGTAACAATAAACGGGTCATGATTGCGCTTTTACGGAAAGATTGTTTCAGTTTCGTCTTAATTTTTAGAATCCTGAATTAATATCTTGTTTTATAGCGCTCATCGATCCTTTTAGACAAGATATTATTTTTCTCGCGATGTGGCAGGATTTCTCAGCATCAGTTGCGGAGGAAAAATAAATTACACTGCGGAAAACAATATGACATGGGTTAGTTATGTTGATTACATAAACGTTGGTCAGACAGGACACATAGGGGATGCCACTAAGGATGCTACAAAAAACAAGTTCCTTTAGATTCATGAAATAAAAAAAAAGAAACACACATGCGAAATAATCTAGTATCTCAGCTACGCAGTGCATTTCTTGATTAATCTTTTTAACTAAATCTGTAAAAGTAAGTATATTTATATACAGAGGCAAGTCGATGTGATTAGGATTTTGTGATACAACAAAAGGTTTTCCTGAGTTCTATGAAATAAATCTATATTATTAAAAGGCAATTTTAAAGAAGAGGCAAAGGACGATGGACCTCCAGAAAATCTTGTCTATTTTTTTTTAGCTTTTTGAACAGTGTAACTATGGCTTCTCGTGCTTCCTCAATTACCATTGCAACATTTTCTTCATTCAATTTCACAAATTAAATTATGGATGGATTTAATTCAAGCTGGAAATGATAGATAGTTTAGACGAAAAGTTAACAAATTACAGGAAAATCTAAATGTGTGATTTCTTTGAAATTTATGTCAAAAAATTCACAAGAAAATCTTCATGAAATTTACACTTATTACCATTACATAATAACGCATATCTGGGAACTGATTCCATGCCTCTCAGTTGAAATCTGACTTCATTTATTATTTTAATAGTCATTTTATGAATTTAAATTGGTGTAAACTTAAATTGTTCACGACTATAAATCAAAAACCTAAATTAAAAATTAAATTGGTAAATAGTAAATGAAAATCCTAAGTCGTAGAGAATAAATCATTCCTCTACTCATTCTCTAATCCAATCCAACTTAAATTGTCCATAACTATAAATCAAAAACCTAAATAAAAAATGAAAGTGGTAAATGATAAATGAAAATTCTAAATCCGAGAGAATAAATCACGGTTCTATTACTCGTTCTCTAATCCAATCAGTGTTGTAACAACAATAGAAATATATGGTTACATAAGTCCAATCCTTGCAACATATGGTTACTAGATGCCACATACGCGACCATAATATGAAACGCATGCCAACTACCATCCATCCCTAAAAGAAATAGGCGTAACTCACGAAGTGGTAAAAGAAAATAATTAGGTGAGAAACGTGGCAATACATTACTTTAATCATATATTCCATTGCTAATTACATAAACATGTCAATGAATTGGACAATACAGTAATTTTTTAATCACATTAAGTAAATATGAAAAAGTAAACACATAAATGTAAGCCTTTATAAAAGCAAGGAAGTTAATATTTCAAATGAGAGCCCTCCATTTAGTGTGATGATGAAGAATATTCTATCTACATTTGATCCTGTCCATAAAAAAAACATAAAGGATTAAAAACATATTAAATGTGCCCATTGTCAATAGATATACACCTTTCGGCATAAAAATAAGCATGTAAACAGATGTCTTTATAATAGTGAGGAAGTCCATCAATATTTAATCGTGTCCATACGAAACTCATTAAACACTAAAAACCTATTAACTATGTGATGATGAAGAATATTCTATCTACATTTGATCGTGTCCATAAAAAAAACATAAAGGATTAAAAACATATTAAATGTGCCCATTGTCAATAGATATACACCTTTCGGCATAAAAATAAGCATGTAAACATATGTCTTTATAATAGTGAGGAAGTCCATCAATATTTAATCGTGTCCATACGAAACTGATTAAACACTAAAAACCTATTAACTAGCATAGCCACAATTATGTGGCTGATGAACACCGAAAGGCATAATAAATCTACAAACCCTAGAATAAACCCTAATTAGGGTTTTGTGTGCACATATACCAATTATAGAGAATTGATTTCTAATAGCAAGCCATAATCTTAAGAGGTAAGGCACATCGGATGTCACATGCAACTGATAGCAAGACTTGTTTAGAGGTTTTGGTAAAAAATGTAAAGTCTGCAGGTAAGAACCGTCCCCTATGTGTCCTGTCTGACCGACGTTTATGTAATCAACATCATTAACCCATGTCATATTGTTTTCCGCAGTGTAATTTATTTTTTCTCCGCAACTGATATTGAGAAATCGTGCCACATCGCTAGAAAAATAATATCTTGTCTAAAAAGATCGATGAGCGCTATAAAACAAGATATCAATTCAGGATTCTAAAAATTAAGACGAAACTTAAACAATGTTTCCGTAAGAGCGCACTCATGACCCGTTTATTGTTACATAGATCACGTACGTGGTTGAGCAGTAATAATAGACAATAAACTCAAGAACACACCTAGTGGCGCTATCCAACTGCCCCATTTCACCAATAAACGAATTTCGTCCATAGTTCCACCAATTTTAAAGTCCTGCAGTTGAGTATATTGGAAGCTAACTAGCACAGCCGCTAAGAACGTGTGTCATAAAACATCTATTGTAATTTGTAATCCATATGTGGTAATATGAAACGTTTGGTTGCATGGTTTAATCCTATTTAATCGTTTAAACGTGGCAATTACATATCTTTACAGTAATTTTTTAATGTGATTAGGTAAATGTTAAAAAGTAAACATGTTAACGAATGTCTTGATAAATGCAAGAAAGTTATGAACAATAAATCTGACCCTTTGATTTTGGAGGACGACTAAGAATATGCCAGCATCTTCAATGCATAGCCATTAGATTAGGGTTTAAGGTTAAATAAAGTTAAAAGATCATTAATTGTGCCCATTGTCAATAGGTGTACGCTTTTCGGCCTAAATACACCTTTCGGCATAAAAATAAGCATGTAAACACATGTCTTTATAATAGTGAGGAAGTCCATCAATATTTAATCGTGTCCATATGAAACTGATTAAACACTAAAAACCTATTAAATATGCCCATTATCAATAGATATACACCTTTAGACATAAATATTATAAACTATTACAGATTTGCAATCCATAACTAACAATTTATCAAGTTAAGCATACAATAGCAATATATCCTCACTCCCCCTGGTGGATGTTCAACTTTAACGATTCTATTAATAGACTTTGTGAAAAGCTTCCCCTTCCCCGCCCGTGCGTACATCGATAGATTGTTTAGGGATTTCTAAAGGCGACGAGGCCGCCTCAACATTGGATAAGCAAACAGCGGAGCTTGCCTTGGCATCGTGGTTCACATGCTTCCTTCATATCCAGCTCTGATGGATCACCTTCAACTCTCCAATCAAAAGTATGCAACAACTGAATCAATGCAAACTCAATCGTAAGAATAGCCATGGCAGATCCTGGCAACTTCTCCTTCCTGCCCCGAACGGAAGCATTCTGAAGTCTGATTGGCCTCCTGATAAATCCATACCATATTCTTCCATCTACAGAAATCTCTCCGGCTTGAATTCCGAAGCATCTTTCCCCCACACAATGGGATCCCTTCCTATAGCCCACAATTTCATGATTACCATTGTCTTCTTAGGTATATAGTACCCGCCTACTGTGACAGCCTCTACAGACGCATGGGGAATAGCGAGCGGCAACGATGGGTATAACCGTAGCGTCTCTTTCACCACACATTGGAGGTATACCATGCTTGCCAGATTCGACTCGTTTATTTTACCATGTTGGCCAAATACAGATTCAATTTCTTCTTGCAATCTCTGAATTGCATGGGGATGTCTGAGCAGCTCAGTCATTGCCCATTCTAACGCATTTGCCGACGTCTCCATTCCGGCGGCGAACAACTGCTGCAAAAATACAAAGACAGGAAGCAAAATTTTAGGTTAGTGAAATCTTTCAAGTTTGAAAATTGGAATAGAATTGCAATGGTTGAAGCAAAATTTTAGGTGGTTGAAATCTTTAACATCGAACGACTCCTCAACTGTTAGGGCCCAACTTCGGGGTCACCGGCGATGCGACAGGTCTCCCGAGGAACATGTCACAAATTTTTTATTCATAATTGATGGAACATAGTTCATGTGACAAATATTTTACTCTTACTTTTAAAAGTGTGAGAATATTCAAATGTGTGGAGGGAGTTGGAGAAGCAATTTTTTTCAAAGTTATTTTTTTTAGTTTGAATTGGTTTAAAATAGGACAAAATCCTTAAAGTAAGATTCTGAAATATGAAATATATAGAATTTTAATTTATACTTAAAAATATAATACTTAAAAATCTAATCAAATAAGTTCATTTTTTACAAAGATAAAAATTTATATGTTTGCTCTCAAATTAACCTACTCATAGGACCAAAAAAACTGTGCCTAAACACTTCCATTATTGATTGATGTAACACCATACCCTAGTATCACGTGAGATTCCGATCTTACATTAATGTGACAAATTTTTTACACATACTTTTATAAAGTCGGTAAGAATCCAAACAAAAGATTGTTAATCAAATGTTTTTCTATCGGTAAGAATCCAAACAAAAGATTGTTGATTTAAATGTTTTTCTAGGTCAATAATGGATCAGGTTTAACTTGGTTTTCTTTTATATATATATTAGACTATTTTATTAGTGAAAGTTTTGGTTAATTGATTTATTTTTTTAATAATGTAATAAGTTAAATTTAGAATATATTTTATTTTATTTTTATAATATTGATTATTTTATTAATTAAATTTTTTGCTAATTCAAAATTTTGATTGATTTTTTTAATATTTAAGTCAATTTAAAATGGAACGGAAGATTTGGAAGTAAAGTTTTATAATACATAGGACTTCAAGTATGCAAAACTCATGGTATCTTTGTTCTTGATTTTGTACTTAAGGCTTAGAAGTACAGTGTCAAGGCATCCGAAAGTAGGTAAAAGATGGAGAAGGGGGAAACGTTAACCTTCGGCAAAGGAAACTAGGGAAGATTTCTACGTTGATGTTGTTTAGCTTCCAACTGTTCGTGGATAGCTATATCTTATTCGATGGCTACCCATGAACGTTCAAGTTCAGTCCGGTCAGTAGTTGTTTTGAGGATAGTATCGAAAAGGTTCAAGGCAATGTGCGTTTGGTTCGATAATCCGAGTTTGATATTGGGCTGTGTTGGTACAGGGACAGTCATGGAGGAACAGTAAAAGTAGGAAAAACTTCAGAGAGACATTAAGTGTTGTCTCAATTTGGTCGTATAAAAGAGAATTTATAGCTCAGGAGTAAGATAGGGATGCAAATCAAAGGCTCTTTCCCATAACTGTATTATATTTTAATAAAAGGTGTGAGGTGGGAGAAAAACATTTAGTTGTCTATAGTGTAAGGCTCATATCAAGGGAGAATCTCACGTATAAACAAAAGAGGAGAATTGTAAGGAAATAACCAATGTAGTAGAGAATATGTGTAGAATTTTGCAAATGTGGACTGGTCTTACACCCGCTGATAGTTGGTACAGAGGAAAAACAATAAACAATTATAGAAAACCAAAATTCATTCGCTATAGTAGTGGTCGTACCAAATTATAACGAAGCATGTCAATTAGGAATATGAAATGAAACAAAATATGAGATACAAGGAAACAAGCTTGTAACACAGTCGTGACGGAATTGAGAATCTTCAGATTTGCTTGTATTAACTCTTAAAATGTAAAAAACTCTGTTACAATCGACACAAAATGGTCCAGCCCCGTTTATTTCTTTCTGTGGTATATTTATACAATTTTACAAATAAGATAGAATCTCAAAAGTAAAAAAACTTTGGTTATGACAGGGTGGAGGGCAATCGCTCCATTTCTCCTTCTCTATATTCACTTGATACCAGACGTTTGTTCTCGCACGAGCTCGGTACAAGCGACACACCTTTCAACTAGTTGAGATATTAGTCGCAACGGTTCTGCTTGACAGTTGGCTTCAAAGAAGTAACATTCTCAGGGTAACTGTTGCAGTCTATCTTCCATCTGTCCATCTATGATGTCGATGGTGCATAATTGCACAATGGGTTTAATCATGTATTTATCTACTTGGACTATATCCACCATAGTCATCTGAGAAATATTGGCTCAATCTCTTTCTTATTTTTCTTTCAGATCAAGCGAGATCTTTTCCACATTCATCTGCACCAATGTCTTGGCATTACCTTCATTGTCAATGCCTAGCAGATCATCATCTATAGAACTGAAGGCTTCTTCTAAGGAATTGGTTATCTTTTTGGATTGTTGCTTGCCTTCGACGATGTTATGCTCCCATTCTTTTAATAGAATGTTCCCTCTGGTCTGCTCTGAAATGGTGAACCTGGGAGTACTTTCTGAAACCCTACTATTTGTGGCTATCACAGCCTCTTGGAAGGCAATTCGAGTTGCTCTGGCTTACTTTTCTCTGGTGGATAAGTTCTCCAAAACCTGGTTGACTAGCAAACAGTTGTCTCGTATTGCTTCTACCTTAGCGAGCAAATTTGAACATCCCATTGTTTATCATTCTATTCTTGGCGATCTCCACCCTAGCCTGCAGTTGTTCGATCAAATTCCTTTGTTGGCTTGCTTGCACCCGACCATCTTGGACCACCAGTTGTGCTTGCTCGAGCTTGGTTTTGAGCATCTCTATCTCATTTTTATCGGCCAACCTGGCTTGGTCTATTCTTACGCTCGCCTGGTCTTTAGCAGTCTCTGTTGCTGTGGCCAATCTGGCTTCAAGGGCCCTAATGAGGCGATTTTTTCTTTTAAGATGGTTTTTTAAGAGCCCGACAAAAAATTGATTTGCCGAGGCATATGCTCCTAGTGTCCCTGCTATTTCAGTGGCAAATTGCTCATTCTTTTTGTCTTTTCCCTCAGTTATAACTTTATACTTATTGGCAGTTGACTCTCCTTCCTGGTAGAATTCCCTTTTTTCTACTGCCTTTCTCTTCTTATCGAAGAAAAACTCATTAGGAGGGAGTTCTTCCACCCTTATGGGCCTCAATTCTTCATTAAATATCCATCCCGCATCGATAATTCCCTACGTCGACTGCAAGGGGGTAACTGATGTGATGGGTTCCCCGATCTGTTTCGCATATTTTCCTGGAGTAGCGACCAGACTCTGTTTCTTTGGCGAGTCAGGACTCTTTATTTCTACTTCTAGACTCTGCTTCTTCGGTGGGTGTGGAGTCTTTTTCTCTTCTTTCGGACTCTTCGTTTGCTCCCCCTCATCTTGGTGTTTTCCTTGGTCAGGATTCACATCCTTAGAACCTTTGGCATCCTTTTGTTTCACCTCCGACGTACTCGGGCCCTCACCTCACAACATTGTGGGAAGACAGCTACGTCGATGTTCCTGGAACTTCAGAACATCGGCTCTTTCTTCTGGTGCCAAGGATTGTATCCAGGCTAGAATCTCCTCATAGGACCTTGCTCCTCTGAAAATGTCATCCGAGGGTGAATTCTCATGCTCAAATCTCTTGAGCCTGCAATTTACCAAATCGTTGCTCACGACCCTCTGCAGATCGTGCTTCTTGTATTCGATGGAGACCAAATTTAGGTCTTCCAGGGTTGCGGCCTCGGCTTTGGCATGCCTGAAATCTAATAAAGAATAAGAATTCAAATGAACAGGAAAAGACGACCATACCTTCTTCGAGTACCCTTTAAGTTCTTTTCTTACACTACTAATTATCGTTTGTCGTGCAACCTCGCGACAAGCCATCTTGTTGGGAATGAACAATGGTAGCGCGTGTGGGGGAACAGAAGCCCCGAAGACTCTAAGGTATGAGAATTCTGCTTCCACATACTAGTTTTCTATGCTTCTCAGATTTGTTACTATGCTATCTAAGATCCGGGGTGGCGGGTGACCAAAAATGACAACATGCAGGGGCACCATCAGCCAGTTAAAAATTTCATACGCAAAATATTCCGCTTTGTTTTCCCATAATTTTTCATGATATACATGTATGGGTTTGTCTTCAATCGGAGTCCAACTCCACCTCATTAATGGAAATGGTGTCATAGAACAAATTGCATCCATAATGTATGAAGACATGAAGAATGAAGACGCCTTCCCATTTTCTTTCTGCACCCGATACTCTGTGACCCGACGGGTCAAGCTATCGGAAAGCATCTTTTCCCAGTCAATGGAACTGCCTTCAACAAACCGAAACATTAGAGGCACCCACGCAAGGAAAAAATGCGAGGTGTCCTCTTTCCCATATAACCGACATGTCATCATGGCTACATATTTGTACTGCGGTTCTAAAGAAGCGATTGAATATATGCCATGGTTGTTAGCTCTGAAATTCATAGTGTTTGAAACCCAATCCTTTATAAAACTGGACATGGTTTTATCATACTGTACGCATTCCTTCTCCTTGAACTCATCCAGGAACTCAGCACCATATATGTGGTCGGATGTCACAGACAACTTATACATGGATTGCAGATGTTCCAGCCTAAAAGTCCCAATGGTGACTTTCTGTTCGTTCATGATAGTCCTAGTCGGTATGTCCACATGGTCCAACGCCCATTGGACCATGTCATAATATGGAAGCAATCGTGGCATGGATGATACTCTGTGCATTCCAGATTGGATGACTATTTTGTACTTGGTGGTTATATCATCTTTTTCGTTGTCGTCGGAGTCGTCAGAATAATCCACCAATTTTGCTTGCAGAATATCTGAAAAATATGACCAGTTAGGGACCGAGTTGATACTTCGGGGAGAAGTATTTGAGACATTGTCTGAGCCTTGTCCCGAAACCTAAACATTCACCTTTGATTCTTTTCGTGGAGCCATGGCTGAAGCTTGTGTTTTTCCTCTTCTGTGATAGAATTGCGTATACATACATAAGTCAGTTTACTCAGATATAATGTGCTCTACGTAATATGAAATGCATTTGTTATAATAAACCACAGCTCTTATATATATTTGAAAACTCGGTACCTTTCAAAACAAGTCTGTCAAATCATATTTAGAAATAAAAAAAAATTCCGTAAAAATCCGATCTTATATTTCTAGATTTACCCTATTTCCTCATTAATGTCATAAATTTTCGCGGTTTAAAATTCAGTTGGCGTATGGAGAGAAAAGGCTACCTCGTGAATCATGAAAACATTGAAACGCGGGATATGTTTTCATTTAGCTTAATTAATCCAATCTGACCAATGTTAATCAATATTTTGATACTCGTGAGATCAGAGATTCTATTTTAACACTTTGAATTTCTAACATCCGAGACTGCGAAGATCGATTTGGTTAATAAAAAGGTAATCGTGATTTGGGGGATCTATTAATTTTATACTTATTATATTCACCATATCGCGACTCGGAGCTTAGAAGATAAGTTTCTGCGAGATTCACCTGCCGAGCTGCGAAACCACGAGATCGTGATAATCATGAATTAATTAAAAGGAAAGATAATCTTGTATTAAGTGATCAATTAATTACATTATAACTGCATCGTGAATTCACGAGTCGGAGTTTAGACAGTGAAAATTTTCAAAAAGGGAAACGCCGAGTGGCGAAATGTCGAGAGAATCTTTTACCACGATTTAGCTTTTACCCTTAACCTTGACAGGAATTACTCAAATAAGGACCTCGTGTTCTCGGCTATCGGGGCTATGAAAATAAATTTTTGGGTTTGGCGAACGCCGAGGCGTAAAACCCCAATGACGTTTAATCATGAGTTAGGGAAAACTTCACCCTCCTTAGTGTCTTGAGTGAAAAGTTAAAATGATTTCGTCATTTCGTGACTTGGAACGTGTGAACTACATGAGTTATAGTATCCGAACTGTGAGCTCCCGAAGTAGAACAAAAAGAGGAAACATTTTTACGAAAGGTAGGACTTGTTTCGAGAGTAGAATAATCATCGCTGCTCGCGTGATAAAGCTTCAGAGATCTCGATATCTCAAAGGGAAAAATGAAAACCATTTTTTAGATTTAAAGCATTAAAAATGAAATTTGTGACGGGCTAGAAAAATAGGGGTCGCTCCAACAGTGTCCTTAAAATATTGGTGACATTTAACCCATATTTTTATCTCAAAATAGGGTTTTTTTGTTATAAGTTTAGTCTTAGTAATTGATGTAACATTTTTTTGAAGGAACATGTGAAAGCTTGATATTGAAGAGATTTTGTTTTACTACATTAAATTTTTTTATAATTTTACATGTTATATCGAAATAACACATAGAAAACATCTATTAGATAGCACTAAGTTGAAAACTCTTCAAATAACTAGAGAGAAAATTTAGTAAAAAAACTACCAAATGAGACATAACGAAACACAAACATCTTCAATAAAAAAACTCCCATAGAGTTCTATAGTCTCTGAGATAGAATCCAAAAAAACACAATGACCAGCAAGAAGTACCAAAGACAGAGAAGAAAATAAGAAAAGCAGAACATAGGCGTCCATTAATAGATATTGATGATGTATCTTTGGCCCTCCAAATCATTTGACCACTTCTGAAGCATGATATAACCTTCACGTTCGAGCAGATCTTTTTTTGATTGCTCATCCGCTACCTTTTTTATTCATGAAATATATGATAAAAGTTTGTAGCCATAAATTTTTCCTTCATCAAACTAATTCTTTGCTTCCACCCTTCCAAGGAACTAACACAAAGATTACCCTTATTATTTAACCAGTTTATGATGACTTTGGAGTCTCCAAGAACCTGAAGCTTAGAAATGGACAAATAATTAGCAATGTAAAGGGTTGCTCATACACCCAAAAGTTCAACCTTCATATTTGTACCTTCCCCACAGTTTAAATACCACTTATATACTGTAGATGCAAATATTTTTATAATATTTGTTGCTCCACTGCAGCGCCCATATGCCTGGGTTGCTCCATAAAAAAATCCATTGGGTACTCAAGAGTGTCTTCAATCCAACAAGATCGAGGAGGGGGAATCTTCAACTTGACCACTGATTATTTATAGTTGCTAAGAGTCTTTATAACAACCGTTGAGATTGATGGCTCCTTTCCTTAAAAAATTGCAGCGCTTTTTTCTAACCATATGTACCATCAAATATATGCTGCAAGACTGGGAGAATCATTTTTATTCGTTGTCGAGCTGGCTAGACAATCATTCAAGTCAAAACCTCTCCAATTTTGATTATTTTTTTTTTCTTTTTATGTTAAACTAGATTAATTTGGTAAAGGGACAAGGAATGAATATCTGTGTGCTATCATCACAGTCCTTTTTGCATAATTGGAATCACCCCAGTCCCTTCCAACCTCTGAGTTGGAAATTATTCCATGTCAAAATATTGTTATTTAATACCATCCACACGAAGAGTTTAATTTTTTGTTGAATATTCCACTTCCACATTTGATTTTTCCAACTTGTGATCATTGGTAGATCTTGTGTAGAAAACAAAGCCACATATACATTCCTTTCCGAGAGTATACCAGATGAGTCTCCCTCAATCCAAAGTATCTAGCCCATTTTCTCATATATGATTACCCCTACTTATTATAATGCCCACCTATACTGATCCCATTCCAATGACAGATTACCTGTAAGCTCCAACTCTGAGATGTTAATCCATGCAGATGAGATTGTGTCTTTTGATTGATATCTCCAAGCCTGAGCCAAAACCGTGAGTTGTTTCTATCTGAGTGCAATGATAAGCCGAGGAGATAGAAATGAAGAGTTGTTGAGACCCAGAATTTTGTCCCATCCCTAGCTCATGAAATGGCCCGAGCTGGGTTTCCAACTAATCTGATTTGTAATCAAATGAGGAGAATTTAAAATACTGGCCAAAATTTTAGATGCTGATGGATGTTGAAAGGAAGCAGATCTGAGCCAATTATTAACTGATATGTATGGAAAATACTTCCCCTTTATAAATTTGTGCCATATACCATTTTTTGTTATAACTCGCCACAAAGTTGACGTTGCCAATGCTTTACTAAAATAAAAAATATTGTGAAAGCCCCATCCTCCCCATTGCTTTGGTCGAGCTAATGTCTCCCAGTGAGAGAGATGATAATGTTTTGTATCACCACCCCCATTTCATAGAAAATTGTAGAGTAATTTTCTTAACTTGTGTATAATAGAGGAAGGGATCGATGCAAGGGATAACCAATATACGAGATGACTTTCCAAAACTGCTTTGCATAGGATATATCTACCCCCCAGGGACAACCACTGATAGCTCTAGTGTTTTAATTTTTTTTCAAATTTGGTTAATAGCCAAACCCACTCTTCAACTCTTTTAATACCTGCCTTCAAGAAGTATCCCAGATACTTGAAACCCACTGATAGATCTGAAAAGATATATGACAAGATTTGTGAACAGTTGACTTTAATTGATTCACCATTAAGACTGAGACTGAACAAAACATCTTAACCAATCTCTTGATTTCCTTCCATTCTTGAACAAAAGCATTTGTCAGTAGAAGGATATCATCTACAAATAAAATATGTAAATTTTTGTAACTCTAGAGACTTTGATGCCATTTATGAATCCTTGTCTCTGACTTGCTTTTAATAAGAGACTCAAAATCTCCATCACCTCAATAAAAAGTAATGGTGATAGCGGGCACCCATGGCGCATGCCTCTACCACTTCTAAAACAATGTGTTGCCTCCCCATTGACTAGAACTACAAAAGATGCAGAATTTACACAAGCCAAGATCCAGTTTGTCATATGTAGTCCAAAGCCAACTTGAATAAGTACCATTCTGATATAGTCCCAATTAATGCAATTGTATGCTTTCTGCAAGTCAAGTTTTAAGATAAGGTCTTTTAAATTTTTCTTCTTTATACTATGAATGCACTCATGTGCAATACCAATTGCATCTTGGATCTAGTATCCCTCCAAGAAGCCCAACTATTATTCTAATAGTGATTTTGATAATATCAGTTTTATCCAGTTGGAAATCACCTTTGAAATAACTTTATAAACCAGGTTGCACAAAGATATAGACCTATAGTCCCCGAATTGTTGTGGCTTATTGTTTTTGGGAATCAGTGCTAAAAAGGTTGAATTTATGCTTCCTTCTATGCGCCCGCTTGTCCGGGTTTCCTCCACCAATGCCAGAAGGTCCTCACCCATTAGATCAAAAAAGTGTAAGTAAAGTTCCACCGACCAACCATCAGGCCTCAAGCTTTTTTCTTTTTTAAACAACTTTAATATAGATTCCAATTCCAATAATGTTATAGGATTAAAAAGTTATCTCACTTCATTCTCATCTAGCATTTTTGGACTCTAACTCGCCATTCCAACCTGTTCTTCATAAATGCCAGTTATTCTTGAAATGATTGAAGAAATTCTTGAAATGTTTAACTGCCTCTTCGGAAATAGCTTTCTGGCCTTTATGCATAGTAACCAAATTATCACAAATCTCCCAAATATATTTTATATTTCTTCTGTGGTTTGCAAACTGATGAAAGAATTTATTATTTTAATCACCACTTTGGATCCAAGTAGCTCGACTCTGAATACGCCACAGATCTTCTTGAGATTTAAGATGTTTATTTCTTCCAGATTCAAGTCTTATGAGTTTTCACTCCACCTCCCAGAGAGAAGTACCTTCTGAGAGCCTCTATAAATAGTACTTTATGTTTCCTTCGAAAGTCTCCAACGCAACTACATCCCGAGACTTTATTTCTCTAGCCCATCTTTTTGTGATAGATTCCAGATCCTTTAACTTCCAAGCAAAACGTCACTAATAGTCTCCTTCCAGTAAATTTTTCTAGTATTTCCACAACTTGTAAATCATATCTTTAAAATATTTTTCTGCTAACCACTGAGCATGAAATTTAAAAGGAAAATTTGTTTGTATGATAGTGTTCTCCATATGAAAAAATATAGGGGCATGATCTGAGACATATGGATATTCAACCCATGTTCTGTATAATCTAACTTCCAGAAGCAGGTCTTCCGAAACCAAAAACCTATCTAGTCTCTTGGAGACTGACTCATAACTCGATCTTCCATTACACCAAGTCGAAACAACTTTGTCAAATTGAACATCAATGACTTTGTGTGTTTGAAAAAGTGAATTAAAGAAACCTGCAAGTTGACCCAAAGAAACAAACCCTCCCCAAACCTCGCATGTTGATAAATTAAGGTTTAATCCCCCCGCAACCACAAGGTTCTTTAGCAATAACAGGCCATTGTTTGTGAGAGTCGACCAAAATGATTTATGCTCCAGGAATGATCCATAGACATTTCGGATATTGATCTTCCTTTTAGTAGCAATAATAGATCCTAACAACAAAATCCCATCACAAGTAAGAAATAGAATCAATTTAAAAATATGTGGATCCCACAGAACTAGAAGGCCACCCGATGAACCAACCTAACTCACTGCACAAGTTACCCAAGAAGGATGAAACTTAAGCATAAATGACCAAGATTTTTTTTCATGGACCAACATCTTCTGTAAGAAAATTAGATTAGGGTGTGTATTATCCAAGGCCCGAAGAAACGAGGCATCTTTTAGGGAGCCTCCAATCCCTCTAATATTTAATGACATATAAATCATCACTTAGCCCTTGCTAGGGCCTTCACTACTTTAAGTGCCCCACTGTCAGACGTGGATGGATCTATGACAAAGGAAGAAGAATTTTATGACTGTAACTTTTTTTGTGAGCTTGTCGTTTTAATGAGTGAATATTCAATCCCAAGACCTTGAGACTAGGAGTATTCCTTTGAGGGCTGAGTTTGGAGAAGAGTCTTTGTGCCAAGATCACCTGCGAAACTAGATGGATCAATAACAACATTACCAAATAAGGTATCCAAATGATCTAGGGTATTATTGTCCCACATATAATGAATGAGGGAGTTAATAACCACAGTTAAAGAGGATTCTCCCTCCTCAGATTCACGACATCCTGAAATTGGTTGCGTCTAATCCGGGAGAGAAGAAAACCCCTATTTATCTTTCGCGGAGGTAAGGGGAGGAGAAAGTACATGTTCTGCAGGAAGGTTAGGTCTGGAAAAATGAGAGACAGAGATACGTGTTTTCCTCTGGTCACTAGACTTCTTACTAACAATATCACCCAAACCCTCAGACAGCAAACGGTAAGGAACATGAGAGGATGTAGAAATAAATGGCTTGTAAACTGATAACCTTATACCTGTTAGAATATAAGTGTATGTGCTCATTTTAACATTGAAAATACCCTTGTCACCCAACCATAGCCTGAAGACACCCTCTGAGCACCTTAACCTTGACAGAGAATCACTCTGGAATCAAACCCTAGGCTAGATAGCCAAACAAAGGGTAGCGCACCTTTCCCCAAGGATAACGCACCAAAAAGAGCTGATCAGATAGTCCAAACCCTAACCAAGAGATATTTCAATCAAAACATGATATGCTAGCTGTCGCAGATGCAATGGAAACTCTCCTCAAACCTGTGCACAAGATTGGACACTGCAGTGCTCAGAAGTTGTTATTCTGCAATTCTGAGACTGCCTGCTAGAATGAGAACTGGCCTCCTGTATTTATACTATTTCTGGTTAACTTCCTCGACCGACTTCTCATTTTGGGTATCTATCTGTTTAGTATATATTATTATTGTTGGCCGTCTTCTTCTCTTGGAGGCTAATAACCTAATATAAATCATCTTCTTGAGCTGACAAGTCTTCTAGGGTTATTAGCCAACTCATTAGGGTTTCTTCTTGCTTCCTAGAGTATTCTATCCTCGTCAGGTTTACACGTGGAGGTAAATACCTCCCGCAGATACCATAATATCAACACTCCCTCCTAGATAGGGAGGTATCACAGGTATTGGTCTTGAGCACAAAAACATACCATTCACCTGATAGCATCAACATAGTTGTATAGACAAGATCATGACTAGATCATGAGCACCATCATCATCATCAGTGTCATCAGCTGCATCGTATCTCGAAACCATACTCTATCTAAGTAATTAGACATGATGCTCACTCCATTGAGTGATACAAGAGCCATTCTTCTAATCTAGAAGAGTAAATTCTCTGAACCATTTTCCGTTTGGGAAATCTCTGTCCTTTGATTATCCATCTAACTGATAATAATTTCCAATACTGTTGATAGTCTTCAAGGAAATCGAAAGAAAAAAGAACACAATTGTGTCTATCCATAGTAGTACATAACTACAATCTAGTGGTACACTACCACACCAAGTAACACACAAGTACTTGATCATCAACGTATAGTCACGAACAATGGAACACATCCACCACAATAGTATACATCTATTGTCATACAATATTCATAACAATCATCTGATATCAACTTGCATAGAAACAATGTTATGATATAAACTAAATCATCTGGGCCAATCTTTCACTCACACTTGTAAGAAATGAAAGGATATCTTCCCTCAGAGTGGAACAATGAGATATCTGGACTATTCTTCTCAAGAAAGGAAGAATAATTGTCCTGTCTTCTGAACCTAGACCATTCCCCACCCTGGGCCATTCTTTCTACACTAATCAAAGTGCATCCTCGAGAGAATGTATAAACCCTAAGGAATGTCTATCCTTGATTGTTGAGCCTGGACCATTCCCCACCCTGGGCCATTCCTCCTACACTAATCAAATTGCACCTTGGAGAGAATGTATAAACCCTAAGGAATGATTGTCCGGACCATTTCCTCTGTTAACCACAAGAGGAAAAGACTGTCCTGTACCAACCTCCAAAACAGACCATTCCTCATGTTAACCATAATGAGAAATCGTTGTCCGGCGAGGCGAGCCAGTATTCTTGAGTAACCCTCAAGAAGACAGACTACCCTAGACCACTCCCCATGTTAACCACAATGGGAAGTCGTTGTCTATGATACATCAACAATATGTACCATTTCCCATGTTAACCACAATGGGAAATCGTTGTCCATCATAAATCTCAATCCACTTTCCGAACAGGAAAGCATCTATCCAAGATGGACTATTTTTTCAATCTTGAAAATCAATGTCCTCAATAATATTTCCAGTGCTCCCTCCCATCTTGGGAGTCATCTCTTCCTCTTTCAATAAGGAATTTGTCTCCATGAGCTCTAGCTTGAGTATGCAAATTCTTTCATCTTGGACAGAAGCTTTACCAAAATGTATGTTTATCTGCTCAAATGTGGAGATATTTATTAGAGAACCACTTTCTCTTTTCTGGACTTTATCACGCATAATGTAATGCTTGATTTCAAATATGCTTTAGTGTAGAACACTGATTTTTTGTGAAGGCTTCATGTAGCTCTGAAAAATAGAGTATATCATTGTTGGAAAACTGGAACATATCCATGTGGTACTTCTTTTGTTATCATGAGATCTGATCTATTGAGTAATCATCTTGATACAATATCTCTGTTATAGGAAATCTTCACCATGCTTCTGTTGTGCACTGGAGGTTCTTCACCAAGTTATTTTCTTCCATCTGTACACAAGGGTCTCTTTCTGGTATGCCTCAAAGTCTTGAGATTTCTCTTCATATGCTCTTTGCTCAATTTATCTGGAGAACATTCTTTGCATTTATTTGATGTAGAACTCCAAATCATAGATATTGACTTATGTAAATATATGTTTGGTTTACTGAAATGAGTAATAATCATAGTCTTCTCCCTCAAACTGAGAGAACCTCTAGTTCTATATCTCCCAATGCTTTCATTCATAAGTCTTTCATACACTATTCTTCATCACGAATTTCAGTTCCTCTGCTTAATTTCTTTCATTGAGTTCATATTAGGCTGGTAATCTTGTGATTCTTAATACAATGACTGGTTGTTCTGGCTTCTCTTTCTTTCTTGGAATCTTCATGTTCTTCCTGATGTGTTTCTTTAGTTCTTGGGTCCATGGAGTTTCTTATAGATTCCATGCCCTAAAGATTCAATTTATTTCTTTCGTCATAGGATCATGAATGTGGATGGAAAACCAGGGATACTTTAAGGCTTCTCTTCGAAGAAGGCTTCTTCTAAGGTTGAGCTGGACATGTATTGTCTTTCATGGTTTCTACCATGGATATATACTTCATCATTTTTAATGGATCATAGGATTATCTCCCTCCTAATCCTTGCTTCATGTATGAGTGCTTATAATCGGCTCCCTCTATCTAACAGAGTCCATTCTTTCATCTGCAATATATAATTGGCTCTCTTTGTCTAATGGAGTCCACGCTTCTGTCTTGTTGTTTTCTACAAAACTTTATAAGTCTTTCTCTCACTTCTTTCTATCTTCGCTTCTTCTAAGTCTCTTCATGATGGATTCGACTTATCTTGCAATAGCTTTCACATGATTCATTTGATGTATTTCATCCTTTCTTTTGTATTATCTAATAATATCCATCTGTATCTTGTTGTTCTTCTATAGGTATAGTTCTTCTTGGAACACATTATCTTCCAAGAGATACATATACAAGATATGTACAGAGACGATGCAAACAAGATATGTACAAGAAATAAGAAGAGTATTGTTACCTTTAGAAGAAGAAGTCTCTTTCATCCTACTTAGTCTTCTTTGTAGGTTCCTTTTCTTCGAAAATTGATGCTTCATGTTTCTCCTTTGCACTGATCCTTGATTCTTCTTGAGCACAACAAGTCCAAAGTTCTTCAAATGTCGGATGCTCCTTTCTTGTGTTCATGCTTGTAGCAAATGCATCCCACGTCTTGGGAAGACCATTGAGTACTATGTTTACCAATTCCTTCTCTTAGATTATATCTTCAATATCTTGTAGTTGATCTCTTAACTGAGAGATTCTCACAAAGTATGATGTTATGTTGTCGTCATTATTCATCTTCATGTCACGGAGTTCATTCTTCATAATCATTACTTGTCCAATGTTTCTGACTAAGAAGAGATTTGTTAGGGAATCGTACATATTCTTCAATGACTCAAGATGGGATATGTAGGGTATCAAGTGGTATTCTATATATTCCACTATGATACTCATGAAATTGACGTCACTGTCTTTGAACTTCTCCATAGTTGCAACGTTCTACGGTTCCTTCTCTTTTCCTTCTTCAAAATTTGCTTTCACGATCTTTCCTTTCATGATATGAAACACTTTATTCTTGGCAAGGATGAGGTCAATCCTTGTCTTACACACTCTAAAGTTAGAGGCTCCATCTAACTTGTTAGCTGACTTCATAGAATAAGTCAGGGCTACATTGACTTGTTCAAACCCTAGATTTGACCACAAACTCAAACTTCATGTCTTGTCTTGTTGAGAGTATCGGGAGATGCGCTAGGCTAGAATGCACTGATATATCTGGAGATTAGGTCAATCCATTCACTTAAGGTTCCTCAACGAGAGGATTAGGGTTTCTATAACTACACCTACTAATAACCCTAGCTACATTGCTTTGGTGACTACTCGTGATAGAAACCCTAGCGACGGTTCTTCAACGAGCTTAATATCCTTCTAGCTATGTTTCCTTCCAATGGTTAAACTAAATGAAAGAGGTGTGGGCCCATAACCTATTAGAATATAAGTGGATGTGCTCATTTTACCATTTAAAATACCCTTTTCACCCAACCATAGGCCGAAGCCACCCTCCGAGCACCTTAACCTTGACAGAGAATCACTCCGGAAAACAACCCTAGGCTAGATAGCCAAACAAAGGGTAGTGAACCTTTCCCCAAGGATACCACACCAACATAAGCCGATAAGATAGTCCAAACCCTAACCAAGAGATAGTCCAATCTAAACGTGACCTACTAGCTGCAGCAGCTACAATGGAAGCTCTCCTCAAACCTACGCACAAGACTAGGCATTGTAGTGCACACAAGTTGTTTCCCTACAATTCTGAGACTGCCTACCAGAATGAGAACTGGCCTCTTGTATTTATACCAATTCTGGATAACTTCTTGGGTCGACTTCTCATTATGGGTATCTGTTTGTCTAGTATATATTATTATTTATAGCCAACTTCTTCTCTTGGAGGCTAATAACCTAATATAAATTATCTTCTTGAGACGAAAAGTCTTCTAGGGTTATTAGCCAACTCATTAGGGTTTCTTCTTGCTTCCTAGAGTATTATATCCTCGTCAGGTTTACACATGGACATAAATACCTCCTACAGCTACCATAATATCAACAATACCACCCCCTGAGAAAGGATTCACCAAAGGATGAGGGAAAATTAACTCTGATGAAGAATTTAGAGCTTCTTTTTCCATTAAAGATAAAGTATTATACAGAGCCAGACAGTATAATGATAACTTACCTGTGAAAGTAACATATCGATCTTGTGACAGAGTAGAATCCAACGGTGGGACACAGTATTCAACGCCTATAGAATCCACTTGATCCTTTAAATCCCCCAAGTCCCTATGGAGAGCTATGTCTTCATATACTTCTTCCTCCCCTTGACCCATACAAGAGTTTCTCAGGTGTTCAATATTATGAAAAATGTTGCAATGGAAAGGTATTTCGAGATAGTCCAACCTCTGGACTATTATAATTCCCCTCTAATCAATATCCAAGAGCTTAGGCAGTCCTTCGTGGACGTCCATCTCGACGAATATTTTTCCCATTTTACTAAATGGTACCGACAGAGTGCATTCATCTAAGGAAACGAAAGAGTCTAGAAAGTTACCTATATCTTCCATGGTAGCCGCATTCCACAACTATAAGGGTATACCAGGGAATAAGACCCATAAGTGTCGCATCTTGAAGTACTTTGTTTCAGGATTAAAATTCAAACACCATCATTTTACCATTAGACTGCTACCTCCAATCATCCATCTATGTGCTAGAATTCGTGTGATGTCTTCAAGGGTATTACAGATGAATCCAAACCAACCATTGGTCAAATATATAATCTTTGGGGAGTAGCTTAATGTCGACTTCTATTTTAGTTCTACCCACTCTGGTATAGAATCTTTACACAGATATTTGTAAGACAGTCTACCCATAATCCCTCAAAACGCCAAAGTGTCGGTCTTGACCAGACCCACATCTAAGCCAAGCACCATCTTATGGACCATTTTCTTCACCCTCCATTGTCTTCGGCTATAACTAGTAGACCCAGAACCTTTACCACCTTCCTGTATGCGATTAGTGATAGGCTTTCTCTTATCCCTTGTTTCATGGGACTTTGTCACAGAATGTCTCTCGGTCGAATGTGGAAAACCAAGAGTAGAATGAAAATACTCTACAAAGGATAATGCAGCAACTGAGCTATGGGATGGATGTTGAAGTGGTGGTAGTTGGGAAATATTTGATGGTGTGTTTAATGTGTTAGTATGAATGACCAGAAAATCCACCCAATCGAAAAGACCTCCAGCCTTCCACACTTCCTCGTCAGCCACATTCATCAATTTGTTGACATTTTCTTTGACAAATGGAGGTAGCTTAGAAGCCATGACCTTCCACCTGGGCTCCACTCAAGCCTACCCCCCAGAATATTTAAGGCACTTCAGGTAAATTCCATAGAAAATGTAAACTAAAAATAAATGTTTAATAAATGGAGCTATAACCCCATCGCCAGTTGACTAGTACAATAGAATGTGCTCTCCCCACGGAAACCGACATTCTAGTTCCCAAAGATCTTAAAAAATATCAGTTCCTCCACTAAAAACTAAACTAGATGTATAACTAACAACACTCCTACCAAGGAAGAGCTCAAATAGCTTGCATCAATGATAAAACCAAAAAAAACCAAAAAAACCTAGAAGCTCGAACATATATTGAGGAAGACAAAACACATTAAAAACCTTCCTGTACCATTGCAAACATCACCATTTTTCCCCATCACCATTGGAATCATGCCTGAGGTATTCCAGTATTCAAAATCCATTTTCGCTCCACTCTCCCGCTCCAATTTATGAGAATAATTGTAAAACCATTCACTACATTAAACGTATTCAACCTCATAGAGGATTAAGTGAATTTTCACCACAACCATAATTCCTTTGATGGTGATTCCACATGATACTCCTCCTAGTAGCAACTGAAAGTCATCTCCTATATCATGTACATTAACACTTTTCACTTACACACCTGGATTTTTACTTGCCCTCTTATTACTAAATTAATAACTTTTCACTTACACATGTACACTTGTACTTTCCTTCTTCTTACTTAATTAATAAGTTATTACATGAAAATCATTAATATTAGTTGTTGTAAGGCCTTCGTAGCTTAGCTAGGGCACACACTTCCACCATAGTTCAAATCCAACAAGAAGGATGCTCTGTGCGAATGAGGAGACAAAAGTCTTCATATAGAGGAGAGTTGGGTTTCCTTGGGCGGGAAATGTGCCAAGGGGTAACTCCACCCAAGGTGGTATGTGACCCAAGTCAAATTATGGATGGTTTGATGAAGAGTTGAGGGAAATAATTTGGTGCTCCACCAATGAAGGAAAATAGGGTAAGGCATTGAGGGAAAACTTAGGAGAGTTAACCCAACTCATCTAAGGAATGTGCACACAAGAGCATGATACATTTCAACGGATGGGTCACGCCAAGGTTGGGTGTGTCGGTCCCAAATAGCACGACAGTTGACAAGCACATGGGTCCATTTGGGTGATTGGGTCCACAAAAGATTCATTTGGGCATCTGATTTCGCGAAGGGGTGTGACAATTCATTTGGACATGGGTTCGCAAAGGGGTACAAGACCCCCAAAGAATGAAATGGTTCATGATGGTGACCTTTGGAGAGCCTAAAAGGAGCTTAAAAAAGAACAACGATGCACAAGAAAGGAAGGAATTTTTTGGCAAGACAAGGAGAAAAATAGAGCTCTATGATTTTGATGCAACCAAAGACGAAGACCTCCCTCAAGGAGCCAAGTCGCTCCACTTCGGAGGACTTACACTTCCTTGAGGTGGGTTCGTTGGAAAATTTTGGGTGAGCTTATCTTGGGTTGATTTTGGTGAATTCTGGAAACACAAGTCTATTCGAGGCATGCGTGAGGCAAAACTGAAATCTGTGAAGTATATGAAAATCAAGAGGAGTGTGTGAAAATGAAGATACAACAAGTCTGTGGTTGGGGGAACATATGAGGGGCACTCCAAACAAATATTATTTCTGACGATATGTGTATGAGTGTCTTGGTGAGGTGACGTAAATTATTTAACTCCACCATGTTGTAAATTGAGCCAGTAGTTCTCATGTTGTAACTATTTTGCAATAACAAATACTTAGTCATGTGCTAAGCACAGTTTGTGCTACCCACACTGTGTTAGTGTTTGTCTTTCGTTTGTTCCACGGTTCTCTTGGTTTTTCATAGATGTATTCTTAAATATTATTAAGTGTTAAATAAGTGATCCAAGTGTATATTTGTGGCCACCCACCTTTTCCTACTGGCTCAAAACAATTTTCTGACAATTTTGGCAATTTACTATTTTTAGCAGTTTTTAACTTCCAAGGCCATTTTGAGGGCCTAAATGAAGGTTTTTCGGAATAGATTTTCTCTTTTATAGCTGAGAGAATTTTTGAGCCCCAAAAATTAATATACTTGATGATACCTTTCCAACGGGTTATCATACGCCTAAAACGGAGATCATATACAAAAGTTACGACCCTGGGAAGTCGATCCACCAACTTAAGCAAATGGAGCCCACATGAATTTTGGCGCTTCATCTCCTAGGGTTAGGTTTTTGGATTTCTATGGTTTTAGGCATTACTTCTTATTGTAAAAGTTCCTTCAAAGCCTCATTGTAATCATCTTCTTGCGAATGCGAGTAGCCATCACATCTCTTCTCAGAGATAAGATGCCACCATTCTAGCGAGTCTTTCACTCTGTATTTTTACAGTCTCTGTACATTTTTTTGATTAATAGAAATCATGTATTATTGTATATTTGTGTTTATGGCTGAATCTATGACACATTTATGTTATATTATTGAATATATGCTATATCTTTGTGAATTTCTTTATTGTATCTCCGCTCTCATTTCGTGCCGAAAATAAATATGGATCAGTGGTAAGAGAGAAGGTTGTTCTTGATCATTTTTTTAGTGCATGTCCCCGACAAGGTCCAAGTATAGAAATTTGGGTCTCGATCTTGTCTCTCTTGAAGACAATATCTCTCGCACTCGCAAGAAACCCTCAATGGCGAAAGAAAATAAAAACGATGGAGCAAACAATCCTATCAGTCTGTTGCTTGAGCAAGCTCTCAAGCAATAGAGGGATGAAATAATGGAGAAATTTTCCCACATCCTTCAATGCCTGCCGATAGAAACAAGCACATATTATCAAACGGACACTTGGGAGGAACCTCTCCTTTCAAGGTACAAGTTAATTTTGATATTCTTGTATTTGAAGGAAAGATAGATGCATAAGCCCTAGAAAAATGGTTAAATCTGCTAGAAGGTTATTTTCTTTGTTCACAATTTTTCCGACAGAGAAAAGATCACCTTCACACTCCTTAAATATCTCCCTCATGTCAAACATTGGTGGGAAACTTACTGCGAGCAAAGTTCCATATAGGAGTCTGGAATATATGGGGTCGAGCCCACTTGGGATTTTTTTGTGGATGCGGTAAAGGAACAATATTACCCTATTGGAAACTATGAGGACTAGTACATGAGATGGACCACACTACAGCAAGAGAGGGGCCAAGCAATTCTAGAGTTCACCAATATCTTACATACCTTGCACACCAATATGGGTATCAAAGACTCCGAACGACATTTGGTTTTGAAATACCGCGGGGCTCTACACAGATACATCCAAACTGAAATGAAGTTTTTGGACATCTCATCACTTGGTGCTGCTTGTCGATATGTTGTTAAAATTGAGCAGAAATTTAAGCACCAAAACAAACAGGAGTTTGGGTTTGCAAATTTGAAACAAAAAAATTATGATAAAGACGACCCTAGCAATTGGTCTCTTGAAAACTAGTCCAAGCCACATGAAAATAAGGGTCATGGGAAGATAAAGAAGGACACCGGAAAATGGTGTGATTTCCACAAAAGCCCCTCTCACAACACCGATGAATGTCGCTCAAAATAGTCGTTGGTGGTCAAGATCAAAGACAAGGATTCGAACCCTGATTCAGAATTTGATTATGAAAATATTGGTAAAAGACAGATCATCGACGTACACCCCACTACTATTGTCGCGATCGGAACAATTCAACTAGAAGAACCAACAGATCCTGAAGAGGGGGAGCGCCTTTTTCATTCACATATGTGGGTGAAGGGGACCCCACTACATTTTATTGTTGATAGCGGAAGCCAGAAGAACCTCATCTCAACAGAGGTCGTCAAACAGTTGGGATTGTCGACACCACCATGCCCGCAACCATACGACATCAGGTGGCTTTTCCAAGGACTAGATCTTTATGTCAGCTAGTAGTGTCGATTGTCATATGGCATCCAACCCTTCAAGGATGAGGTATTATGTGATGTTTCCCCACTAGATTTCTGTGATGTTCTCTTGGGTAGAGAATATATGTGGAAGCACCATGTTTTTTATGATTCTCAACTCCGCAGTGTCATTGTTACTTTGAGGGGTCATCTTTACAGAATACCAGAAGTAGTTCAAAATACTGTCCCACCTAGATAGTGCCACAAGGTAGTATCTCATACTACAAAATTCAACTTCTTCACAATCTGTTCAGAGGGTGAATAGAAGGATACTACAACCACTACAACCTCAACCCAAACACCTTCTATCCAACAGAAGCAGGTCGATAAGTTTGCAACAAAGTGTAAAGATTCATTCAGCACACAGGCACCTCATGTAGCTAAACTGGATAAAAAGGTCCAACCCTTCCATCAATATGTTCGTGACAATCTTCAACCAACTAAGCTGTGCAACTTCCCCAACAAGGCAAGCAACTCATCAAGATTCAGATTCAGCAAACGCTTTTCCCTCTCCCTCGGGCACTCAATTTAATGGAGACCATTTCTTCCTAAGGAGGGAGGATTGGTCTAGGTGGATATTGGTGGCCACCTACCTTTTCCAACTGGTTCAAAGCACTTCTCTGGCAATTTACTATTTTTAGCAGTTTTTAACTTCTGGGGCCATTTTGAGGGCCTAAATGAAGGATTTTCAGGATAGAGATTCTCAATGGTTTCCAAAGGCATCATTGAGCCCCCAAAATGAATATCCTCAATGATACCTTTACAATGGGTTTATATATGCCTAAAACAGAGATTGTATGCAAAAGTTACGACCTCAGGATGTTGATGCACCAACTTAGCCAAACGGGGCCCACATGACTTTTGGTGAATCATCTCCTAGGGTTAGGTTTTTTTATTTCTATGGTTTTTGACATTCCTTATTATTGTAAAAATGCCTTCAGAGCCTCATTGTAATCATCATCTTGAGAATGTGAGTAGCTGTCACATCTCTTCTCAGAGATAAGCTGTCACCATTCTAACGAGTCTTTCACTCTGTATTTTTACAGTCTCTGTACATTTATTTGATTAATAGAAATAGTGTATTACTTTATATCTATGTTTATGGTTGCATATCTGATACATTTATGTTATATTATTGAATATATGTGATATGTCTGTGAATTTATTTATTATATCTCCACTCTCATTTCGTGTCGAAAATAAATTTGGATCAATAGTATGAGAGGAGGTTGTTCTTGATCATTTTTTTCAGTGCATGTCACTGATGAGGTCTGAGTATAGAAATTTGGGTCTCAAGCTTGTCTCTCTTGAGTAAAATCGCTCTCGCACACCCAAGAAACCCTCAATGGTGGAAGAAAAGAAAAAATACGGATTAGACGATCCTATCAGTCTGTTGCTTGAGCAAGCTCTCGCGCAAGAGAGGGATGAAATAATGGATAAATTTTCCCACATCCTTTAATGACTGTCAATAGAAATAGACAAATCTTCATCAAACAACCACTTTGGAGGCACCTCACCTTTCAAGGTACAAGTTAATTTTGATATTTTTGTATTTGAAGGACAAATAGATACAGAAGCCCTAGAAAAATGGTTAAATATGTTATAAGGTTATTTCTCTGTTCACAATTTTTCCAACAGAGAAAAGATCACCTTCTCTCTCCTTAAAACTCTCCCTCATGTCTAACATTGGTGGGAAACTTACTCAGAGAAAACTTCCATAGAGGAGTCTGGAATATATGGGGTCGAGCCCACTTGGGATTTTTTTGTGGATGGGATAAAGGAAAATTATTACCCTGTTGGAAACTATGAGGACCAGTACATGACATGGACCACACTGTGGAAAGAGTGGGGACAACAGTTCCGGAGTTCACCAATACCTTCCATACCTTCTGCACCAAGTTGGGTATCAAAGACTCCAAACGACATTTGGTTCTGAAATATCGCAGGGCTCTACAGAGATACATCCAAACTGAAATGGATTTTTTGGACATCTCATCACTCGATGCTTCTTATCAATATGTTGTTAAAATCGAGCAGAAATTTAAGAAACAAAACAAACGAGAGTTCGGTTCTACAAATCCGCAACAACCAAAGTATGAGAAATATGGCCCTAACAAACAGTCTCTCGAAAACCAGTGCAAGCCACAAGAAAAGAAGGGTCACGGGAAGGCAAACAAGGACACCGGAAAATGGTTTGATTTCCACAAAATCCCTTGGCACAACATTGATGAATGTGGCTCAAAATAGTCGTTGGTGGCCGAGAACAAAGACAAGGAGTTGACCCCTGATTCAGAATATGATTATGAAAATACTGTTAAAAGATAGATCATCGGCACATACCCCAAAGTTAATTTTGTGATTGCAACAATTCAACCAGAAGAACCAACAGATCCTGAAGAGGGGGAGTGCCTTTTTCATTCACAGATGTGGGTGAAGGGGACCCCGTTTCATTTTATTGTATATAGAGAAATATAGAAGAACCTCATCTCAGTAGAGGTCATCAAACAGTTGGGATTTTCGAGAACACCACACCCACAACTATACAACATCAGGTGGCTTCGCTAAGGACGAGATCTTCGTGTCATCAAGCAGTGTCGATTGTCACATGTCATCCAACGCTTCAAAGATGAGGTATTATGTGATGTTTCCCTATTGGATGTCTGTGATGTTCTCATGGGTCAACCATATAAGTGGAAGCGCCATTTTGTTTATGAGTCTCGATCCCACAATGTCATTGTTACCTTCAGGGGTCATCTCTACAGAACACCAGAGGTAGTTCCAAATATTTTCCCACCTAAAAAATTTTGCAAGGTACTATCTTATATTACAAAATTTAGCTTCTTCACAATTTGTTCAAAGGGTGAACAGAAGGATACTGCAACCACTACAGCCTCGGCCCAAACACCTTCTATCCAACAGAACAAGGTTGGCAAGATTGCAACAAAGTGTAAAGATTCCTTATACACACAGACACCTCATGTAGACAGACTGGTTAAAAAGGTCCAACCCTTCCAGCCACATGTTCGTGACAACCTTCAACCAGCTAAGCAGGGCAACTTCCCCAACAAGGCAAGCAGCTCATCAAGATGCAGATTCAACAAACGATTTTCCCTCTCCTCTGGGAACTCAATGTAATGGATACCACTGCTTCCTAAGGAGGGAGTATTGATCCATGTGGATATCGGTAGCCACCCACCTTTTCCAACTAGCTCAAAACAATTTTTTGGTGATTTTGGCAATTTACTATTTTTAGCAATTTTTAACTTCTAGTGTCATTTTGAGGGCTTAAATGAAGGTTTTTCAGGATTGAGCTTCTCAACTATAATAGAAGGAATGATTGAGCCCCCATAATGTATCTCCTCGATGATACCTTTCCAATGGGCTATCATACTCCTAAAACAAGGATAGTATGCAAAAGTTACGACCCCGAGAAGTCGATGCACCAACTTACCCAAATGGGGCCCACATGACTTTTGGAGCTTCATCTCCTAGAGTTAGGTTTTTATATTTCCATGGTTTTTGAAATTCCTTCTTATTGTAAAAAGGCCTTCAGAGCCTCATTGTAATCATCTTCTTCCGAATGCGAGTAGCCGTCACATCTCTTCTCGGAGATAAGTTGTCACCATTCTAGCAAGTCTTTCACTCTGTATTTTTACAGTCTCTATACATTTATTTGATTAATAGAGATCATGTATTACCGTATATATTTTTTTATGGTTTCATCTCTAATACATTTCTTTTATATTATTGAATATCTACGATATCTCTGTGAATTTCTTTATTATATCTCTGCTCTCATTTCGTGCCGAAAATAAATCTGGATAAGTGGTATCAGAGCAGGTTGTTCTTGATCATGTTTTCAGTGCATGTCACTGACGAGGTCCGAGTATATAAAGTTGGGTCTCAATCTTGTATTTATTGAGTATAATCTCTCTCACACACCCAATAAACCCTCAATGGAAGAAGAAATGAAAAATGATGGAGCAGATGACCCTATCAGTCTGTTTCTTGAGCAAGCTCCCACACGACAGAGGGACAAAATGATGCAAAATGTTTCCCACATACTTCAATGCTTGTCGATATAAACATATGCATCTTCATAAAATGACCACTTTGGAGGAACCTCTCCTTTCAAGGTACAATTTAATTTTGATATTCCTGTATTTGAAGGACAGATAGATGCAGAAGCCTTAGAAAAATGGCTAAATATGCTAGACTGTTATTTTTTTGTTCACAATTTTTCCGATAGAGAAAATATCACCTTCACACTCCTTAAATATGTCCCTCATGTCAAACATTAGTGGGAAACTTACTACGAGAAAATTTCCACAAAGGAGTCTAGAATATATGGGGTCGATCCCACTTGAGATTTTTTTGTGGATGCGGTAAAGGAACAATATTACCCTGTTGGCAACTATGAAGACTAGTACATGAGATGGACCACACTGCGGAAAGAGAGGGGCCAAGCAATTATGGAGTTCACCAATACCTTCCATACCTTCTGCACCAAGCTGGGTATCAAAGAATCTGAATGACATTTGGTTCTGAAATATCGCGGGGCCCTACACAGATACATCCAAGATGAAATGGATATTTTGGACATCTCATCACTCGATGCTTCTTATCGATATGTTGTTAAAATCGAGCAGAAATTTAATCACTAAAACAAACGAGAGTTTGGTTCTGCAAATCCGCAACAACCAAAGTATGAGAAAGACGGCTCTAACAAACAGTCTCTTGAAAACCAGTCCAAGTCACAGGAAAAGAAGAGTCACGGGAAGACAAAGAAGGACACCGGAAAATGGTGTGATTTCCACAAAATACCTTGGCACAACATTGATGAATGTC
>ML779797.1:435526-463290 GCA_009831015.1 Picea engelmannii
AGTCGAACCCTGATTCAGAATATGATTATAAGCATACTAGTAAAAGATAGATCATCGTCGTAGACCCCACTGTTAATTTTGTGATCGCAACAATTCAACTAGAAGAACCAACAGATCCTGAACAGGGGGAGCGCCTTTTTCATTCATAGATGTGGGTGAAGGGGACCCCGTTGCATTTTATTGTTTATAGAGAAAGCCAGAAGAACCTCATCTCACCATAGGTCATCAACAGTTGGGATTGTCGAAAACACCACACCAACAACTATACAACATCAGGTGGCTTCACCAAGGACGAGATCTTCATGTCAACAAGCAGTGTCGATTGTCAGATGGAATCCAACCCTTCAAATATGAGGTATTATGTGATGTTTCCCCATTGGATGTCTGTGATTTTCTCTTGGGTCAACCATATAAGTGGAAGTGCCATTTTGTTTATGAGTCTCGATCCCGCAGTGTAATTGTTACCTTTAGGGGTCATCTCTACAGAATACCAGAGGTAGTTCCAAATATTTTCCCACCTAAAAAGTTTCGCAAGGTAGTATCTTATACTACAAAATTTATCTTCTTCACACTCTGTTCAAAGGGTGAACAAAAGGATATTGCAACCACTACAGCCTCGGCCCAAACACCTTCTATCCAACAGAAGAAAGTCGACAAGATTGCAACAAAGTGTAAATATTCCTTATGCACACAGACACCTCATGTAGCTAGACTGGTTTAAAAGGTCCAACCCTTCCATCCACATGTTCGTGACAACCTTCAACCAACTAAGCAAGGCAACTTCCCCAACAAGGCAAGCAGCTCATCAAGATGCAGATTCAACACACGCTTTCCCCTCTCCCTTGGGAACTCAATGCAATGGAGAACATTGCTTCCTAAGGAGGGAGGATTGATCCAGGTGGATATCGGTAGCCACCCACCTTTTCCAACTAGCTCAAAACAATTTTCTGGCGATTTTGGCATTTTACTATTTTTAGCAGTTTTTAACTTCTAGGGACATTTTGAGGGCCTAAATTAAGGTTTTTAAGGATTGAGCATATCAATGATAATATAAGGCATGATCGAGCCCCCAAAATGAATCTCCTCAATGATACCTTTCCATCAGGCTATCATACGCCTAAAACAAAGATCGTATGCAAAAGTTACGACCCCGGGAAGTCGATGCACCAAATTACCCAAACGGGGCCCACATGACTTTTGGCGCTTCATCTCCTAGGGTTAGGTTTTTATATTTTCATGGTTTTTGGAATTCCTTATTATTGTAAAAATGTCTTCGAAGCCTCATTGTAATCATCTTCTTGTGAATGCGAGTAGCCGTCACATCTCTTCTCAGAGATAAGTTGTCACCATTTTAGCGAGTCTTTCACTCTGTATTTTTACAATCTCTGTACATTTCTTTGATTAATAGAAATCATGTATTACTGTATTTTTTTTTATGGTTTCATCTCTGATACATTTCTTTTATATTATTGAATATCTTCGATATCTCTGTGAATTTCTTTATTATATCTCCGCTCTCATTCTGTGCCGAAAATAAATCTGGATAAGTGGTATCAGAGCAGGTTGTTCTTGATCACTTTTTCAGTGCATGTCACTGACGAGGTCCAAGTATATAAAGTTGGGTCTCGAGCTTGTCTTTATTGAGGATAATCTCTCTTGCACACCCAAGAAACCCTCAATGGAAGAAGAAATGAAAAACGACGCAGTAGATGACCCTATCAGTTTGTTGCTTGAGCAAACTCCCACGCGACAGAGGGACAAAATGATGAAAAACATTTCCCACATCCTTCAATGCTTTTCAATAGAAACATACGCATATTCATCAAGAGATCACTTTGGAGGAACATTGCCTTTCAAGGTACAAGTTAATTTTGATATTCCTATATTTGAAGGACAGATAGATGCAGAATCCTTAGAAAAATGGTTAAATCTGCTAGAAGGTTATTTTTTTGTTCACAATTTTTCCGACAGAAAAAATATCACCTTCACACTCCTTAAATATCTCCTTCATGTCAAACATTGGTGGGAAAATTATTGGGAGAAAAATTCCACATAGGAGTCTGGAATATATGGGGCCGAGCCCACTTGGGTTTTTTTGTGGATGCGGTAAAGGAACAATATTACCCTGTTGGCAACTATGTGGACCAATACATGAGATGGACCAAACTATGGCAAGAGAGGGGCCAAGAACTTATGGAGTTCACCAATACCTTCCATACCTTGTGCACCAAGTTGGGTATCAAAGACTCTGAACGACATTTGGTTCTGAAATACCATGGGGCTCTACACACATACATCCAAACTGAAATGGATTTTTTGGAAATCTCATCACTCGGTGCTGCTTATCGATATGTTGTTAAAATCAAGCAAAAATTTAAGAACCATAAAAAATGGGAGTTTGGGTCTACAAATACGCAACAACCAAAGTATGACAAAGACGACCCTAACAAACAGTCTCTACTAAAAACTAGTCCAAGCCACATGAAAAGAAGGGTCACGGGAAGACAAAGGACACCGGAAAATGGTGTGATTTACACAAAATCCCCTGGCACAACACCGATGAATGTCACTCAAAACAATCGTTGGTGGCCAAGATCAAAGACAAGGAGTTGAACCCTTATTTTGAATCTGATTATGAAAATACTGGTAAAAGACAGATCATCGACACAGACCCCACTACTATTGTCGTGACCACAACAATTCAACCATAAGAGCCAATAGATCCTGAAGAGGGGGAGCACCTTTTTCATTCACATATGTTGGTGAAGGTGACCCCACTGCATTTTATTGTTGATAACAGAAGATAGAAGAACCTCATATCAGTAGATGGTGTCAAACAGTTGGGATTGTCGAAAACACCACACCCGCAGCCATACACCCGCAGCCAGTAGTGTCGATTGCCATATGGAATCTAACCCTTCAAGGATGAGGTATTATGTGATGTTTCCCCACTAGATGTCTGTGATGTTCTCTTGGGACAACCATATATGTGGAAGCACCATGCTGTTTATGAGTCTCAACCCCGCAATGTCATTGTTACTTTGAGGGGTCATCTCTACAGAATAACAGAGGTAGTTTTAGATACTATCCCACCTAAACAGTGTTGCAAGGTATTATCTCATACTAAAAAATTCAACTTCACAATATGTTCAAAGGGTAAATAGAAGGATACTAAAACCACTACAGCCTTAGCCCAAACACCTTCTATCCAACAGAAGAAGGTCGGCAAGATTGCAACAAAGTGTAAAGATTCCTTCTGCACACAGGCATCTCATGTAGCCAGACTGGTTAAAAAGGTCCAACCCTTCCAACCACATGTTCGTGACAACCTTCAACCAGCTAAGCAATGCAACTTCCCCAACAAGGAAAACAACTCATCAAGATGTAGATTCAAAAAATGATTTTCCCTCTCCCCCGGACACTCAACGCAATGGATACCATATCCTCCTAAGGAGGGAGGATTGATCCAGGTGGATATTGTTGGCCACCCTTCATTTTTAACTGGTTCAAAAAAGTTTTTTGACAATTTTGGCAATTTACTATTTTTAGCAGTTTTTAACTTCCGGGGCCATTTTGAGGTCCTAAATGAAGGTTTTTCGGGATCGAGATTCTCATTTATATCCAAATGCATGATTGAGACCCAAAAATGAATCTCATCTACAACACCTTTCCAACAGACTATCATATGCCTAAAACGAAGATCGTATGCAAAAGTTACAACCCCGGGATGTCGATGCACCAACTTACCCAAACGGGGCCCACGTGACTTTTGGCGCTTCATCTCCTAGAGTGAGTTTTTTGGATTTATGTGGTTTTTGGAATTCATTCTTATTGTAAAAATTCCTTCATATACTCATTGTAATCATCTTCTTGCGAATGCGAGTAGTCGTCATATCTCTTCTCAAAGATAAGTTGCCACCATTCTAGCGAGTCTTTCACTCTGTATTTTTACAGTCTCTGTACATTTGTTTGATTAATAGAAATCATGTATTACAGTATATATGTGTTTATAGTTTCATATCTAATACATTTCTATTATATTATTGAATATATGCGACATCTCTGTGAATTTATTTATTATATATCCGCTCTCATTTCTTGCCAAAAATAAATCTGAATCAGTGGTATCAGAGGAGGTTGTTTTCAGTGCATGTCCCTGATGAGGTCCGAGTATAGAAATTTGGATCTTGATCTTGTCTCTCTTGAGGAAAATCTCTCTCCCACACCCAAGAAACCCTCAATGGTGAAAGAAAATAAAAACGATGGAGCAAATGATCCTATCAGTCTGTTGCTTGAGCAAGATCTCACGTGATAGAGGGATGAAATGATGGAGAACATTTCCCACATACTTCAACGCCTGCCTATAGAAACAGGTGCATCTTCATCAAATGACCACTTTGGACACACCTTGCCTTTCAAGGTACAAGTTAATTTTGATATTCATGTATTTGAAGGGCAGATAGATGCAGAAGCCCTAGAAAAATGGTTAAATCTGCTAGAAGGTTATTTCTCTGTTCAAAACAATTTTGACAAAGAAAATATCACCTTCTCACTCCTTAAATCTCTCCCTCATGTCAAACATTGGTGGGAAACTTAATGGGAGAAAAGTTCCATAGAGGAGTCTAAAATATATTTGGTTGAGCCCACTTGGGATTTTTTTGTGGATGCGGTGAAGGAACAGTATTACCCTGTTGGGAATTATGAGGACCAGTACATGAGATGGACCACACTGCACCAAGAGAGAGGCCAAGAATTTCTAGAGTTCACCAATACCTTCCATACCTTGCGCACCAAGCTGGGTATAAAAGACTCTGAACAACATATGGTTCTGAAATACCGTGGGGATCTACACAGATACATCTAAACTGAAATGGATTTTTTGGACATCTCATCACTCGGTGTTGCTTATCGATATGTTGTTAAAATCGAGCAGAAATTTAAGCACCAGAACAAATGTGAGTTTAGGTCTACAAATCCGCAACAACCAAAGTATGAAAAATATGTCCTTAACAAACAGTCTCCCCAAAACAAGTCCAAGCCACAAGAGAAGAAGGGTCATGGGAAGACAAAGAAGGACACTTGAAAATGGTGCGATTTCCACAAAATACCCTGGCACAACACTGATGAATATCTCTCAAAATAGTCGTTGGTGGTCGATATCCAAGACAAGGAGGATAACCCTAATTTAGAATCTGATTATGAAAATACTGATAAAAGACATAGCATCGACACAGACCCCACTTCTATTGTCATGACTACAACAATTCAACTAGAAGAACCAACAGATCTTGAAGAGGGGCAGCACCTTTTTCATTCACAGATGTGGGTGAAGGGGACCCCTCTTCATTTTATTGTTGATAACGGAAGACAGAAGAACCTCATATTAACAAACGTCATCAAACAATTGGGATTGTCGACAACACTACACCCGGAGCCATACCACATCGGGTGGCTTCACCAAGGATGAGATCTTCGTGTTAGCCAGCAGTGTCAATTTTCATATGGAATCCAACCCTTCAAGAATGAGGTATTATGTGATGTTTCCCCACTATATTTATGTTATTTTCTCTTGGTCCAACCATATATGTGGAAGTGCCATGTTGTTTATGAGTCTCGACCCTGTAATGTCATTGTTACTTTGAGGGGTAATCTCTACAAAATACCATAGGTAGTTCCAAATACTGTCCCACCTAAACAGTGTTGCAAGGTAGTATCTCATACTACAAAATGCATCTTCTTCACAATATGTTTAAAGGTTGAACAGAAGGATACTGCAACCACTACAGCCTCGGCCCAAACACCTTGTATCCAACAAAAGAAGGTCGGCAAGATTGTAGCAAAATGTAAATATTCCTTCTGCACATAGGCACCTCATGTATCCAGACTAGTTAAAAAGGTCAAACCCTTCCAGCCACATGTTTGTGATAATCTTCAACCAGCTAAGCAGCGCAAATTCCCCAAGAAGGCAAGCAACTCATCAAGATGCAGATTCAAAAAACGATTTTCCCTCTCCCCCGAGAAGTCAATGCAATGGATAATATTTCTTCCTAAGGATGGAGGAATTATCCATGTGGATATCGGTGGCCACCCACCTTTTCCAACTGTCTAGAAAACGTTTTCTAGCAATTTTGACAATTTACTATTTTTAGTAGTTTTTAACTTCTAGGGCTATTTTGTGAGCCTAAATGAAGGTTTTTCAGGATTTAGCTTCTCAATGATACCAAAATGAATTATTGAGCCCCCAAAATTAATCTCCTTGATGATACCTTTCCAATGAGCTATCATACGCCTAAAACAGAAATCGTATGCAAAAGTTACGACCCCGGGAAGTCAATGCACCTACTTACCCAAACAGGGCCCACATGACTTTTGGCGCTTCATCTCCTAGGGTTAGGTTTTTGGATTTCTATGGTTTTTGGCATTCCTACTTATTGTAAAAATGACTTCAGAGCCTCATTTTAATCTTCTTCTTGCGAATGTGAGTAGTCGTCACATATTTTCTCAGAGATAAGATGCCACCATTCTAGCGAGTCTTTCACTCTATATTTTTACAGTCTCTGTACATTTATTTGATTAATAGAAATCGTGTATTAATGTATATATGTGTTTATGGTTGCATCTCTAATACATTTTTTTCATATCATTGAATATCTGAGATATCTCTGTGTATTTATTTATTATATCTCTGCTCTCATTTCGTGCCGAAAATAATCTAGATCAGTGGTATCAGAGAAGGTTGTTCTTGATCGTTTTTTCAGTGCATGTCCCCAAAGAGGTCCAAGTATAGAAACTTGTGTCTCAAGCTTGTGTCTCTTGAGTACAATCACTCTCGCACACCCAAGAAACCCTCAATGGTGGAAAAAAATAAAAAAGACGGAGCAGATGATCTTATTAGTCTGTTGCTTGAGCAAGCTCTCACGTGACAAAGGGAAAAAATGATCGAGAAATTTTCTCACATCCTTCAACGCTTGTCAATAGAAATAGAAGCATATTGATCAAATGACCACTTTGTTGGCACCTCTCCTTTCAAGGTACAAGTTAATTTTGATATTCCTATATTTGTAGGACAAATAGATGTGGAAGCCCAAGAAAAATGGTTAATCTGCTAAAAGGTTATTTCTCTGTTCACAATTTTTTCGACAGAGAAAAGATCACCTTTGCACTCCTTAAATCTCTCCCTCATGTCAAACATTGGTGGGAAACTTAATGTAGCGCACCTTTTTAGCTACCATGTCTTAATCTCTAATAAGAGAAGGTTATAACACCACTCTATACATAACTCATACAGGTATTATATAATCCACATGCATTTAAACAAATAAACACATTCTAACAGAGTATTCATATGAGTTACTGCCATCATTAACAATCAATAGCATTTCATACTAATTCATATACACAGCGGAAATCATGATGTCATAAGCAATAGAGTCATGCAAAACATGATTAAAACATAACAGATACTTATCTTTTAACAATGGTAGAATCCACCAACCAAGTGCAAGCCTTCCACGAACCTCCCAACCTTAGACCACACTGCTCATCAGCTCAGTAGTGGATCACCCCCGAGCTGGGACTAAGATCCACCACAAGACAAGGAATCCTAGGCTAGGCTGAGGTTACAGGGAAACAACACACAACCACAAGGAAGGGATTCTCTCCAAGGAACCTCCCACGCTCACTGCCCACAGACCCTCATTCCCCACATGCCTGTTCCACCCCAGTAGTATACACCTTCACTGTCACCTGGACAGTCCTTCGGCTACTAATCTCCCTTGCCTTGGGTTATAGGAACAGGTCGGACCAGAAGTCTCCGGGCTCTATGGCAGCTACAAGGTTCCTCCAAGGAGTCCTCTCCTTCCTCTGTGTGCTCTCTCACCTGGAGGGAGTCACTCACAGGTCCAACAACTTGTTCTTCCAACTTCAACCACCTCTCTCACCTGGAGAGAGTGTTGTAGAAACTGGCCAACAAGCCACACAAGATCAAACACTACACGTCCACATAGGGGTCGATTCAGACTCTCGGTTTAGAACAAAGAAGGGATGTACCAATTTTCCAGGACCAAACACAAACTCTTCCCCAAATCCACGTAGGCTTCTCGTTCAGGGAATATACACAATGGTTTGATCAGAGCCAGACACAGACTTTTCAAATCACATGGACTCATGAAGGTTCTCTACAAGAGTCGGGTTGGTAGTACTATCCAGGGCTCCGTACGCATTCAGACAATTGGGTAGAATGGGGAAGGAACCCTTCTCACGGCTCACCCTGGCCATTTTATTCGCATGCGTCAGGGTTGACACTTGTCACCCATGAAACTGCATGCATTCCACTAGCACGCATCTCCTTTTCATGTTCTCCCCTTGCCAGAAACTTAGGATAAAACATAAAATTCACATGTCTTTTGGGATAATATTAAAATATTATTCCCAAGCTTAAGCCCCCTAGGCTTAGCCCCTAGGATCAACACTTAGCGCCTTTTCCCACCTTCCAGGCCCTAATTTCTTGCCCTCTCTATGGATTCTTAGTCCCCCTTCACTCATTCATCGTGGTCAGTCTGCACCTAGCGATGTTTACAATTTTATTAAATGTTCTACATACATACAAGTACAAAATCAGGCCCTTGGCCTCCAACCCTTAAGCTCTCTGGCCTAACAATCACATAAGCCACCAGCTTATAAAAACTTGTCTCACCAGCCTATAAAACATAATTACAATTTCTTTCAGAACATGGTTTGCAATGGGGCTCGGCCTTGGGGACACTACAATCCCCCTCCCCTTATTTTTGCATTGTCCTCAGTGCAACTCTACACAACATCTGCAATCTTTTCAAAAAATTTCAAAAAGATGCGGGTACTCTGCCATCATAACATCTGCATGCTCGCATGTCGCATCCTCAGGGCCGTACCAGGTCCACTGGACCTTTACAAGCTCTATAGCTCGATTCTGGAGCTGTTTGCTTTTCCTGTCCAATATGCGCACAGGATGCACTTGTAGGACACCTTCTAGTTCCACCTGAATCACATCCCAATCGATAACATGATTAGCATCAAGTACATATTTCTTAAGCAGTGAAACATGAAACACATTATGCACAGTCATAGATGCAGGTAGTGCAAGCATGTATGCAACTGGCCCAATCCTTTCCAGTATCTCAAATGGCCCACAAAATCTTATTGCCAACTTGGCACAACTTCCCAGCTTTAGGGAACTCCTATTACTTTTCACTTTCAGGAAAACATGGTCACCCACTTTGAATTCTCTATGGGTTCTGTTACTATCAGCGTAACTTTTCTTCCTGTCCTGGGCAACTTTTAGATTTTGTTTAATTCTTATCATTTGGTCTTCCATTTCCTTGAGTAGCTCAGGCCCAACTACTACTCTGTCGGCTAGATTATCCCAGCTCACTGGAGTGTTTCACTTTCTTCCATAAAGTGCTTCGAATGGGCTCATCTTCAATGATGCATGATACCCATTATTGTAGGTGAATTCTACCAAATGCAGGTAGTCTTCCCACCTTGATGGTTTATCCATCACATACATTCTCAGCATGTCTTCTATTACTCTGTTCACTCTCTCTGTGTGTCCATCAGACTCGGGATGATACGTTGTACTAAAGTTCAGATTCGTTCTGAATCCTTTGAATAGTTCTTTCCAGAAATTCGAAGTGAATTTTGGGTCCCTATCAGACATAATTTTCTTAGGAATTCCATGCAAGCATGCAACTTCTTTTAAAAAGATATCAGCAACATTAGCTGCTCTCTGGGTGGTTTTTAGTGAAATAAAATGGGTAGCTTTAGTAAGCTTGTCCACCACCACCATGATTGAATCATGTTGCTTGGTTGTTCTAGGTAGTCCGGTGATAAAATCTATTGTTACCACATCCAATTTCCATTCAGAAATAGGTAAAGGCTGCAGTAACCCTGTTGGTTTCCCATGCTCAGCCTTAACCTTCTGGAACTCCATACATCCGGCGATGTATTCAACGATTTATTTCTTCAAACCCGACCAAAAATAATGTCTTTTGACTGCTGCCACAGTCTTTTGATATCCAGGATGTCCAACATAAGCCATGTTATGCATCTCCTTTAGAATTTCCAGCTTCAACTTTCGGACACTGGGTACATACACTATGTTTTTATACAGAAGTAAGCCATCAGTTCCCAAGGTGTAACTTTCCTTGGTTTGTGGTCTCTCACGCTTATGTAGCTTTGCTACAAGACTTTTGTACTGTAAATCAACATTGGCATCTTTCAAAATTATGTATTCCATCTCAGTACGATACATGCTAATGGCTGCAGCATGTAATTCGTGCACTTTTTCTGTTGAGTGCATCAACCACCTTATTTTCTTTCCCTTTGATATGCTTGATATCAAAGTCATATTCACACAGAAACTCCAGCCATCTAATTTTCTTGGCATTTAAGTTCGGTTGATCAAATAAATACTTCAGACCGTTATGGTCTATTCTCAACTCGAATCTCTTGCCCATGAGGTAATGTCTCGATCTCCTCAAGGTGTGGACGATTGGTGACAACTCTAAATCATGAGTGGCATAATTCTTCTCATGTTCCTTCAAATTTTGGGATTCATAACAAACTACAAATTCCTCTTGTCTGAGAACTCCTCCCATCCCCTCCTTACATGCATCTGTGCACACTACGTAATCATTGTATGGATCTGCAATCTTCAAGATCGGAGCACTAGTTAGCAGTTGCTTCAATCGCTGGAAGTTGCTCTCACATTATTTAGGCCACTGGAACTTCTTCTCCTTCCTTTGCAAGGAAGTGATAGAATGAGCTATCTTTGAGAATCCGGCTATAAACATCCTATAGTAACCTTCCAGACCCATAAAATATCTAACTTCTACCACATTCCTTGGCGCTGGCCATTCTCGAATGGCCTCTACCTTTTCAGGATCCACAGTGATCCCTTCTTCAGATATAATGTGTCCCAAGTAATGGATCTTCCTTTGGTAAAATGAGCACTTGCTCAGTTTTGCGTACAGCTGGTGTTCTCTCAACACCTACATCACCATTCTCAGGTGTTGTTCATGTTCTTCCTCTATCTTGGAATACACCAAGATATTGTCCAGGAAGACTATGACAAACTTTTCCAAATAATTTCTGAACACTCCATTCATTAAGCACATGAAAACAACAGGAGCGTTGAACAGTCCAAACGACACCACCGTGAACTCATAATGACCATACCTTGTTCTAAAGGTAGTCTTGCTGATGTCCTCATCCTTTATTCTCACTTGGTGATATCCTGATCGAAGATCTATTTTCGAAAATATTTTTGCATTCTTCAACTAATCAAAAAGATCATCAATCCTTGGCAGAGGATACCTGTTCTTGACAGTGACCTTATTCAACTGCTGAAAATCAATGCACAACCTCAACGTCCCATATTTCTTCTTCACGAATAGGATCAGGGCTCCCCACGGTGACACATTGGGGTGAATGTAACCTTTCTTTAGTAGCTCTTTGAGCTGCAATTGCAACTCTTTCAGCTTTGGCGTACTCATCCTATAAGGAGCCTTCGAAACTCGAGCTGCTCCAGCCATCAAATTTATAGAAAAATCGATGTTCCTCTTCCGAGGTAGTCCAGGTGCCTCCTAAAATATGTCCTTGAATTTCTTGAGTACTTTGTGGTCTTCCAGATTTGAGACTTCATCTTGGAATGCTTCTTCCACCCGAGCTACAATTAATTGACAGCCTTTCCGGTAACATTTCTTTAGTTGCATGGGTGATATTTCCCCCACAGCCATGGCTCTGGGAATTCCTTGGACTGTTACCTAATTTCCCTCCTCGTTCAGGCATGTAAACCTCTTGGTACGAAAATCCAGAAGGGCATGGTGCTGGTCCAACCAGTCCATCCCAATTAAGCAACCATATGAGCCTAAAGGTAGAATGTTCAATTCAACCTTAGTGCTCATTCCTTTCATGTACATTGAACATGACTTAACCAATTCAATGACCTTCCTCTTGGTCCCTGTGGCCAAATACACTAACCAAGACTTCTCATGTTTTCTTCTCATTAGATGCAAACTTTCCACCACTCTAGGATCTACATAACTATGGCTAGCCCCTGAATCAATTAAAATAACAAGTGGTCAGTTGTTGATCGTACCTTGCACTTCAATCATGTGCGATTGAAATTTGCGTAGATCTTCGGCATTGTGTTGCCCATATCCTCCATTGTTTTAGCTTGCTGAACAGTACGGATAGTTCTTCCTTTTTCTTTTTTGTGGGGGTAGTCTCGGTATCTATGATTCCCTTTACAGCCCCAACACTCCATAGGTGGCGGTCTTGGCACCTACTCACTCCCTTCAACTTTCCTGGTCTCTCTAAAAGATGTCTGTCCCCAAGGACTATTTCTGAAAAAGGAAGGCTTGTTTCCCTTATGCCTATGTTCCTTCTTAAACTTCCTCTGATCATTCCAAGCCTTTCGAAGGATGGGCCTTTCTCCTTGCTGTTCATACAAGCATTTTTCCTTTCTTATTGTTTCTTCCATGGTCTTAGGATCATCATATTGAATCTTGTCACTCATGGAAGGTGGAAGTCCACTCATATATCTTTGAATCCTGATAGCCTCATCTTTGATGAATGGAACATACTTCAATAGTTCTAGGAAACTTCGTTCATACTCATCAATAGTCATGCTTCATAGCTTGAGTTCGAAGAACTCCTTCATCTTTCTGTCATAATACCTTTTTGTCAAGTATTTCTTCTCGAAATACCTCTTAAATTCCTTCCAAGTGACCTCTTTCTCTCTGATGTGTTGCACCTGCATAAACTAATCCCACCACATCGATGATTTTCCTTTCAGTTGGTACATTGCAATTCTTCCTTCTGCATGGGTAGAATAATTCTGCAATTGGAATTATTTCTTCATGCCAAGCAACCATGTCTCGTCATCTTCCTCCTTCTTATGTTCTCCATCAAATGCTGGAGGCTTAATCTTGTTCATATCCCCTTTCAATTCCTCCTTTCCAAAATTTCGATGTTTTCTGGTAGGGGATGGGCTTGAACTACTGTGTGTCTTCATGTTAGAATGTCTTTGGGAGCGACTAAGATGTCGGCTACCACTCCTCAACCTACTTCTTCTCCCATGGGTTTTGCGACTCTCCGTCATACTTGAGTCTCTTCCCTTCTCGAGTTTCTTCTCTATTCTTTCCAGGCTCTTAAAAAATTTTAAGTTTAATTCACCCTGTCGATCCCTGACTTTTATGAGCTATCGACTATCAACTTGGTGAGCCTTGGCCTCTCTTTGCAATCCTTCAATGATTTTCATTATGTGTCCTTCCTTATCCTTCTCTTTTCCATTCCCATTGGAGTTCAATCCTTCAACTCCCACGTTAACATCCTTTCCTTCCTGTTCATTTTTTGTTTCAGGGGTAATCTGCACCTTTCCCCACTCCATACTCGATGTTGGTTAACTGGAGTCCTGACCTCCGTTGAAATCTGCACATGCACTGTGCAATTAAATTCGAATTGTGTCATGCTATTAAACCTTCAGGAACACTCCACAACATTTATAAGCCAATACGAACAGGAACAAAAGACATTTCGATTCAAATAAGTTTTCTAAGCTCTCGTTCGGCTCTACAATTTTCGGGTTTTCAAAACATTCATTTTCGACACCTCAGGATTTCGAGACTTCAGGTTTCGGCCCATGAGGCTTTCAAACTTTCTTTCCTTTCCAACCCCCGACTTTCGAAATTCTGATTTACATTACCCTCCAAGCCCACATAGTACAGTGGTCACCCACAACTACGGTGGCACGTGGCACGTTCATGAGGGTCCACGTCGCTTTTAATGACGTCAGCAGTTCTACCAATCTTGCTTTTCTCCGTTCCCATGTGATTGTGGGTCATGATCACGGTTCAAATAAACACAGTGCCTATTTGTATTTCATTCCTCGGTGCTACAGTGATGTCAAACCGTTCGAATCTGCAACCGCCGAACCCCGACAGGGCTAGCGACCGACCAATAGGGACAAATCCCTACAAGGTTAGCAAATGGTCAATGAGAATAGGCCCCATCACACGGTTAAGTGGAGTACAGGTGGCAGAAGGAAATGTGGCACGGTAGACAACAAGACAGGAGGGGGGCCCATTTCACACGCCACACTATTCCGGACCCCCCCCCCATTAAAGGCAGAATGGAAAGGGGGGTCTGGAATTCACCTGAGCACCGTTTATCAAGGTGAATTAATCTCAACCATTCAAGAGTTGCACGTCCGATTCCGGACCCCCCCCCCACCGCTAAAGGTAGAACAACAAGGGGGCTCTAGAATGAAACCTCAGCCATAGATCTGGGTGGGTGGACTCTGGTCGTCCAGATCTTCTCACTACTTACCTTAATCCACATTCGCGCCCCAACTTAAAGACGACATCTCTTCCTCACATCGGACGGTCGTTACAGACCCTGAGATTCCCCGAAGTAATCTCGTTCGTTCATCGAGACTTAGCCACATGCTAACGTCTCGACATTATGGGTTGGGATTTATCAAGGCGAGAGCCCGAGTTCTTGTCAACGACACTCTCGAATCCTTGATCCCTGATTTCCCAAAATGGGTAATCTCTCGACACGTCGCCTCCTTAAATCGGTCGGTCTAGATCTATCCCAGGATTTCCACCATGGAAAGTCCCGATCTCTTGTCATCAGGACTCCCGATCTCACGATTCTCGATTTCCTAAAATGGGAAATCTTATGACACGTGGCCTTCATCGTTCGAACAGTCTAGATCTATTTTGAGGCTTTTTCCCCTATTCACTGGGGTTTTAACCCTCGGATATGTCTGGATAGATCCAACGGTTGTCGGTTTTTCCAGTCGAGATCTGACGACCCAGACGGTCCCTAACTAATTCGGGATTTCACATATCACGATTTCCACACTCCTATGCCATTCCAAAGGGATTTAAAACTCGTGCACACTTTCCAGATCTAACGGTCATGAGGGTTCACTTTGCCTCCAGAACAGATCCTAAAGCTCCTACACTTCTGGTGTGGAGTCCTCTCTCCCTGTGGACTTATACCACACTGGTTGCGGTTTCATAACGTCGTTATACCTCCTGAGCTTAAAAACTCATCAAGTAACTCCTTGACACTTTGGAGCAAACCAGGGTCTGAAATTGGCCTTCCAAACCCAATTTCGCCTCACATTATCGGTCCAAAGGCCGCCCTACTGGCCCATCTAGGCTCAATGTCGAAACCTTGGCTCTGATACCAAACTATAGCGCACCTTTTCAGCTACCATGTCTCAATCGCTAATAAGAGAAGGTTATAACACCACTCTATACATAACTCATACATGTATTATATAATCCACACGCATTTAAACAAATAAACACATTCTAACAGAGTATTCATATGAGTGACTGCCATCATTAACAATCAATAGTGTTTCATACCAATTCATATACACAGCGGAATCATGATTAAAACATAATCATGATTAATTCATATACACAGCGGAATAATGATTAATAGAGTCATGCAAAACATGATTAAAACATAATCATATACTTATCTTTTAATAGTGGTAGAATACACCAACCAAGTGTAGGCCTTCCACGAACCTCCCAGCCTTAGACCACACTGCTCATCAGCTCAGCAATGGATCACCCTCGAGATGGGACTAAGCTCCACCCCAAGACAAGGAATCCTAGGCTAGGCTGAGGTTACAAGGAAACAACACACAACCACAAGGAAGGGATTCTCTCCAAGGAACCTCCCACGCTCACTGCCCATAGACCCTCATTCCCCACATGCCTATTCCACCCCAGGAGTATACACCTTCACTGTCACCTGGACAGTCCTTCGGCTACTAATCTCCCTTGCCTTTGGTTACAGGAACAGGCTGGACTGGAAGTCTCTGGGCTCTATGGAAGCTACAAGGTTCCTTCAAGGAGTTATCTCCTTCCTCTGCGTGCTCTCTCACCTGGAGGGAGTCCCTCACAGGTCCAACAACCTGTTCTTCCAACTTCAACCACCTCTCTCATCTGGAGAGAGTGTTGTACAAACTGGCCAACAAGCCACACAATATCAAACACTACACGTCCACGTAGGGGTCGATTCAGACTCTTGGTTTAGAGCAAAGAGGGGATGTACCAATTTTCCAAGACCAATCACAAACTCTTCCCCAAATCCACACAGGCTTCTCGTTCAGGGAATATACACACCAGTTTTCTCAGAGCCAGAAACAGGCTTTTCGAATCACAGGGATGCACGAAGGTTCTCTGCAGGAGTCGGGTTGGTAGTACTATCCAGGGCTCCGTATGCATTCAGACAATCGGGTAGAATGGGGAAGGAACCCTTTTCATGACTCACCCTGGTCATTTTATTCGCATGCGTCAGGGTTGACACTTTTCACCCATGAAACTGCATGTGTTCCACCAGCATGCATCTCCTTTGCATGTTCTCCCCTTGCCAGAAACTTAGGATAAAACATAAAATGCACATGTCTTTTGGGATAATATTAAAATATTATTCCCAGGCTTAACCCCCCTATGATTAGCCCCTAGGCTCAACACTTAGCCCCTTTTCCCACCTTCCAGCCCCTAATTCCTTTCCCTCTCTATGGATGCTTAGTCCCCCTTCACTCATTCATCGTGGTCAGTCTGCACCTGGTGATGTTTACAATTTTATTAAATGTTCTGCATACATACAAGTACAAAATTAGGCCCTTGGCCTCCAACCCTTAGGCTCTCTGTCCTAACAATCACATAAGCCACCAACTTATAAAAACTTGGCTCACCAGCCTATAAAATATAATTACAATTTCTTTCAAAACATGGTTTGCAATGGGGCTTGGCCTTGGGGACACTACACTTACTGGGAGAAAATTTCCATAGAGCAGTCTAGAATATATGGGGTTGAAACCACTTGATAGTTTTAAGTGGATACGGTAAAGGAAGAGTATTACCCTGTTGGAAACTGTGAGGACCAGTAAATGAGATTGACCACACTGCGGAAAGAGAGGGGCCAAGAAGTTCTGGAGTTCATTAATACCTTCTATACCTTGTGCACCAAGATGGGTATCAAAGACTTCGAACGACATTTGGTTCTGAAATACCGTGGGGATCTACATAGATACATCCAAACTGAAATAGATTTTTTGGAAATGTCATCACTCGGTGTTGCTTATCGATATGTTGTTAAATTCGAGCAGAAATTTAAGCACCAGAAAAAATGGGAGTTCGGGTCTGCAAATTTGCAACAACCAAAGTATGATAAAGACAGACCTAACAAATAGTCTCCCAAAAACTAGTCCAAGCCCAAGGAAAAGAAGGTTCACGGGAAGACAATGAAGAACACCAGAAAATGGTGTGATTTCCACAAAAGGCCCTGGCACAACACTGATGAATGTCACTCAAAACAGTCTTTGGTGGTCGAGATCAAAGACAAAGAGCAGAACCCTAATTCAGAATCTAATTCTGAAAATACTGGTAAAAGATAGATCATCGACGCAGACCCCACTACTATTGTCGCAACAACATCAATTCAACCAGAAGAACCAATATATCCTGAAGAGGGGGGGCACCTTTTTCATTCACAGATGTGGGTAAAGGATACCCCACTGCATTTTATTGTTGATAGTGGAAGCCAAAAGAACCTCATCTCAGCATATGTCGTCAAACAATTGGGTTTGTCGACAACACCACACCCGCAACCATACAACATCAGGTGGCTTTGCCAAGGAAGAGATCGTCATATCATCCAAGAGTGTCGATTGTCATATGGCATCCAAATCTTCAAGGATGAGGTATTGTGTGATGTTTCCCCACTAGAAGTCTGTGATGTTCACTTGGGCCAACCATATATGTGGAAGCGCCATGTTGTTTATGAGTCTCAACTGCGCAGTGTCATTGTTACTTTGAGGGGCATATCTACAGAATACCAGAGGTAGTTCCAAATACCATCCCACCTAAATAGTGTCGCAAGATAGTATCTCATACTACAAAATTCATCTTCTTCACAATCTTTTCAAAGGGTGAACAAAAGGATACTGCAACCACTACAGCCTCGGCCCAAACACCTTCTATCCAACAAAAGTAGTTTGAAAAGATTGTAGCAAAGTGTAAATATTCCTTCTGCACATAGGCACCTCTTGTAGCCAGACTGGTTAAAAAGTTCCAACCCTTCCAACCACATGCTCGTGAAAACCTTCAACTAGCTAAGAAACACAACTTCCCCAACAAGGCAAGCGACTCATCAAGATGCATATTCAACAAATGCTTTTCCCTCTCCCCCGGGCACTCAACGCAATGGAAACCATTGCTTCCTAAGGAGGGAGGATTGAACTAGGTGGATATCGGTAGCCACCCACCTTTTCCAACTGGCTCAAAACAGTTTTCTAACAATTTTGGCAATTTACTATTTTTAGCAGTTTTTAACTTTTGGGGCCATTTTGAAGGCCTAAATGAAGGTTTTTGGGGATAGATATTCTCAATTATAGTTGAAGGCATTAATGATCCCCCAAAATGAATCTCCTCAACGATTCCTTTCCAACGGCCTATCATACGCCTAAAATGGAGATCGTATGCTAAAGTTAAAACCCCGAGAAGTCGATGCCCCAACTTACCCAAATGGGGCCCACATGACTTTTGGCGCTTCATCTCCTAGGGTTGGGTTTTTGGAATTCTTTTTTATTGTAAAAAGGTATCCAAAGCCTCATTGTAATCATCTTCTTTTGAATGTGAGTAGCCATCACATCTCTTCTTAGAGATAAGCTTCCACCATTCTAGCGAGTCTTTCACTCTGTATTTTTATAGTCTCTGTACATTTCTTTGATTAATAGAAATCATGTATTACTATATATCTATGTTTATGGTTGCATATCTGATACATTTTTTTTATATTATTGAATAGTTGCGATATCTCTACGAATTTATTTATTATATCTCCACTCTCATTTCGTGCTGAAAATAAATCTGGATCAGTGGTATTAGAGCAAGTTGTTCTTGATCGTTCTTTTCAGTGCATGTCCGGGGACAGGTCTGATTATATCAAGTTGGGTCTCGATATTTTCTCTCTTGAGGACAATCTCTCTCACACACCCAATAAACCCTCAATGGTGGAATAAAATAAAAATGAAGGAACAGACGATCCTATCAGTCTGTTGCTTCAGCAAGCTCTCACACGACAAAGGGATGAAATGATGGAGAACATTTCTCACATCCTTCAATTCCCGCTGATAGAAACTAGTGTATATTCATCAAGAGACCACTTTGGAGGTACCTCTCCTTTCAAGGCACAAGTTAATTTTGATATTCTTGTATTTGAAAGACAGATAGATGCAGAAGCCCTAGAAAAATGGTTAAATCTGCTAGAAGGTTATTTCTCTGTTCCCAATTTTTTCGACAGAGAAAATATCACCTTCACACTCCTTATGTATCTCCCTCATGTCAAACATTGGTGGGAAAATTATTGGGAGCTAAATTCCACAGAGGAGTCTGGAATATATGGGGCCAAGCCCACTTGGGATTTTTTTGTGGATGCGGTAAAGGAACAATATGACCCTGTTGGCAACTATGAGGACCAATACATGAGATGGACCAAACTGCGGCAAGAGAGGGTCCAAGAAGTTCTGGAGTTCACCAATAACTTCCATACCTTACACACCAAGCTGGGTATCAAAGACTCCGAACGACATTTGGTTTTGAAATACCACGGGGCTCTACACAGATACATCCAAATTGAAATGGATTTTTTGGACATCTCATCACTCGGTGCTACTTATCGATATGATGTTAAAATCAAGCATAAATTTAAGCACCAAAACAAATGGGAGTTTGGGTCTACAAATCCGCAACAACCAAAGTATGATAAATATGACCATAACAAACAGTCTACTGAAAACCAATCCAAGCCACAAGAAAAGAAGGGTCATAGGAAGACAATGAAGGACACCGGAAAATGGTGTGATTTCCACAAAATCCCCTGGCACAACACTGATGAATGTCACTCAAAAAATTCAATGGTGGCTGAGATCAAACACAAGGAGTTGAACCGTGATTCAGAATCTAATTTTGAAAATACTGGTAAAAGATAGATCATCGACAGAGATGCCACTGCTATTGTCGTGACCGCAGTAATTCAACTAGAAGAACCAACAGATCTTGAAGAGGGGGAGTGCATTTTTCTTTCACAAATGTGGGTGAAGGGGGTTGCGTTGCATTTTATTGTTGATAGAGGAATCCAGAAGAACCTCATCTCAATAGAGGTCGTCAAACAGTTGGGATTGTCGACAACACCACACCCGCAACCATACAACATCGGGTGGCTTCGCCAAGGACACAATCTTTATGTCTGCCAGCAGTGTTGATTTTCATATGGCATCCAAACCTTCAAGGATGAGGAATTATGTGATGTTTCCCCACTGGATGTCTGTGATGTTCTCTTGGGCCAACCATATATGTGGAAGTGCCATGTTGTTTATGAGTCTCAACCCCAAAGTGTCATTGTTACTTTAAGGGGTCATCTCTACAGAATACCAGAGGTAGTTCCAAATATTGTCCCACCTAAACAATGCCACAAGGTAGTATCTTATAGTACAAAATTCAAATTCTTCACAATCTATTCAAAGGGTGAACAGAAGGATACGACAACCACTACAACCACGACCCAAACACCTTCTATCCAACAGAAGCAGGTCGACAAGATTGCAGCAAAAAGTAAAGATTCCTTATGCACACGAGAACCTCATATATCCAAACTACTTAAAAAGGTCAAACCCTTCTAGCCACATGTTCGTGACAACCTTCAACCAGCTAAGTAGTGCAACATCCCCAACAAGGCAAGCAGCTCATCAAGATGCCATTCAACAAACACTTTTCCCTCTCTCCTGGGAACTAAACGCAATGGAGACCATTTCTTCCTAAGGAGGGAGGATAGATATAGGTGGATATCGATGTCCACCCACCTTTTCCAACTGGATCAAAACAGTTTTCTAACAATTTTGGCAATTTACTATTTCTAGCCGTTTTTAACTTCTGGGGCCATTTTGAGGGCCTAAATGAATATTTTTCAGGATTGAGATTCACAATTATAGTGAAAGGCATGATTAAGACCCCAAAATGAATCTCCCAAACAATACCTTTCCAACGGGCTATCATACACCTAAAACGGAGATTGTATGCAAAAGTTACGACCCCGGGAAGTCGATGCACCAACTTCTCCAAATGGGGCCCACACGACTTTTGGCGCTTCATCTCCTAGCATTAGGTTTTTGGATTTATATGGTTTTTGGAATTCCTTATTATTTTAAAAATGCCTTTAGAGCCTCATTGTAATCATCTTTTTGTGAATGCAATTAGCTGTCACATCTCTTCTCAAAGATAAGTTGTCACCATTCTAGCGAGTCTTTCACTCTGTATTTTTACAGTCTCTGTACATTTCTTTGATTAATAGAAATCGTGTATTACTGTATATCTGTGTTTATGGTTGCATATTTGATACATTTATGTTATATTATTGAATATCTGCAATATCTCTATGAATTTCTTTATTATATCTCTGCTCTCATTTCATGTCGAAAGTAAATTTGGATCAGTGGTATCAAAGCAGGTTGTTCTTGATCATTTTTTTCAGTGCATGTCCCTGACGAATTATGAGTATAGAAAGTTGGGTCTCAAAATTCTCTCTCTTGAGCACAATCGCTCTCGCACACCCAAGAAATCGTCAATGGTGAAAGAAAAGAAAAAACGATGGAGTAGACGATCCTATCAGTCTGTTGCTTGAGCAAGCTTTCACGTGATAGAGGGACGAAATTATGGAGAAATTTTACCAGATCCTTCAACACCTGTCAATAGTAGCAGGCGCGTCTTCATCAAACAACCACTTTGGAGGTACCCCACCTTTCAAGGTACAAGTTAATTTTGATATTCCTGTATTTGAAGGACAGATAGATGCAGAAGCCCTAGAAAAATGGTTAAATATGCTAGAAGGTTATTTCTCTGTTCACAATTTTTCTGACAGAGAAAAGATCACCTTTGCACTCCTCAAAGATATCCCTCATGTAAAACATTGGTGGGAAACTTACTCGGAGCAAAGTTTCACAGAGGAGTCTGGAATAAATGGGGTCGAGCCCACTTGGGATTTTTTTGTGGATGCGATAAAGGAACAGTATTACCCTATTGACAACTATGAGGACCAGTACATAAGATGGACCACACTGCGGCTAGAGAGGGGCCAAGAAGTTTCGGAGTTCACCAATACCTTCCATACCTTGCGCACCAAGCTGGGTATCAAAGACTCCAATTGACATTTGGTTCTGAAATACTGTGGGGCTCTACACAAATACATCCAAACTCAAATGGATTTTTGGACATCTCATCACTCGGTGCTGCTTATCGATTGTTTGTTAAAATCGAGCAAAAATTTAAGCACCAAAACAAATGGGAGTACGGGTCTGCAAATCTACAACAACGAAAGTATGACAAAGACGGCCCTAACAAATAGTCTCCCAAAAACAAGTCCAAGCCACAGGAAAATAAGGGTCATGGGAAGACAAAGAAGGACACTGGAAAATGGTGTGATTTCCACAAAATCCCCTGGCACAACACCGATGAATGTCGCTCAAAAAATTCGTTAGTGGCCAAGATCAAAGACAAGGATCCAAACCCTGATTCTGAATCTGATTCTGAAAATACTGGTAAAATACAAATCATCGGCGTAGGCCCCACTGCTATTGTCATGACCACAAAAATTCAACTAGAAGAACCAACAGATCCTGAAGAGGGGGAGCGCCTTTTTCATTCACAGATGTGGGTGAACTGGACCCCACTGCATTTTATTGTTAATAGCAGAAGCCAGAACAACCTCATCTCAGAAGAAGTCGTCAAATATTTGGGATTGTCGACAACACCACACCCGCAACCATACAACATCGGGTGGCTTCGCCAAGGACGAAATATTCGTGTCAGCCAACAATGTTGATTGTCATATGGCATACAATCGTTCAAGGATGAGGTATTATGTGATGTTTCCCCACTGAATGTCTATGATGTTCTCTTCGGCTAACCATGTATGTGGAAGCGCCATGATGTTTATGAGTATCGACCCCACAGTGTCATTGTTACTTTGAGGGGTCATCTCTACAGAATATGAGAGGTAGCTCCCCATATTGTCCTATCTAAACAGTGTCACAAGGTAGTATCTCATACTACAAATTTGAGCTTCTTCATAATCTATTCAAAGGGTGAACAGAAGGATATTGCAACCACTGCAGCCTCAGCCCAAACACCTTCTATCCAACAGAAGCAGGTCGGAAAGATTGCAGCAAAGTGTAAAGATTCCTTTTGCATGAAGGCGCCTCATGTAGCTAGACTGGTTAAAAATGTCCAACCCTTCCAGCCACATTTTCGTGACAACCTTCAACCAGCTAAGCAGGGCAACTTCCCCAACAAGGCAAGTAGCTCATCAAGATGCAGATTCAACAAACGTTTTTCCCTCTCCCCTGGGCACTCAACACAATGGAGGCCATTGATTCCTAAAAAGGGATGATTGATCCAAGTGGATATCGGTGGCCACCCACCTTTTCCAACTGACTCAAAACTGTTTTCTGGCAATTTTGGCAATTTATTATTTTTAGCAGTTTTTAACTTTTGGGGCCATTTTGAAGGCCTAAATGAAAGTTTTTCATGATAGATATTTTCAATGATATCCTAAGGCATGATTGAGCCCCCAAAATTAATCTCCATGACGATACCTTTCCAACGAGATATCATACACCTAAAATAGAGATCGTATGCAAAAGTTACGACCCCGGGAAATCGATGCACCAACTTATCCAAACAGGTCCCACATGACTTTTAGCGCTTCATCTCCTAGGGTTAGGTTTTTGGATTTCTATCGTTTTTGACATTCCTGTTTATTATAAAAAGGCCTTCAGAGCCTCATTGTAATCATCTTCTTGTGAATGCGAGTAGTCGTCACATCTCTTCTCAGAGATAAGTTGCCACTATTCTAGCAAGTCTTTCACTCTATATTTTAACAGTCTCTCTACATTTCTTTGATTAATAGAAATTATGTATTACTTTATATCTGTGTTTATGGTTTCATATTTGATACATTTATGTTATATTATTGAACATCTGTGATATCTTTGTGAATTTCTTTATTATGTCTCTGCTCTCATTTCGTGCCGAAAATAAATCTGGATCAATCAGTTAACAGATGTCTAAGTATAAATGAGTTTCACTAGATTAAGATTTTTATTCACCAACAGCCTAGAATGGATTATGGGTATGCTCTAGGTGAAGAGGCGTAGTTCGAACAAAGTAACCTTGTTGTTGCCAAGCAACCAAGTGAGAAACATCGCGATGTCGCATGCCCTCAAGAGGTGCACACTCACAAGGCACATTGTGGGGACGTGACAACTACCAACATATAATTGTTGGAGTTTTTCCATAAACATCATTCAAATTTGAAGGCTAAGGTCATATTTCATTTTGAAATTTTATTTTAATATGAAAACATATTATATTTTTCATTTGGAAAATAAAAAATTAAATTAATAATAGTCTTTATTTTTATTTTGAATATGTCTAAATTCAATCATTTTTTAAAAGAATAGATGTATATTTCTTAATTTTAGAATATAAGAGTAAAAACAAATTGAATATAGGGAAAATTCTAGGTGTTAAATCTTTCCCATGGAGTAGATAAGTCAATTTTGTGACCATCAAATATATTTAGATCAATTTAGACATCCTTTAGCTCAAACATGCTTAATGTGGAGTTTTCCCCATAATTAATCCTTCCTATATTTCTACCTGTAATGACCCAAGCGTTATGACACAAAAACAACGAACAATATATATATATATATATATATATATATATATATATATATAGATTAGAGCATTGGGACAATAACGTCAACCATAAAGTCACGAAAAAACTCGACGCTATCATAATGAATGAAATTCACACGACGCATAACATAAAAAGCATAGCATATTAGCACACCATGAAGCTTGAAGCAATTTACGAACATTTACTGAGATAAAGAATACAAATAATGACCTGCCCATCCAACCCTGCAATGGTTAGGACCTTCAGGACACATAAGAAACGCTTAAGCCCAGGTTCACATCGATTTTGACCATTTAAGGTATCAAGGTTGACCACTGTTCTGAGGAACAAGGAGGTGTCTACATCCCACCCAACACAATCAAGTCCAAGTCGACTAAGCTAAATAAAATCATCAACGATCATCCAGGCACAAGCATTCTAGTAAACCAATACATGTAACACATAAATTCCATGGCATGAGATTAAATCATTCATCAAATTAAAATAGACAACATCATTATTAAAGTTAGCACATGATCCAATGTCGGGTTAACATATTCACTTATTGATCAATGCACGCAATGATCCAATCATAAGGGATCATACTGCCACATTGTGACAACACAATAATAAACTAAGCCATAAACATAAACAAACTCTAAACTATCATGCATGACATGAAATCCATTGTGCAAGAAGTCTCAATCCTTAACTATCATACATTATATGAAATTGAAAGCACTCACTTATCAATCAAGCTAATCATCGACGTGGGGTAACCACATGCATGCACAAAAGTCTAAAATCTAACCATCATAAAAATTTATAAGAAAAAGAAACCAACTCCAAATCGACATGTGATACATATAAATTAGTGCACGCAAGGTCTAAACTTAACATAGATTAGAGGGGAATAAAATCTAAGTAAAAGAAGAAATCACATATCATGATATATAAGTGGCGAAATAGAATCTAAGAACGCAACGATCTCCCTTCAATAAATGTAAGTGGTGAATAGGATCTAATTAATACATGACCTAAGGTATGTTGAACATTTAACTAGAAAGTTCAATTTTCTCCAAATAAAGTTGTCATAGTAAACTAATATTGCAGCAAAATGACCCTCCTTCCAAATCACAAATCTAATAAAAATCCAATAGATCGGCATGAGAAAAATTTCCCTCTATTAATATTGCAGGCACAGGCACAGCCTGAAGCAGCTTCTCGAAACCCATATCGAACATGTCTACATTGACGATCAATATATTCTCTTTATTTAAAGGCATCACGGAGTCCCATAAATGCAAAAAAATTAGCGACGCTAAAGTTAGGAACAATTGTAATGCGGATTTCAAACTTAACTTCTATTCAATAAAGAAATCCCTTGAAACTGTAAAATGTAGAATAAAACAATATTGCTTGAATGGTAGTAGTTAATATATGAGAAGAGATGTGGCGACTACGCGAATTCGTCTAAGTACATGTTACAATGAGGCCTCTAGGCCTTTTTAGCCTCCATAAGTAATCATAAAACTCTAGACATCCAAAAAAATAACCCTAGGAGATGAAGCACCAAAAGTCATGTGGACCCCAATGGTGTAAGTTGGTTCATCAACTTCACAAGGTAGAGGCATGCAACTTTAATGAGGAAGTTGGTATATGAACAAAGTGAGGCTTCGCAGCTAGGTTAGGAACCCTAGTGGCTAGAAAGGGAAGTTGCAAGGATTCTTTTGGCTCCACCCTTATTTCACTTATAAGTTCATGCAAGGTGCCTACAGTAGATAGCATTGATTTCATTATATATTGGGTTATCTTTGAGAAACTGTAATTGGTTTGGTTAATCCTTTTTTGCCCATCAAAATAGTAAGTGGTGATGAAACTAACTATATAGAGTACTTATTTTTGGATTGATTAATGATCAAGTGGGATAGTATGTGACAAGTTCTCTCTGGAGGTTTATGTGTTTTCTATGTTTTCTTATGGAGCACATTGTGTGATTGAGAAGTCCAACTTGACGGATAGAAATGCATAGTATGAATGCCAAGTGGGTTTAGATCATTCTCTTTTTAATTGATTATTCATATATATTAATTATATCTTGTGCATAGCCTCTTCCCAACTTTCCTCTTGATTGATTCAATATTTGATGATGTGCAGACATCATAGGAGTGAATGGATAGAAACAAAAGAATGCATGAAATCATGTGGGGTGGAAAGGATAACAATGGGGTTGTCTATTGATTCTCTAGTGGAACGTGTCTTTACATAGAACTTGTGTTCTTCATGTTGTAAGACATCTTTAATGGAATTGGCGGGAATTACATTTAAAAAAACAAACATGAAACACTATTTTTTTCAAGATAATACGAATACATATACCATCAAGATAATACAAACAATGTAGATATGGTATATGGGTACTGTACAATTTATAAGATACATGTACATATGCCATATAGTGAAACAAGGTGCCCCAAGGCTACATGTGAATGCTATCGGTATTATTGTTCGGTAAGTTCACCTCTCTAGTAATGAACACTTGGCCTGTAAACTATATCTTTGTAAGGTCGTTCTCTACAAGAATGAACACACGATCTATAAACTATAGTTTAGCTTAGCTTTAATAAAGTAGCTAACGTGTAGATTTGTTCTTATGAGGTTGAGAACCCTGATGATGCATGGATGGATTTCTTAGTGTGACTCCCTCACTTCAATTCACTGTTGTTGAGGTGACAATGAGATGCACTCGAAAGAACTTCTAAAAAAAAATTGAAGGGACTCCCTTGTAATTTAAGGGGTATCTATTACCGTTAACCATCATTACTTTAAAAAAATGTGTTTAAACAACAACGATGGAAGTCTAGGTGATGCAAATTTTGATGTTTGATATTAGTTGAATTTCTTTATTTATGGTTATCTGAATGTTGTTCAGTGACGCCACATGCATTTCCATG
>ML779797.1:491846-519074 GCA_009831015.1 Picea engelmannii
TCATGTGGGCCCCGTTTGGGTAAGTTGGTGCATCAACTTCCCAGGGTCGTAACTTTTGCATACGATCTCCGTTTTAGGCGTGTGATAGCTCGTTGGAAAGGTATCATCGAAGAGATTCATTTTGGGGGCTCAATAATGCCTTTGGCTATCATTTAGAACCTCTATCTCAAAAAAACTTCATTTAGGCCCTCAAAATGGCCCCAAAAGTGAAAACCTGCTAAAAATAGTAAATTGCCAAAATGGCCAGAAAACTGTTTTGAGTCATTTGGAAAAGGTGGGTGGCCCCCGATATCCACCTGGATCACTAATGGAGTCCATGATTTCGACTTGTTGTCTTCTACAAAACTTTATAAGTCTTTCTCTGACTTCTTTCTATCTTTGCTTCTTCTAAGTCTCTTCATGATGGATTCGACTTATCTTGCAATAGCTTTCACATGATTCGTTTCATGTATTTCATCATTTCTTGTGTATTATCTAATAATATCCATCTGTATCTTGTTGTTCTTCTATAGGTATATTTCTTCTTGGAACACATTATCTTCCAAGATATAGATATACAATATATGTACAGAGACGATGCAAACAAGATATGTACAGAGACGATGCAAACAAGATATGTACAAGAAATAAGAAGAGTATTGTTACCTTTAGAAGAAGAAGTATCTTTCATCCTACTTAGTCTTCTTTGTAGGTTCCTTTTCTTTGGCAATTGATGCTTCATGTTTCTCCTTTGCACTGATCCTTGATTCTTCTTGATCACAACAAGTCCAAAGTTCTTCGAATGTCGAATGCTCCTTTCTTGTTTTCATTCTTGCAGCAAATGCATCCCACGTCTTGGGAAGACCATTGAGTACTATGTTTACCAACTCCTTCTCTTAGATGATATCTTCAATATCTTGTTTGATCTCTTAACTGAGAGATTCTCACAAAGTATGATGTTATGTTGTCATCATTATTCATCTTCATGTCATGGATCTCATTCTTCGGAACCATTACTTGTCCAATGTTTTTGACTGAGAAGAGATTTGTTAGGGCATCGTACATATTCTTCAATGAGTCAAGATGGGATATGTAGGGTATCAAGTGGTATTTTATATATTCCACTATGATACTTATGAAATTGATGTCACTGTCTTTGAACTTCTCCATAGCTGCAACGTTATGCGGTTCCTTCTCTTTTCCTTCTTCAAACTCTACTCTCACTATCTTTCCTTTCATGATATGCAACACTTTGTTCTTGGCAAGGATGAGGTAAATCCTTGTCTTCCACACTCTGAAGTTAGAGGCTCCATTTAACTTGTTCTCTAAGTTCATAGAATAAGTCATGGCTACTTTGACTTGGCCAAACCCTAGATTTGACCACAAACTCAAACTTCATGTATTGGCTTGTTGAGAGTATCAGGTGATGTGTTAAGCTAGAGTGCACTGATATATCTGGAGATTAGGTCAATCCATTCACTTAAGGTGCCTCAACAAGAGGATTAGGGTTTTTGTAACTGCACCTACTAGTAACCCTAGCTACATTGCTTTGGTGACTACTCCTGCTAGAAACCCTAGCGGCAGTTCTTCAACGAGCTTAATATCCTTCTAGCTATGTTTCCTTCCAGTGGTTAGACTAAATGAAAGAGGTGTGGGACCATAACCTGTTAGAATATAAGTGGATGTGCTCATTTTACCATTGAAAATACCCTTGTCACCCAACCATAGGCCGAAGTCACCCTCCAAGCACCTTAACCTTGACAGAGAATCACTCTGGAAGAAAACCCTAGGCTAGATAGCCAAACAAAGGGTAGTGAACCTTTCCCCAAGGATAGTGCACCAACATAAGCTAATCAGATAGTCCAAACCCTAACCAAGAGATAGTCCAATCCAAATGTGACCTGCTAGCTGCAGTAGCTGCAATGGCAGCTCTCCTCAAACCTACACATAAGACTGGGCACTGCAGTGCACACAAGTTGTTGCTCTGCAATTCTGAGACTGCCTGCCAAAATGAGAACTAGCCTCTTGTATTTATACTAATTCTGGATAACTTCCTGGGCCGAATTCTCATAATGGTTATATGTCTGTCTAGTATATATTATTATTTATAGTCGACTTCTTCTCTTGGAAGCTAATAACCTAATATAAATTATCTTCTTGAGCCGACAAGTCTTCTAGGGTTATTAGCCAACTCATTAGGGTTTCTTCTTGCTTCTCGGAGTATTATATCCTTGTCAGGTTTACACGTGGAGGTAAATACCTCCCGCAGCTACCATAATATCAACAATACCACCCCCTGAGAAAGGATTCACCAAAGGATGAGGGAAAATTAACTATGATGAAGAATTTAGAGCTTCTTTTTCCATTAAAGATAAACTATTATAGAGAGCCAGACAGTATAAATATAACTTACCCATGAAAGTAACATATCGATCTGGTGACGGAGTAGAATCCAATGGTGGGAAACAGTATTCAACACCTATAGAATCCAATTCATCCTTTAAATCCCCCAAGTCCCTATGGAGAGGTATGTCTTCAAATACTTCTTTCTCCTCTTGACCCATACAAGAGTTTCTCAGGTGTTCAATATTATGACAAATGTTGCAACGGAAAGGTATTCCGAGATAGTCCAGGCTCTGGACTATTATAATTCCCCTCTAATCAATCTCCAGGAGCTCAGGCAGTACTACGTGGACGTCCATCTCGACAAATATTTTTCCCATTTTTCTAAATGGTACCGACAGAGTGCATTCATCTAAGGAAACGAAAGAGCCCAGAAAGTTACCTATAGCTTCCATGGTAGCCGCATTCCACAACTATAAGGGTATACCAGGGAATAAGACCCATAAGTGTCGCATCTTGAAGTACTTTGTTTCAGGATTAAAATCCAAACACCATCGTTTTATCATCATACTGCTACCTCCAATCATCCATCTATGTGCTAGCAATTGTGCGATGTCTTCAGGGGTATTACAGATGAATCCAAACCAACCATTGGTCAGATATATAATCTTTGGGGAGTAGCCTAATGTCATCTTCTAGTTTAGTTCTACCCACTCCGGTATAGAAGCTTTACACAGATATTTGTAAGACAGTCTACCCACAATCCCACAAAGTGCCAAAGTGCGGGTCTTGACCAGACCCACATCTAAGCCAAGCACCATATTATGGACCGTTTTCTTCACCCTCCATTGTCTTCGGCTATAACCAGTAGACCCAGAACCTTTACCACCTTCCTTTATGTGATTAGTAATAGGCTTGCCCTTATCCCTTGTTTCATGGGACTTTGTCACAGAATGTCTCTCGGTCGAATGTGGAAAACCAAGAGTAGAATGAAAATACTCTACAAAGGATAATGCAGGAACTGAGTTATAGGATGGATGTTGAAGTGGTGGTAGTTGGGAAATATTTGATGGTGTGTTTAATGTGTCAGTATGAATTACCACAAAATCCACCCGATCGAAAAGACCTCCATCCTTCCACACTTCCTCGTCAGCCGCATTCATCAATTTGTTGACGTTTTCTTCGACAAATGGAGGTAGCTTAGAAGCCATGACCTTCCACCTGGGCTCCACTCAAGCCTACCCCCCAGAATATTTAAGGCACTTCAGATAAATTCCATAGAAAATGTAAACTAAAAATAAATGTTTAGTAAATGGAGCTATAACCCCACCGCCAGTTGACTAGTACAATAGAATGTGCTCTCCCCAAGGAAACCGACATTCCAGTTCCCAAAGATGGTAAAAAATATCAGTCCCTCCACTAAAAACTAAACTAGATGTATAACTAACCGCACTCCTACCAAGGAAGAGATCCAATAGCTTGCGTCAATGATAAAACCAGAAAAAAAACCAAAAAAACCTAGAAGCTCGAACATATATCGAGGATGACAAAACACATTAAAAACCTTCCTGTACCATTGCAAACATCACCAGTTTTCCCCATCACCATTGGAACCATGTCTGAGGTATTACAGGATTTAAAATCCATTTTCGCTCCACTCTCCCGCTCCAATTTATGAGAATAATTGTAAAACCATTCACTACATTAAACTTATTCAACCTCATAGAGGATTAAGTGAATTTTCACCACAACCATAATTCCTTTGATGGTGAGTCCAAATGATACTCCTCCTAGTAACAACTGAAAGTCATCTCCTATATCATGTACATTAACACTTTTCACTTACACACCTGGATTTTTACTTGCCTTCTTATTACTAAATTAATAACTTTTCACTTACACATGTACACTTGTACTTTCCTTATTATTACTTAATTAATAAGTTATTACATGAAAATCATTAATATTAGTTGTTGTAAGGCCTTCGTAGCTTATCTAGGGCACACACTTCCACCATAGTTCATATCCAGCAAGAAGGATGCTCTGTGCGAATCAGGAGACGAAAGTCTTCATATAGAGGAGAGTTGGGGTTCCTTGGGTGGAAAACATGCCAAGGGGTAACTCCACCCAAGGTGGTATGTGAACCAAGTCAAATGATGGATGGTTTGATGAAGAGTTGAGGGAAATAATTGGGTGCTCCACCAATGAAGGAAAATAGGCTAAGGCATTGAGGGCAAACTTAGGAGAGTTAACCCAACTCATCTAAGGAATGTGCACACCCAAGAGCATGATACAGTTCAATAGATGGGTCACACCAAGGTTGGGTGTGTCGGTCCCAAATAGCACGACAGTTGACAAGAGCATGGGTCCATTTGGGTGATTGGGTCCGCGAAGGGGTGCGAAGATTCATTTGGGCATCTGAGTTCGCGAAGGGGTGTGACAATTCATTTGGACATGGGTTCGCAAAGGGGTACGACACCCCCAAAGAATGCAACAGCTCATGATGGTGACCTTTGGAGAGCCTAAAATGAGCTTAAAAAATAACAACGACGCACAAGCAAGGAAGGAAATTTTTGGCAAGACAAGGAGAAAAATAGATCTCTACGATTTTGATGCAGCCAAAGATGAAGACCTCCCTCAAGGAGCCAAGTCGCTCCAATTCGGAGGAATTATACTTCCTTGAGGTGGGTTCGTTTGAAAATTTTGGGTGAGCTTCTCTTGGGTTGATTTTGGTGAATTATGGAAACACAAGTCTATTCGAGGCATGTGTGAGGCAAAACTGAAATATGTGAAGTATACAAAAATCAAGAGGAGTGTGTGAAAATGAAGAGACAACAAGTCTGTGGTTGGGGGAACGTATGAGGGGCACTCCAAACGAAGATTCTTTCTGACGATCTGTGTATGAGTATCTTGGTGAGGTGACGCAAATCATTTAACTCCACCATGTTGTAAATTGAGCCAGTAGTGCTCATGTTGTAACTATTTTGCAATAACAAATACTTAGTCATGTGTTAAGCACAGTTTCTGCCACCCACATTGTATTAGTGTTTGTCTTTCGTTTGTTCCACTGTTCTCTTGGTTTTTCATAGATGTATTCTTAAATATTATTAAATGTTAAAGAAGTGATCCAGGTGGATATTTTTGGCCACCAACCTTTTCCAACTGGCTCAAAACAATTTTTTGGCAATTTTGGCAATTTACTATTTTTAGCAGTTTTTAACTTCCAAGGCCATTTTGAGGGCCTAAATGAAGGTTTTTCAGGATAGAGATTTTTAGTGACAAATGAGAGCATGTTTGAGGCCCCTAAATTAATATCCTTGATGATACCTTTCCAACGGGCTATCATACGCCTAAAACGGAGATCGTATACAAAAGTTACGACCCTGGGAAGTCGATCCACCAACTTAAGCAAACGGAGCCCACATGAATTTGCGTGCTTCATCTCCTAGGGTTAGGTTTTTGGATTTATATGGTTTTAGGAATTCCTTCTTATTGTAAAAATTCCTTCAAAGCCTCATTGTAATCATCTTCTTGCGAATGCGAGTAGCCATCACATCTCTTCTCAAAGATAAGCTGCCACCATTCAAGCGAGTCTTTCACTCTGTATTTTTACAGTCTCTGTACATTTCTTTGATTAATAGAAATCGTGTATTACTGTATATTTGTGTTTATGGCTGAATCTCTGACACATTTATGTTATATTATTGAATATCTGTGATATCTCTGTGAATTTCTTTACTGTATCTCCGCTCTCATTTCGTGCCGAAAATAAATACGGATCAGTGGTAAGAGAGCAGGTTGTTCTTGATCATTTTTTCAGTGCATGTCCCTGACGAGGTCCAATTATAGAAAGTTGGGTCTAGATCTTGTCTCTCTTGAGGAAAATATCTCTCGCACACCCAAGAAACCCTCAATGGTGGAAGAAAATAAAAATGACGAAACAAACAATCCTATCAGTTTGTTGCTTGAGCAAGCTCTCAAGTGATAGAGGGACGAAATAATGGATAACTTTTCCCACATCCTTCAACACCTGCCGATAGAAACAAGTGCATATTATCAAACGGACACTTTGGAGTAACCTCTCCTTTCAAGGTACAAGTTAATTTTGATATTCTTGTATTTGAAGGACAGATAGATGCAGAAGCCCTAGAAAAATGGTTAAATCTGCTAGAAGGTTATTTCTCTGTTCACAATTTTTCCGACAGAGAAAAGATCACCTTCACACTCCTTAAATATCTCCCTCATGTCAAACATTGGTGGGAAACTTACTGCGAGCAAAGTTCCATATAGGAGTCTGGAATATATGGGGTCGAGCCCACTTAGGATTTTTTTGTGGATGCGGTAAAGGAACAATATTACCCTATTGGCAACTATGAGGACCAGTACATGAGATGGACCACACTACAACAAGAGAGGGGCCAAGCAGTTCTAGAGTTCACCAATAACTTCCATACCTTGCACACCAATATGGTTATCAAAGACTCCGAACGACATTTGGTTCTGAAATACCGCGGGGCTCTACACAGATACATCCAAACTGAAATGAATTTTTTGTACATCTCATCAGTTGGTGTTGCTTGTCGATATGTTGTTAAAATCGAGCAGAAATTTAAGCACCAGAAAAAATGGGAGTTCGGGTCTGCAAATCCGAAACAAACAAATTATGATAAAGACGGCCCTAACAATTGGTCTCTCGAAAACTATTCCAAGCCATAGGAAAATAAGGGTCATGGGAAGATAAAGAAGGACACTGGAAAATGGTGCGATTTCCACAAAAGCCCCTCTCACAACACCGATGAATGTTACTCAAAATAGTCATTGGTGGCCAAGATCAAAGACAAGGATTCGAACCCTGATTTAGAATTTGATTCTGAAAATATTGGTAAAAGACAGATCATCAACGTAGACTCCACTACTATTGTCGCGACCACAACAATTCAACTAAAAGAACCAACAGATCCTGAAGAGGGGGAGTGTCTTTTTCATTCACATATGTGGGTGAAGGGGACCCCACTGCATTTTATTGTTGATAGCAGAAGCGAGAAGAACCTCATCTCAACAGAGGTCGTCAAACAGTTAGGATTGTCGACACCACCACGCCCGCCGCTATACAACATCGGGTGGCTTCGCCAAGGACTAGATCTTTATGTCAGCTAGTAGTGTCGATTTTCATATGGCATACAACCCTTAAAGGATGAGGTATTATGTGATGTTTCCCCGCTGGATTTCTGTGATGTTCTCTTGGGAAAACCATATATGTGGAAGCACCATGTTTTTTATGAGTCTTGACCCCGCAGTGTCATTGTTACTTTGAGGGGGCATATTTACAGAATACCAGAGGTAGTTCCAAATACTGTCCCACCTAGATAGTGCCACAAGGTAGTATCTCATACTACAAAATTCAAATTCTTCACAATCTATTCAAAGGATGAACATAAGGATACTGCAACAACTACAACCTCAACCCAAACACCTTATATCCAACAGAAGCAGGTCGACAAGTTTGCAACAAAGTGTAAAGATTCCTTCTGCACTCAGGCACCTCATGTAGCTAAACTGGTTAAAAAGGTCCAACCCTTCCAGCCACATGTTCATGACAACCTTCAAGCAACTAAGCAGCGCAACTTCCTCGACAGGGCAAGCAACTCATCAAGATTCAGATTCAGCAAACGTTTTTCCCTCTCCCTCGGGCACTCAATTTAATGGAGACCATTTCTTCCTAAGGAGGAAGGATTGTTCTAGGTGGATATCAACGACCACCTACCTTTTCCAACTAGTTCAAAGCATTTTTCTGGCAATTTACTATTTTTAGCAGTTTTTAACTTCCGGGGCCATTTTGAGGGCCTAAATGAAGGATTTTCAGCATATATATTCTCAATGGTTTCCAAAGGCATCATTGAGCCCCCAAAATGAATATCCTCGATGACACCTTTCCAACGAGTTGTCATATACCTAAAACAGATATTTTATGCAAAAGTTACAACCTCGGGATGTCGATGCACCAACTTAGCCAAACAGGGCCCACATGACTTTTGGCGAATCATCTCCTAGGGTTAGGTTTTTAGATTTCTATGGTTTTTGACATTCCTTATTATTGTAAAAAGGCCTTAAGAGCCTAATTTTAATCATCATCTTGCGAATGTAAGTAGTCGTCACATCTCTTCTCAGAGATAAGTTGTCACCATTCTAACGAGTCTTTCACTCTGTATGTTTACAGTCTCTGTACATTTATTTGATTAATAGAAATAGTGTATTACTGTATATCTATGTTTATGGTTGCATCTCTGATACATTTATGTTATATTATTGAATATCTGCGATATCTTTGTGAATTTCTTTATTATATCTCCGCTCTCATTTCGTGTCGAAAATAAATCTAGATCAGTAGTATGAGAGGAGGTTGTTCTTGATCATTTTTTTCAGTTCATGTCACCGATGAGGTCCGAGTATAGAAATTTGGGTCTCAAGCTTGTCTCTCTTGAGGAAAATCACTCTCACACACCCAATAAACCCTCAATGGTGGAAGAAAAGGAAAAAGATGGATCGGACGATCCTATCAGTCTGTTGCTTGAGTAAGCTCTCACGCGACAGAGGGACGAAATGATGGAGAAATTTTCTCACATCCTCTAACACCTGTCAATAGAAACAGACAAATCTTCATCAAACAACCACTTTGGAGGCACCTCACCTTTCAAAGTACAAGTTAATTTTGATATTTTTCTATTTGAAGGAAAAATAGATGCAGAAGCCCTAGAAAAATGGTTAAATCTGTTAGAAGGTTATTTCTCTGTTCACAATTTTTCCAACAGAGAAAATATCACCCTTTCTCTCCTTAAAGCTCTCCCTCGTGTCAAACATTGGTGGGAAACTTACTAGGAGAAAACTTCCATAGAGGAGTCTGGAATATATGGGGTCGAGCCCACTTGGGATTTTTTTGTGGATGCGTTAAAGGAACATTACTACCCTGTTGGAAACTATGAGGACCAGTACATGACATGGACCACACTGTGGCAAGACAGGGAAAAATAGTTCCAGATTTCACTAATACCTTCCATACCTTGTGCACCAAGCTGGGTATCAAAGACTCTGAACGACATTTGGTTCTGAAATATCACGGGGCTCTACACAGATACATCCAAACTGAAATGGATTTTTTGGACATATCATCACTCGATGCTTCTTATCGATATGTTGTTAAAATCGAGAAGAAATGTAAGCACCATAACAAACGAGAGTTTGGTTCTACAAATCCGCAACAACCAAAGTATGAGAAAGACGGCCCTAACAAACAGTGTCTCGAAAACTAGTCCAAGACACAGGAAAAGAAGGGTCACGGGAAGACAAACAAGGACACCGAAAAATGGTTTGATTTCCACAAAATCCCTTGGCACAACATTGATTAATGTCGCTCAAAACAGTCATTGGTGGCCGAGAACAAAGACAAGGAGTCGAACCCTGATTCAGAATATGATTATGAAAATACTGGTAAAATATAGATCATCAGCACAGACACCACTGTTAATTTCACGATTGCAACAATTCAACCAGAAGAACCAACAGATCCTGAAGAGGGGGAGCACCTTTTTCATTCACAGATGTGGGTGAAGGGGACCCCGTTGCATTTTATTGTTTATAGAGAAATCCAGAAGACCCTCATCTCAGTAGAGGTCATCAAACAGTTGGGATTGTCGACAACACCACACCCACAACCATACAACATCGGGTGGATTCGCCAAGGACGAGATCTTCGTGTCAGCAAGTAGTGTCGATTGTCATATGGCATCTAACCCTTCAAAGATGAGGTATTATGTGATGTTTCCCCATTGGATGTCTGTGATGTTCTCTTGGGTCAACCATATAAGTGGAAGTGACATTTTGTTTATGAGTCTCGATCCCACAGTGCCATTGTTACCTTCAGGGGTCATCTCTATAGAATACCAGAGGTAGTTCGAAATATTTTCCCACCTAAAAAGTTTCGTAAGGTAGTATATTATACTACAAAATTTAGCTTCTTCACAATCTATTCAAAGGGTGAACAGAAGGGTACTGCAGCCAGTACAGCCTCGGCCCAAACACCTTCTATCCAACAGAAGAAGGTTGGCAAGATTGCAACAAAGTGTAAGTATTCCTTCTGCACATAGACACCTCATGTATCTAGACTGGTTAAAAAGGTCCAACCCTTCCAACCACATGTTCATGACAACCTTCAACCAGCTAAGCAGGGTAACTTCCCCATCAAGGCAAGCAACTCATCAAGATGCGGATTCAGCAAATGCTTTTCCCTCTCCCCTGGGAACTCAATGAAATGGATACCATTGCTTCCTAAGGAGGGAGGATTGATCCAGGTGGATATAGTTAGCCACCCACCTTTTCCAACTAGCTCAAAACAATTTTCTGGCGATTTTGGCAATTTACTATTTTTAGTAGTTTTTAACTTCTAGGGCCATTTTGAGGGCCTAAATGAATGTTTTTTGGGATTGAGATTCTTAATGATAATATAAGGCATGATTGAGCCCCCAAAATGAATCTCCTCTACGATACCTTTCCAACGGGCTATCATACGCCTAAAACAAAGATCATATGCAAAAGTTATGACCCCGGGAAGTCGATGCACCAACTTACCCAAATGGGGCCCACATGACTTTTGGCGCTTTATCTCCTAGGGTTAGGTTTTTATATTTCCATGGTTTTTGGCATTCCTTATTATTTTAAAAAGGCTTTCAGAGCCTCATTTTAATCATATTCTTGCGAATGCGAGTAGTCGTCACATCTCTTCTCAGAGATAAGTTGTCACCATTCTAGCGAGTCTTTCACTCTGTATTTTTACAGTCTCTGTACATTTCTTTGATTAATAAAAATCATATATTACTGTATATATTTTTTTATGGTTTCATCTCTGATACATTTCTTTTATATTATTGAATATCTGTGATATCTCTGTGAATTTCTTTATTATATCTCCGCTCTCATTTCGTGTCGAAAATAAATTTGGATAAGTGGTATCAGAGTAGGTTGTTCTTGATCATTTTTTTAGTGCATGTCTCTGACGAGGTCCGAGTATATAAAGTTGGGTCTCGAGCTTTTATTTCTTGAGTATAATCTCTCTCACACACCCAATAAACCCTCAATGGTGGAAGAAATGAAAAACGAAGGAGCATACGACCCTATCAGTCTGTTGCTTGAGCAAGCTCCCACGCAACAAAGGGACGAAATGATGCAAAACTTTTCCCACATCCTTCAATGCTTGTCGATAGAAACAGATCCATCTTCATCAAATGGCCACTTTGGAGGAACCTTGCCTTTCAAGGTACAAGTTAATTTTGATATTTCGGTATTTGAAGGACAGATAGATGCAGAAGCCTTAGAAAAATGGTTAAATTTGCTAGAATGTTATTTTTTTGTTCACAATTTTTTCGACAGAGAAAAGATCACCTTCACACTCCTTAAATGTGTCCCTTGTGTAAAACATTGGTGGGAAACTTATTGCGAGAAAATTTCCATAGAGGGGTCTGGAATATATGGGGCCGAGCCCACTTGAGATTTTTTTGTGGATGCAGTAAAGGAACAATATTACCCTGTTGGCAACTATGAAGACCAATACATGAGATGGACCACACTGCGGCAAGAGAGGGGCCAAGCAATTACGGAGTTCACCAATACCTTCCATATATTTTGCACCAAGATGGGTATCAAAGACTCCGAACAACATTTGGTTATGAAATATCACGGGGCTCTACACAGATACATTCAAACTGAAATGGATTTTTTGGACATCTCATCACTCGATGCTTCTTATCGATATGTTGTTAAAATCGAACATAAATTTAAGAACCAAAACAAACGGGAGTTTGGTTCTGCAAATCCGCAACAACCAAAGTATGAGAAAGATGACCCTAACAAACAGTCTCTCGAAAACCATTCCAAGCCACAGGAAAAGAAGGGTCACAGAAAGACAAACAAGGACACCGGAAAATGGTGTGATTTCCACAAAATCCCTTGGCACAACATTGATGAATGTCGCTCAAAACATTTGTTGGTGGCCGAGAACAAAGACAAGGAGTCGAACCTTGATTCGGAATATGATTATGAAAATATTAGTAAAAGACAGAGCATCGACACAGACCCCACTATTAATTTCGCGATTGCAACAATTCAACCAGAAGAACCAACAGATCCTGAAGAGGGGGAGCGCCTTTTTCATTCACATATGTGGGTGAAGGGGACCCCATTGAATTTTATTGTTTATAGAGAAATCTAGAAGAACCTCATCTCAGCAGAGGTCATCATAAAATCGGGATTGTCGACAACACCACACCCACAACCATACAACATCGGGTGGCTTCGCCAAGGATGAGATCTTTGTGTCAACAAGCAGTGTTGATTGTCATATGGCATCCAACCCTTCAAAGATGAGGTATTATGTGATGTTGCCCCATTGGATGTCTGTGATTTTATCTTGGGTCAACCATATAAGTGGAAGTGCCATTTTGTTTATGAGTCTCGATCCTGCAGTGTCATTGTTACCTTTAGGGGTCATCTCTACAGAATAACAGAGGTAGTTCCAAATATTTTCCCACCTAAAAAGTTTCGCAAGGTAGTATCTTATACTACAAAATTTAGCTTCTTCACAATCTGTTCAAAGGGTGAACAGAAGGATACTGCAACCACTACAGCCTCGGCCCAAACACCTTCTATCCAACAAAAGAAGGCCGGCAAGATTGCAACAAAGTGTAAATATTCCTTCTGCACACAGACACCTCATGTAGCCAGACTGGTTAAAAAGGTCCAACCCTTCCAGCCACATGTTCGTGACAACCTTCAACCAGCTAAGCAGGTCAACTTCCCCAACAAGGCAAGCAGCTCATCAAGATGCAGATTCAACAAACGCTTTTCCCTCTCCATTGGGAACTCAATGCAATGGATATCATTGCTTCCTAAGGAGGGAGGATTGATCCAATTGGATATCGGTATCCACCCACCTTTTCCAACTAGCTCAAAACAATTTTCTGGCGATTTTGGCATTTTACTATTTTTAGTAGTTTTTAACTTCTAGGGCCATTTTGAGGGCCTAAATGAAGGTTTTTCAGGATTGATCTTCTCAATGATAATAGAAGGCATGATTGAGCCCCCAAAATGAATCTCCTCGATGATACATTTCCAACAAGCTATCATACGCCTAAAACAAAGATCGTATGCAAAAGTTACAACCCCGGGAATTCGATGGACCAACTTACCCAAACGGGGCCCACATGACTTTTGGCGCTTCATCTCCTAGGGTTAGGTTTTTATATTTCCATGGTTTTTTGCATTCCTTCTTATTGTAAAAAGGTCTTCATAGCCTCATTGTAATCATCTTCTTGTGAATGCGAGTAGCTGTCACATCTCTTCTCATAGATAAGTTGTCAACATTCTGGCGAGTCTTTCACTTTGTATTTTTACAATCTCTGTACATTTCTTTGATTAATAGAAATCATGTATTACTGTACATTTTTTTTTATGGTTTCATCTCTGATACATTTCTTTTATACTATTGAATATCTGTGATATCTCTGTGAATTTCTTTATTATATCTCCGCTCTCATTTTGCGCTGAAAATAAATCTGGATAAGTGGTATCAGAGCAGGTTGTTTTTGATCATTTTTTCAGTGCATGTCACCAACGAGGTCCAAGTATATAAAGTTGGTTCTCGAGCTTGTATTTCTTGAGGATAATCTCTCTTGCACACCCAAGAAACCCTCAATGGTAGAATAAATGAAAAACGATGGAGCAGATGACCCTATCAGTCTGTTGCTTGAGCAAGCTCCCACGCGACAGAAGGACGAAATGATGCAAAAAATTTCCCACATCCTTCAATGCTTGTCGATAGAAACAGGCACATCTTCATCAAACGACCACTTTGGAGGAACCTTGCCTTTCAAGTTACAAGTTAATTTTGATATTCCTATATTTGAAGGACAGATAGATGTAGAAGCTTTAGAAAAATGGTTAAATCTGCTATAAGATTTTTTTTTATTCACAAATTTTCCAACAGAGAAAAGATCACCTTCACACTCCTTAAATCTATCCCTCATGTCAAACATTGGTGGGAAACTTACTGCGAGAAAATTTCCATATATGGGGCCGAGCCCACTTGAGAATTTTTTGTGGATGTGGTAAAGGAACAATATTACCCTGTTGGCAACTATGAAGACCAGTACATGAGATGGACCACACTGCGACAAGACAAGGGCCAAGCAATTACGGAGTTCACCAATACCTTCTATACCTTGTGCACCAAGTTGGGTATCAAAGACTCTGAACGACATTTGGTTCTGAAATACCGCGGGGCTCTACACATATACATCCAAACTGAAATGGATTTTTTGGACATCTCATCACTCGGTGCTGCTTATTGATATGTTGTTAAAATCGAGCAGAAATTTAAGAACCAGAACAAATGGGAGTTTGGGTCTGCAAATCCGCAACAACCAAAGTATGACAAAGACGACCCTAACAAACAGTCTCCTGAAAACCAGTCCAAGCCACATGAAAATAAGGGTCACAGGAAGACAAAGGACACCGGAAAATGGTGTGATTTACACAAAATCCCCTGGCACAACACCGATGAATGTTGCTCAAAACAGTCATTGGTGGCCGAGATCAAAGACAAGGAGCCACACCCTTATTCTAAATCTGATTCTGAAAATACTGGTAAAAGACAGATCATCGACGCAGACCCCATTGCTATTGTCGCGACCACAACAATTCAACCAGAAGAGCCAATAGATCCTGAAGAGGGGGAACGCCTTTTTCATTCACAGATGTGGGTGAAGGGGACCCCGCTGCATTTTATTATTGATAACATAATCCATAAGAACCTCATATCAGCAGAGGGCATCAAACAATTGGGATTGTCGAAAACACCACACCCATAGCCATACAACATCGGGTGGCTTCGCCAAGGACAAGATCCTCATGTCAGCCAGTAGTTTCAATTGTCATATGGAATCTAACCCTTCAAGGATGAGGTATCATGTGATGTTTCCCCATTGGATGTCTGTGATGTTCTCTTGGACCAACCATATATGTGGAAGCACCATGTTGTTTATGAGTCTCGACCCCGCAATGTCATTGTTACATTGAGGGGTCATCTCTATAGAATAACAGAGGTAGTTCCAGATACTGACCCACCTAAACAGTGTTGCAAGGTATTATCTCATACTACAAAATTCAATTTCACAGTATGTTCAAAGGGTGAACAGAAGGATACTGAAACCACTACAGCCTTAGCCCAAACACCTTCTATCCAACAAAAGAAGGTCGGCAAGATTGCAACAAAGTGTAAAGATTCCTTCTGCACACATGCACCTCATGTAGTCAGAATGGTTAAAAAGGTTCAACCCTTCCAGCCACATGTTCGTGACAACCTTCAACCAGCTAAGCAGTGCAACTTCCCCAACAAGGAAAGCAACTCATCAAGATGTAGATTCAACAAATTATTTTCCCTCTCCCCTAGACACTCAACGCAATGGATACCATTGCTTCCTAAGGAGGGAGGATTGATCCAGGTGGATATCGTTGGCCACCCATCATTTCTAACTAGCTCAAAATAGTTTTCTGGCAATTTTGGCAATTTACTATTTTTAGCAGTTTTTAACTTCTGGGGCCATTTTGAGGTCCTAAATGAAGGTTTTTTGGGATCGAGATTCTCATTTATATCAAAATGTATGATTGAGACCCCAAAATGAATATCATCTACGACACCTTTCCAACAGACTATCATATCCCTAAAACGAAGATCGTATGCAAAAGTTACAACCCCGAGAAGTCGATGCACCAACTTACCCAAACGAGGCCCACATGACTTTTGGCGCTTCATCTCCTAGGGTTATTTTTTTGGATTTATATGGTTTTTTGAATTCATTCTTATTGTAAAAATGCCTTCATATACTCAATGTAATCATCTTCTTGTGAATGCAAGTAGTCGTCATATCTCTTCTCAGAGATAAGTTGTCACCATTCTAGCGAGTCTTTCACTCTGTTTTTTTACAGCCTCTGTACATTTCTTTGATTAATAGAAATCATGTATTACAGTATATATGTGTTTATAGTTGCATCTCTAATACATTTATGTTATATTATTGAATATATGTGACATCTCTGTGAATTTATTTATTATATATCTGCTCTCATTTCGTGCCGAAAATAAATCTGAATCAGTGGTATCAGAGCAGGTTGTTCTTGATCATTTTTTTCAGTGCATGTCCCTAATGAGGTCCGAGTATAGAAAGTTGGGTCTTGATCTTGTCTCTCTTGAGGAAAATCGCTCTCTCATACCCAAGAAACCCTCAATGGTTAAAGAAAAGAAAAACAACGGAGAAAATGATCCTATCAGTTTGTTGCTTGAGCAAGATCTCACGCGACATAAGGACGAAATGATGGAGAACATTTCCCACATCCTTCAACGCCTGCCTATAGAAACAGGCATATATTCATCAAACGACCACTTGGGACACACCTCGCCTTTCAAGGTACAATTTAATTTTGATATTCATGTATTTGAAGGACAGATAGATGCAGAAGCCCTAGAAAAATGGTTAAATCTGCTAGAAGGTTATTTCTCTATTCAAAAAAAATTCGACAGAGAAAATAGCACCTTCTCACTCCTTAAATATCTCCCTCATGTCAAACATTGGTGGGAAACTTAATGGGAGAAAATTTCCATAGAGGAGTCTAAAATATATTTGGTTGAGCCCACTTGGGATGTTTTTGTGGATGCGGTAAAGGAACAGTATTACCCTGTTGGCAACTATGAGGACCAGTACATGAGATGGACCACATTGCGCCAAGAGAGGGGCCAAGCATTTCCATAGTTCACCAATACCTTCCATACCTTTCACACCAAGCTGGGTATCAAAGACTCTGAACGACATCTAGTTCTGAAATACCGCGGGGATATACACAGATACATCCAAACTAAAATGGATTTTTTGGACATCTCATCACTCAGTGTTGCTTATCGATATGTTGTTAAAATCGAGTAGAAATTTAAGCACCAGAAAAAATGTGAGTTCAGGTCTGCAAATCCGCAACAACCAAAGTATGAAAAACATGTCCTTAGCAAACAGTCTCCAAAAAACAAGTCCAAGCCACAAGAGAAGAAGGGTCACGGAAAGACAAAGAAGGACACTTGAAAATGGTGCGATTTCCACAAAATCCCCTGGCACAACACTGATGAATGTCTCTCAAAACATTCTTTTGTGGTAGAGATCAAAGACAAGGAGGCTAACCCTGATTCAGAATCTGATTATGAAAATACCGATAAAAGACATATCATCGACACAGACCCCACTGCTATTGTCACGACTACAACAATTCAACTAGAAGAACCAACAGATCCTGAAGAGGGGGAGCACATTTTTCATTCACAGATGTGGGTGAAGGGGACCCCTCTTCATTTTAGTGTTGATAACGGAAGACAGAAGAACCTCATCTTAACAAACGTCGTCAAACAATTGGGATTGTTGACAACACTACACCCAGAGCCATACCACATCGGGTGGCTTCACCAAGGATGAGATCTTCGTGTTAGCCAGTAGTGTCAATTTTCATATGGCATCTAACCCTTCAAGAATGAGGTATTATGTGATGTTTCCCCACTAGATTTATGTGATGTTCTCTTGGGCCAACCATATATGTGGAAGTGCCATGTTGTTTATGAGTCTTGACCCCGCAGTGTCATTGTTACTTTGAGGGGTCATCTCTACAAAATACCATAGGTAGTTCCAAATACTGTCCCACATAAACAGTTTTGCAAGGTAGTATCTCATACTACAAAATGCAGCTTCTTCACAATCTATTCAAAGGTTGAACAAAAGGATACTGCAACCACTACAGCCTCGACCCAACCACCTTTTATCCAACAGAAGCAGGTCGACAAGATTGTAGAAAAATGTAAATATTCCTTCTGCACACATGCACCTCATGTAGCCAGACTAGTTAAAAAGGTCCAACCCTTCCAGCCACATGTTCGTGACAACCTTCAACCAGCTAAGCAGCGCAACTTCCCCAAGAAGTAAAGCAACTCATCAAGATGCAGATTCAACAAACGATTTTCCCTCTCCCCCGGGAAGTCAATGCAATGGATAATATTTCTTCCTAAGGATGGAGGATTGATCCATGTGGATATCGGTGGCCACCCACCTTTTCCAACTGGCTAGAAACATTTTTCTAGCAATTTTGGCAATTTACTATTTTTAGTAGTTTTTAACTTCTAGGGCTATTTTGAGGGCCTAAATGAAGGGTTTTCAAGATCAATCTTCTCAATTATACCCAAAGGAATGATTGAGCCCCCAAAATTAATCTCCTTGACGATACCTTTCCAATGAGCTATCATACGCCTAAAACAGAGATCGTATGCAAAAGTTACGACCCCGAGAAGTTGATGCACATACTTACCCAAACAAGGCCCACATGACTTTTGGCGCTTCATCTCCTAGGGTTAGGTTTTTGGATTTCTATGGTTTTTGGCATTCCTTCTTATTGTAAAAATGAATTGAGAGCCTCATTGTAATCATCTTCTTTCGAATGCGAGTAGTCGTCACATCTTTTCTCAGAGATAAGATGCCACCATTCTAGCGAGTCTTTCACTCTATTTTTACAGTCTCTGTACATTTATTTGATTAATAGAAATCGTGTATTAATGTATATATGTGTTTATGGTTGCATCTCTAATACATTTTTTTATATCATTGAATATCAGAGATAACTCTGTGTATTTATTTGTTATATCTCTTCTCTCATTTCGTGCCGAAAATAATCTGGATCAGTGGTATCAGAGCAGGTTGTTCTTGATCGTTTTTTCAGTGCATGTCCCCAAAGAGGTCCAAGTATAGAAACTTGGGTCTCGATCTTGTCTCTCTTGAGTACAATCACTCTCGCATACCTAAGAAACCCTCAATGGCGGAAGAAAATAAAAAAGACGGAGCAGACGATCTTATCAGTTTATTGCTTGAGCAAGCTCTCACGTGACAAAGGGACAAAATGATCGAGAAATTTTCCCACATCCTTCAACGCTTGTTGATAGCAACAGAAGCATATTAATCAAACGACCACTTTGTTGGCACCTCTCCTTTCAAGTTACAAGTTAATTTTGATATTCCTATATTTGAAGGACAAATAGATGCAGAAGCCCTAGAAAAATGGTTAAATCTGCTAAAAGGTTATTTCTCTGTTCACAATTTTTCCGACAGAGAAAAGATCACCTTCGCACTCTTTAAATATCTCCCTCATGTCAAACATTGGTGGAAAACTTACTGGGAGAAAATTTCCATAGAGGATTCTAGAATATATGGGGTTGAACCCACTTGATAGTTTTAAGTGGATGTGGTAAAGGAACAATATTACCCTGTTGGAAACTGTGAGGAACAGTAAATGAGATGGACCACACTGCGGAAAGAGAGGGGCCAAGAAGTTCTAGAGTTCACTAATAACTTCCATACCTTGTGCACCAATATGGGTATCAAAGACTCCGAACGACATTTGGTTCTAAAATACCGTGGGGCTCTACACAGATACATCCAAACTGAAATAGATTTTTTGGGAATCTCATCACTCAGTGTTGCTTATCGATATGTTGTTAAAATCGAGTAGAAATTTAAGCACCAGAAAAAATGGGTGTTCAGGTCTGCAAATACACAACAACCAAAGTATGATAAAGACGGACCTAACAAACAGTCTCCCAAAAACCAGTCCAAGCCAAAGGAAAAGAAGGGTCACGGGAAGACAAAGAAGAACACTAGAAAATGGTGTGATTTCCATAAAAGGCCCTGGCACAACACTGATGAATGTCGCTCAAAACAGTCTTTGGTGGCCGATATCAAAGACAAGGAGAAGAACCCTGATTCTGAATCTGATTCTGAAAATACTGGTAAAAGAGAGATCATCGACACATACCCCACTGCTATTGTCGTGACAACATCAATTCAACCAGAAGAACCAATAGATCCTGAAGAGGGGGAGCGCCTTTTTCATTCACAGATGTGGGTAAAGGGGACCCCACTGCATTTTATTGTTGATAGAGGAAGCCAAAAGAACCTCATCTCAACAGATGTCGTCAAACAGTTGGGTTTGTCGAAAACACCACACCCACAGTCATACAACATCGGGTGGCTTCTCCAAGGAAGAGATCGTCGTATCATTCAGGAGTGTTGATTGTCATATGGCATCCAAATCTTCAAGGATGAGGTATTATGTGATGTTGCCCCACTAGAAGTTTGTGATGTTCACTTGGGCCAACCATATATGTGGAAGCACCATGTTGTTTATGAGTCTCAACCCTGCAGTGTCATTGTTACTTTGAGGGGTCATATCTACAGAATACCAGAGGTAGTTTCAAATACTATCCCACCTAAACAGTGTTGCAAGATAGTATCTCATACTACAAAATTCAACTTCTTCACAATCTATTCAAAGGGTGAACAAAAGGATACTGTAACCACTACAGCCTCGGCCCAAACACCTTCTATCCAACAGAAGCAGTTCGGAAATATTGTAGCAAAGTGTAAATATTTATTCTACACATAGGCACCTCATGTAGCCAAACTGGTTAAAAAGTTCCAACCCTTCCAACCACATGCTCGTGACAACCTTCAACTAGCTAAGCAACACAACTTCCCCAACAAGGCAAGCGACTCATCAAGATGCAGATTCAACAAATGTTTTTCCCTCTCCCCCAGGCACTCAACGCAATGGATACCATTTCTTCCTAAGGAGGGAGGATTGAGCTAGGTGGATATCGGTAGCCACCCACCTTTTCCAACTGGCTCAAAACAGTTTTCTGACAATTTTGGCAATTTACTATTTTTAGCAGTTTTAAATTTTGGGGCCATTTTGAAGGCCTAAATGAAGGTTTTTGGGGATAGAGCTTCTCAATTATAGTTGAATGCATGAATGATCCCCCAAAATGAATCTCCTCAATGATGCCTTTCCAAAGGCCTATCATACGCCTAAAACGAAGATCGTATGCTAAAGTTAAAACCCCGAGAATTCGATGCACCAACTTACCCAAATGAGGCCCACATGACTTTTGGCACTTCATCTCCTAGGGTTGGGTTTTTGGAATTCTTGTTTATTGTAAAAAAGTCTCCAAAGCCTCATTGTAATCATTTTCTTGCGAATGCGAGCTGCCATCACATCTCTTCTCATAGATAAGCTTCCACCATTCTAGCAAGTCTTTCACTCTGTATTTTTATAGTCTCTGTACATTTCTTTGATTAATAGAAATCATGTATTACTATATATTTGTGTTTATGGTTGCATCCCTGATACATTTTTGTTATATTATTGAATATCTGCGATATCTCTATGAATTTATTTATTATATCTCCACTCTCATTTCGTGCTGAAAATAAATCTGGATCAGTGGCATTAGAGCAAGTTGTTCTTGATCTTTCTTTTCAGTGCATGTCCCCGACGAGGTTTGGTTATATCAAGTTGGGTCTCGAGCTTGTCTCTCTTGAGGACAATTTCTCTCGCACACCCAAGAAACCCTCAATGGCAGAAGAAAATAAAAATGATAGAACAGAAAATCCTATCAGTCTATTGCTTGAGCAAGCTCTCACACAACAAAGGGATGAAATGATGGAGAACGTTTCCCACATCCTTCAATTCCTACTGATAGAAACAGGTGCATATTCATCAAGCAACCACTTTGGAGGTACCTCGCCTTTCAAGGCACAAGTTAATTTTGATATTCTTGTATTTGAAAGACAGATAGATGCAGAAGCCCTAGAAAAATGGTTAAATCTGCTAGAAGGTTATTTCTCTGTTCACAATTTTTTCGACAAAGAAAATATCACCTTCACACTCCTTAAATATCTCCCTCATGTCAAACATTGGTGGGAAAACTATTGGGAGAAAAATTCCACAAAGGAGTCTGGAATATATGGGGCCGAGCCCACTTGGGATTTTTTGTGGATGCGGTAAAGGAACAGTATTACCCTGTTGGCAACTATGAGGACCAATACATGAGATGGACCAAACTGTGGCAAGAGAGGGGCCAAGAAGTTCTGGTGTTCACCAATACCTTCCATACCTTGCGCACCAAGCTGGGTATCAAAGACTTCGAACCACATTTGGTTTTGAAATGCCATGGGGCTCTACACAGATACATCCAAATTGAAATGGATTTTTTGGACATCTCATCACTCGGTGCTGCTTATCGATATGATGTTAAAATCGAGCATAAATTTAAGCACCAGAACAAACGGGATTTCGGGTCAGCAAATCCGCAACAACCAAAGTATGACAAAGATGACCATAACAAACACTCTACCAAAAAATAGTCCAAGCCACAGGAAAAGAAGGGTCATGGGAAGACAATGAAAAGCACCAGAAAATGGTGCGATTTCCACAAAATCCCCTGGCACAACACCGATGAATGTCACTCAAAACAGTCATTGGTGGCTGAGATCAAAGACAAGGAGTCGAACCGTGATTCAGAATCTAATTTTAAAAATATTGGTAAAAGATAGATCATCGACGTAGACGCTACTGCTATTGCCATGACTGCGGTAATTCAACCAGAAGAACCAACAGATCCTGAAGAGGGGGAGTGCATTTTTCTTTCACAAATGTGGGTGAAGGGGACTGCACTGCATTTTATTGTTGATAGCAGAATCTAGAAGAACCTCATCTCAATAGAGGTCGTCAAACAGTTGGGATTGTCGACAACACCACACCCGCAGCCATACAACATCGGGTGGCTTCGCCAAGGACACAATCTTTGTGTCTGCCAACAGTGTTGATTTTCATATGGCATCCAACCCTTCAAGGATGAGGTATTATGTGATGTTTCCCCACTGGATGTCTGTGATGTTCTCTTGGGCCAACCATATATGTGGAAGTGCCATGTTGTTTATGAGTCTCAACCTCGCAGTGTCATTGTTACTTTGAGGGGTAATCTCTACAGAATACCAGAGGTAGTTCCAAATATTGTCCCACCTAAACAATGCCACAAGGTAGTATCTCATAGTACAAAATTTAGCTTCTTCACAATCTATTCAAAGGGTGAACAGAAAGATATGACAACCACTACAACCTCGACCCAAACACCTTCTATCCAACAGAAGTAGGTCGACAAGATTGCAGCAAAGAGTAAAGATTACTTATACACATGGGAACCTCATGTAGCCAAACTACTTAAAAAGGTCCAACCCTTCCAGCCACATGTTCGTGACAACCTTCAACCAGCTAAGCAGTGCAACATCCCCAACAAGGAAAGCAGCTCATCAAGATGCACATTCAACAAACACTTTTCCCTCTCTCCCGGGAACTAAACGCAATGGAGACCATTGCTTCCTAAGGAGGGAGGATTGATCTAGGTGGATATCTGTGGCCACCCACCTTTCCCAACTGGATCAAAACAATTTTCTGACAATTTTGGCAATTTACTATTTCTAGCCATTTTTAACTTCGTGGGCCATTTTGAGGGCCTAAATGAAGATTTTTTAGGATCGATATTCACAATGATGGTGAAAGGCATGATTGAGCCCCTAAAATGAATCTCCCCGACAATACCTTTCCAACAGGCTATCATGCACCTAAAACGGAGATCGTATGCAAAAGTTACGACCCTCGGAAGTCGATGCACCAACTTCTCCAAATGGGGCCCACACGACTTTTGGCGCTTCATCTCCTAGGGTTAGGTTTTTGGAATTCCTTCTTATTTTAAAAAGGCCTTCAGAGCCTCATTGTAATCATCTTCTTGTGAATGCGATTAGCTGTCACATCTCTTCTCAAAGATAAGTTGTCACCATTCTAGCGAGTCTTTCACTCTGTATTTTTACAGTCTTTGTACATTTCTTTGATTAATAAAAATCGTGTATTACTGTATATCTGTGTTTATGGTTGCATATTTGATACATTTATATTATATTATTGAATATCTGCAATATATCTATGAATTTCTTTATTATATTTTCGCTCTCATTTCGTGTCGAAAGTAAATCTGGATCAGTGGTATCAGAGCAGGTTGTTCTTGATCATTTTTTTCAGTGCATGTCCCCGACGAATTACGAGTATAGAAAGTTGGGTCTTGAAATTGTCTCTATTGAGCACAATCTCTCTCACACACCCAAGAAACCCTCAATGGCGAAAGAAAAGAAAAAATGATGGAGTAGACGATCCTATCAGTCTGTTGCTTGAGCAAGCTCTCACACGACAGAGGGACGAAATGATGGAGAAATTTTACCAGATCCTTCAACACCTGCCGATAGTAGCAGGCGCATCTTCATCAAACAACCACTTTGGAGGTACCTCGCCTTTCAAGGTACAAGTTAATTTTGATATTCCTGTATTTGAAGGACAGATAGATGCAGAAGCCCTAGAAAAATGGTTAAATATGCTAGAAGGTTATTTCTTTGTTCACACTTTTTCTGATAGAGAAAAGATCACCTTTGCACTCCTTAAATATCTCCCTCATGTAAACATTTGGTGGGAAACTTACTTGGAGCAAAGTTTCACAGAGGAGTCTGGAATATATGGGGTCGAGCCCACTTGGGATTTTTTTGTGGATGCGATAAAGGAACAGTATTACCCTGTTGGAAACTATGAGGACCAGTACATGAGATGGACCACACTGTGGCTAGAGAGGGGCCAAGAAGTTCCGGAGTTCACCAATACCTTCCATACCTTGCACACCAAGTTGGGTATCAAAGACTCCAAACGACATTTGGTTCTGAAATACTGCGGGGCTCTACACAGATACATCCAAACTGAAATGGATTTTTGGACATCTCATCACTCGGTGCTGCTTATCAATAGGCTGTTAAAATCGAGCAGAAATTTAAGCACCAGAACAAATGGGAGTTTGGGTCTACAAATCCGCAACAACGAAGTATGACAAAGGCGGCCCTAACAAACAATCTCCCGAAAACCAGTCCAAGCCACAGGAAAAGAAGGGTCATGGGAAGACAAAGAAGGACACCGGAAAATGGTGCGATTTCCACAAAATCCCCCAGCAAAACACCGATGAATGTCGCTCAAAAAATTCGTTGGTGGCCAAGATCAAAGACAAGGATCCGAACCCTGATTCTGAATCTGATTCTGAAAACACTGGTAAAAGACAAATCATCGATACAGAACCCACTGCTATTGTCGTGACCACAACAATTCAACTAGAAGAACCAACAGATCCTGAAGAGGGGGAACGCATTTTTCATTCACATATGTGGGTGAACTAGACCCCGCTGCATTTTATTGTTAATAGCGGAAGCCAGAACAACCTCATCTCAGCAGAGGTCGTCAAATAGTTGGGATTGTCGACAACACCACACCTGCAACCATACAACATCGGGTGGCTTCGCCAAGGACGAGATATTCATGTTAGCCAGAAATGTCGATTGTCATATGGCATACAACCATTCAAGGATGAGGTATTATGTGATGTTTCCCCACTGAATGTCTGTGATGTTCTCTTGGGCCAACCATGTATGTGGAAGCACCATGATGTTTATGAGTATCGACCCCACAATGTAATTGTTACTTTGAGGGGTCATCTCTACAGAATACGAGAGGTAGCTCCACATACTATCCTAGCTAAACAGTGTCGCAAGGTAGTATCTCATACTACAAATTTGAGTTTCTTCATAATCTATTCAAAGGGTGAACAGAAGGATACTGTAACCACTACAGCCTCAGCCCAAACACCTTCTATCCAACAGAAGCAGGTCGGCAAGATTGCAACAAAGTGTAAAGATTCCTTTTGCACGAAGGCACCTCATGTAGCTAGAATGGTTAAAAATGTCCAACCCTTCCAGCCACATTTTCGTGACAACCTTCAACCAGCTAAGCAGGGCAACTTCCCCAACAAGGCAAGCAGCTCATCAAGATGTAGATTCAGCAAATGTTTTTCCCTCTCCCCCGGGCACTCAACACAATGGAGGCCATTGATTCCTAAAAAGGGAGGATTGATCCAAGTGGATATCGGTGGCCACCCACCCTTTCCATCTGACTCAAAATAGTTTTCTGGCAATTTTGACAATTTATTATTTTTAGCAGTTTTTAACTTCTGGGGCCATTTTGAGGGCCTAAATGAAGGTTTTTCATGATAGAGATTTTCAATGATATCCTAAGGCATGATTGAGCCCCCAAAATTAATCTCCATGATGATACCTTTCCAACGGGATATCATACGCCTAAAATAGAGATCGTATGCAAAAGTTACGACCCTGGGAAATCGATGCACCAACTTATCCAAACAGGCCCCACATGACTTTTAGTGCTTCATCTCCTAGGGTTAGGTTTTTGGATTTCTATGGTTTTTGACATTCCTACTTATTGTAAAAAGGCCTTCAGAGCCTCATTGTAATCATCTTCTTGTGAATGCGAGTAGATGTCGCATCTCTTCTCAGAGATAAGTTGTCACCATTCTAGCAAGTCTTTCACTCTGTATTTTAACAGTCTCTGTACATTTCTTTGATTAATAGAAATTGTGTATTACTGTATATATGTGTTTATGGTTTCATATCTGATACATTTATGTTATATTATTGAACATCTGCGATATCTCTATGAATTTCTTTATTATATCTCTACTCTCATTTTGTGCCGAAAATAAATCTGGATCAAGCAGTTAACAGATGTCTAAGTATAAACGAGTTTCACTAGATTAAGATTTTTATTCACCAACAACCTAGAATGGATTATGGGTATGCTCTAGGTGAAGAGGCGTAGTTCGAACAAAGTAACCTTGTTGTTGCCAAGCAACCAAGTGAGAAACACCGCGATGTCGCATGCCCTCAAGAGGTGCACACTCGCAAGGCACATTGTGGGGACGTGACAACTACCAACATATAATTGTTGGAGTTTTTCCATAAACATCATTCAAATTTGAAGGCTAAGGTCATATTTCATTTTGAAATTTTA
>ML779797.1:519341-548686 GCA_009831015.1 Picea engelmannii
GGACAATAACGTCAACCATAAAGTCACGACAAAACTCGACGATATCATAATGAATGAAATTCACACGACGCATAACATAAAAAGCATAGCATATTAGCACATCATGAAGCTTGAAGCAATTTACGAACATTTACTGAGATAAAGAATACAAATGACGACCTGCCCATCCAACCATGCAATGGTTAGGACCTTCAGGACACATAAGAAAATCTCAAGCCCAGGTTCACATCGATTTTGACCATTTAAGGTCTCAAGGTTGATCAATGTTCTGAGAAACAAGGAGGTGTCTACATCCCACCCAACACAATCAAGTCCAAGTCGACTAAGCTAAATAACATCATCAACGATCATCCAGGCACAAGCATTCTAGTAAACCAATACATGTAACACATAAATTCCATGGCATGAGATTAAATCATTCATCAAATTAAAATAGACAAAATCATTATTAAAGTTAGCACTTGATCCAATGTCGGGTTAACATATTCACTTATCGATCAATGTGCACAATGATCCAATCATAAGGGATCATACTGCCACATTGTGACAATGCAATAGTAAACTAAGCCATAAACATAAACAAACTCTAAACTATCATGCATGACATGAAATCCATTGCGCAAGAAGTCCCAATCCTTAACTATCATACATTATATGAAATCAAAAACACTCACTTATCAATCAAGCTAATCATCGATGTGGGGCAACCACATGAATTACTTTTAATTGCGCAAAAGTCTAAAATCTAACCATCATAAAAATTTATAAAAATTTATAAGAAAAAGAAACCAACTCCAAATCGACATGTGATACATATAAATTAGTGCACGCAAGGTCTAAACTTAACTAGTGACCAATATATGATCTTTATTTAAAGGCGTCACGGAGTCCCATAAATGCAAAAAAAATTAGCGACGCTGAAGTTAGGAACAATTGTAATGCGGATTTCAAACTTGGTGCCTGTAAATTCAAATTCGGGCTCAAGCTTAAATGCAGTTAACTCGCTAATTTCACGATCAACCAGTCGTATGTGTCATTCGTAACACGTCATTTCTTTTACCAAATATCAAATCATATCGAACGTCTCCTCAATTGTTAGGGCCCAACTTCGGGGTCACCTACGATGCAACAGGTCTCCCGAGGAACATGTCACAAATTTTTTATTCATAATTGATGGAACATAGTTCATGTCACAAATATTTTACTCTTACTTTTAAAACTGTGTAAGAATATTCATAAAACTGTGTAAGAATATTCAAATGTGTTGAGGGCAAAAGGAGTGGGGTAATTCAGAGAAATTCCCTCCACAGTTATCTTTTTCTGTAGGTTCTAGCATAACCTACATAGTTTGTTTTTAAATTTTTTATCAATCTAAAATTTTGATTGATTTTTTTGAGTATTTGAGTTAATTTAAAATAGGATAAAACTTGTAAAGTAAGATTTTGAAATGTATAAAATTTTAATCCATAAAAAAAACTCAAAACTACCCCTAAATTAGATCATTTTTTACTTGCAAAACTGATCTGTTTACTCCAGAGTTAACTTACTCGAAGGGAAAAAATTATTCCTACACAATTACATGTTATTGATTCCATGTTATTGATTGATTTGACACCATGCCCGAGGATCATATGAGAATCCGATCATACATGCGATGTGACCAATTTTTTACACATACTTTTATAAAGTTGGTAAGAATCCAAACAAAAGATTTTTTATTTAAATGTTTTTCTATGTTAATAATGGATTAGGTTTAACTTGTAGTGTTTTCTCTCTTTTCTATATTCGACGATTTTATTAGTCAAAGTTTTGGTTAATTGTTTTTTTCTTAATAATGTAGTAAATTAAATTTAGAGTATTTTTTATTTTATTTTTATAGTATTTATTATTTTATTAATTAATTTTTTGGTTAATTCAAAATTTAGATTGATTTTTTTAATGTTTAGGTCAATTTAAAATGGAGCGGAAGTGTTGGAAGTAAAGTTTTGAAATACATAGGATTTCAATTATGCAAAACTCATGGTGTCCCTAAAATATTGGCGACATTCAACCCATATTTTTATCTGAAAATAGGGTTTGTGAAAGTGTACAAATATACTTGATATTGAAGAGCTTTCGTTTCACTACATTAAACTTATTCAACCTCCTAGAGGAGTAAGTGAGTTTTCACCATAACCATTAGTCCTCTGATGGAGAGTCCTCATGATACTCCTCCTAGTAGCAATCGAAAGTCATCTTCTATATCATGTACATTAACACTTTTCACTTACACGCCTACATTTTTACTTGCCTTCTTATTACTAAATTAATAAATTTTCACTTACGCATGTACACTTGTATTTGCCTTCTTATTACTCAATTAATAAGTTATTACATGAAAATCATTAATATTAGTTGTTGTAAGGATTTGGGAGCTTAGCTCGGGCACACACTTCCACCACAACTTGAATCCAACAAGAAGGATGCTCGGTGTGAATGAGGAGACGAAAGTCTTCATATAGAGGAGAGTTGGGGTTCCTTGGGCGGTCAATGTGCCAAGGGATAACTGCACCCAAGGTGGTATGTGACCCAAGTCAAATTATGGATGGTTTGATGAAGATATGAGGGAAATACTTGGGTGCTCCACCAATGAATGAAAACAGGCTAATGCATTGGGGACGCACATAGGAGAGTTATCCCAACTCACCTAAGGAGTGTGCGCACCCAAGAGCATGATTCAGTTCGACAGATGGAACACGTCGGCATGAGGGGCATACCAAGGTTGGGTGTGTCGGTCCCAAGGAGCATGGCAGTTGACAAGCGCATGGGTCCATTTGGGCGAAGGGGCGCGATGATTCATTTGGGCATCTGAGTTTGAAAACGGGTGTGACAATTCATTTGGACATGGGTTCGCGAAGGGGTGCGACATCCCCAAGGAATGAAATAGTTCATGATGGTGACCTTTGAAGAGCCCAAAAGAGAACAACGACACATAAGCAAGGAATTAATTTGTTGGCAAGACAAGGAAAGAAATAGAGCTCTACGATTTTGATGCAGCCAAAGAGGATGACCTCCCTCAAGGAGCCAAGTCCCTCCACTTGGGACGACTTATGCTTCCTTGAGCTGGGTTTGTTGGATAGAGTTGTGTGAGCTTCTCTTGGGTTGCTTTTGGTGAAGTCTGGAAACACAGGTCTATTGGAGGCATGTGTGAGGCAGAACTGAAATCTGTGAAGTGTGTGAAAATCAAGAGGAGGAATGTGCAGAAATGAAGAGACAACAAGTCTGCGGTTGAGGGAACATATGAGGGGCATTCCAAGTGGCAGTGGAGACGGTTGCAATGAATATTTTTTGTGACGTTCTGTGTATGAGTGTCTTGGTGAGGTGAGACGAGTCATTTAACTCCACCATGTTGTAAATTGATCCAGTAGTGCTCATGTTGTAACTATTTCTCAATAACAAATACTTAGTTGGGTGTTAAGCACAGTTTGTGCCACCCGCATTGTATTAGTGTTTGTCTTTTGTTTGTTCCACGGTTCTCTTGTTTTCTCATAGATGTATTCTTAAATATGATTGAGTGTTAAAGAAGTTAACAAATGTCTAAGTATACAAGAGTTTCACTAGAGTAGGATTTTGATTCATGAGCAACCTAGAATAGAGTATGGGTATGCCCTAGGTGAAGAGGCGTAGTTTGAACAAAGTAACCTTGGTGTTGTCAAGCAACCAAGTGAGAAACATCACGGTCTTTCATGCCCTCAAGAGGTGCACACTCAGAAGGCACACTGTGGGGACGTGACAACTTCCAACATATAATTGTTGGAATTTTTCCATAAACATCATTCAAATTTGAAGGCTAAGGTCATATTTCATTTTGAAATTTTATTTTAATATGAAAACATGTTATATTTTTCATTTGGAAAATAAAAAATTAAATTAATAATAGTCTTTATTTTTATTTTAAATATGTCTAAATTCAATCATTTTTTAAAGGAATACATGTATATTTCTTAATTTTAGAATATAAGTGTAAAAACAAATTGAATATAGGGAAAATTCTAGGTGTTAAATTTTTCCCATGGACTAGATAAGTAAATTTTGTGACCATCAAATATATTTAGATCAATTTAGACATACTTTAGGTCAAACATGCTTAATGTGGAGTTTTCCCCACAATTAATCCTTCCCATCTTGCTACCTGTAACAACCTTGACCGTTATGACACAAAAACGATGAACAACAGGTATATATATATATATATATATATATATATATATATATATATATATATATATATATTAAAACACTGGGACAATAACATGAACCATAAAGTCATAGCGACACAACTCGATGATATAATAATGAATGAAATTCACATGGCGCATAACATAAAAAGCATAGCATATTAACACATCATGAAGCTTGAAGCAATTTACGAACATTTACTCAGATAAAGAATATAAATGACAACCCACCCATCCTACCCTGCAATGGTTAGGACCTCCAGAACACATAAGCAACACTCAAGCCTAGGTTCCCATCGATGTTAACCATTTAAGGTCTCAAGTCTAGTGATTGTTTTGAGGAACAAAGAGGTGTCTACATCCCACCCAACACAATCAAGTCCAAGCCGACTAAGCTAAACAACATCATCAACGATCATCCAAGCACAAGCATTCTAGTAAACCAATACATGTAACACATAAATTCCATGGCGCACGATTAAATCATTAATCAAATTAAAATAGACAACATCATTATTAAAGTAATCACATGATCCAATGTCGGGTTAACATACTCACTTATCGATCAATGCGCGCAATGATCCAATCATAAGAGATCATACCACCACATTGTGACAACACAATAGTAAACTAACGCATAAACATAAAAAAAACTCTAAACTATCATGCATGACATGAAATCCATTGCGCAAGAAGTCCCAATCCTTAACTATCATACATTATATGAAATCTATAAATGAAAGCACTCAATTATCAATCAAGCTAATCATTGACGTGGGGTAACCACATGCATTACTTTTAATTGCGCAAAAGTCTAAGATCTAACCATCATAATTGATTGAGGTTTCAAAATGAACCATGCACGTGCATAAGATCAAAGGTTTCGCTATGATCCATGCGAAACTCAAACTACCCCTAAAAATCTGGTTAGATTAGACACATTTTTTTGCCTTAAAAAACTAGTCTATTTACCCCCAAGTTAACCTACTCCGAGGGAAAAAAACTATTCCTAAACAATTCCATGTTATTGATTGATGTGACATCATGCCCGAGGATCATGTGAGAATCTGATCTTACATGCGATGTGACAAATTTTTTACACATACTTTTATAAAATCGGTAAGAATCCAAACAAAAGATTGTTGATTTAAATGTTTTTCTATGTTAAAAATTGATTAGGTTTAACTTGTAGTGTTTTCTCTCTTTTTTATATTCGACTATTTTATTGGTCAAAGTTTTGGTTAATTGTTTTTTTATCTTAATAATGTAGTAAGATAAACTTAGAGTATTTTTTATTTTATTTTTATAGTATTGATTATTTTATTAATTAATTTTTTTGGTTAATTCAAAATTTTGATTGATTTTTTTAATGTTTAGGTCAATTTAAAATGGAACAGAAGCATTGGAAGTAAAGTTTTGTAATACATAGGACTTCAATTATGAAAAACTCATGGTGTCCCTAAAATATTTGCGACATTCAACCCATATTTTTATGTGAAAATAGGGTTTGTCTGTTATAAGTTTTGCCTTCGTAATTGATGTAACATTTTTTTGAAGGAGTAAGTTTATCCTTGTTTGTTATACTTGATATTGAAGAGATTTTGTTTCACTACATTAAACTTATTCAACCTCGTAGCAGGATTAAGTGATTTTTCACCACAACCATTAGTCCTTCAATGTAGATTCCTCATGATACTCCTCCTAGTAGCAACCAAAAGTCATCTTCTATATCATGTACATTAACAGTTTTCACTTATGCACCCACACGTGTACTTAATTTCTTATTACTAAATTAATACATTTTCACTTACACACTTGTACTTGTCTTCTTATTACTCAATTAATAAGTTATTACAAGAAAAGTATTAATATCAGTTGTTGTAAGACCTTGGAATTTTAGCTTGGGTACACACACTTCCACCATAGTTCAAATCAGGAAGGAAGCATACTCGATGCGAATGAGGAGACAAAAGTCTTCAATAGAGGAGAGTTGGGGTTCTTTGGGTGTGAAACGTGCCAAGGGGTAACTCCACCCAAGGTGGTTTGTGACACAAGTCAAATGACAGACGGTTCAATGAAGAGTTGAGGGAAATACTTGGGCACCCCACCAATGAAGGAAAACTGGCTAAGGAATTAGGGGTACACTTAGGAGAATTGGTTCGACTCACCTAATGTGTGTGCACAACCAAGAGGATGATTCAGTTCGATAGATGGGGCTCGTCGTCATAAGGGGCACACCAAGGTTGGTTGCATCGGTCCCAAGGAGCATGATAGTTGACGAGCATATGGGTTCGTTTGGGCAATTGGGTCTGCGAAGGGGTGCGACGATTCATTTGGGCATCCGAGTTCACGAAGGGGTGTGACGATTCATTTGGACATTGGTTCTCGAAGGGGAGAGACACCCCAAACGAACAAAACGGTTCACGATGGTGACCTTTGGAGAGCCTAAAATAGAACAATGATGCACAAGAAAGGAATGAATGGTTTGGCAAGACAAGGAGAGAAAGAGAGCTCTGCAATTTTGAGGTAGCCAAAGAGGAGGAGCTCCCTCAAGGAGCCAAGTTGCTCCACTTCAAAGGACTTGTGCTTCCTGGAGGTGGATTCGTTGGACAGAGTTGGGTGAGATTCTCTTGGGTTGATTTTGGTGAAGTCTAGAAATGCATGTCTATTGGAGGCATGTCTGAGGTGGAACTGAAATCTATAAATTCTGCGAAAATGAAGAGGCTGAGTTTGTGGAAATGAAGAGACAACAAGTCTTCGGTTGGGGGCACGTATGAGGGGCACCGCAAGTGGTAGAGAAGAAGGTTGCGATGAAGAGTCTTTTTGAAGATCCATGTATGAGTTTCTTGGTGAGGTGAGGTGAGTCATTTAACTAAACCATGTTGTAAATCAAGCCAGTAGTGCTCATGTTGTAACTATTTCGCAATAACAAATACTTAGTCGGGTGTTAAGCATGGTTTGTGCCACCCACACTTTATTAGTGTTTATCTTTCATTTGTTCCACGGTTCTCTTTGTTTCTCATAGATTTATTCATAAAGATGATTAAGTGTTAAAGTCGTTAATGAATTTCTAAGTATACAAGAGTTTCACTAGAGTAGAAGTGTGATTCACCAACAACCTAGAATGGAGTATGGGTATGCTCTAGGTGAAGAGGCATAGTTCAAACAAAGTAACCTTGGTGTTGCCAAGAAACCAAGTGAGAAACATCGTGGTGTCGCATGCCCTCAAGAGGTGCACAATTGAAAGGCACATTGTGGGGATGTGACAACTTCCAACATATACTTGTTGGAGTTTTTCCATAAACATCATTCAAATTTGAAGGCCAAGGTCATATTTCATATTGAAATTTTATTTTAATATGAAAACATGTTATATTTTTCATTTGGAAAATTAAAAATTAAATTAATAATAGTCTTTGTTTTTATTTTGAATATTTCTAGATTCAATCATTTTTTTAAAGTATAGATCTATATTTCTTAATTTTAGAATATAAGTGTAAAACAAAATTGAATATACTGAAAAGTCTAGGTGTTAAATTTTGCTCATGGACTAGATATTTCAATTTTGTGACCATCAAATATGTTTAGATCAGTTTATACATCCTTTATCTCAAACATGCTTAATGTGGAGTTTTCCCCACAATTAAGCCTACTTGTCTTGCTACCCCTGTTAAAAATAATGCAGTTGTAAGAGACATTCTTCGCAAGGATGGAAAAGACCCTAGTTGTGATCTAGGGCCCCCACTACACTCTTGGGGTTCTTGGTCTGGGACCAAGAATTTAGAGCCATGGAAAAAGATCCTAGTTGGGCCCCTAGTGTATTGTTGGGGTTCTTTTTCAAGGACCAAGAAGTTTGATGGTATAAGTCCCTAGATATATTCTAGGGCCCCTGAATTTGTTCCAGAGAATCCTTTCTTGGTGCTTGGATTGATCCTTGGTTGTGTACCTTAGTGGATAAGACCCTAGTTGTGATATAGGCCCCCCAGTTTTGTTTTTGGGTATCCTGGTCTCGACCAAGCAGTTTCTTGGTTAAGTACCAAGAAGAGATAATGTGTGACCCTCTTCTCTCTTGGGATGGTCCATGAGACCTAGGAGCGATTAACAAGAAGAGCATGATCACATAATTGACCTTCCTCGTATACTAGGATGATAAAATCTTATAAGTTATATCATGACACTCATGTGGACATTCTGTCATTAAAGAAGAACTTACCTTTTGACTTTGTCTTATTGTTTTGAAACCCATGACTTGAGTTATGCCCGCCCTTAATTGTTGTTTGGGTGTTGGTTTGATTCTTTGCTTCTTCCTAAAGAAATATAGTTGTCTTGTTTTTGAACCCCCTCTCCTTGACTTGTTATTTCCTTATTGACTTTTATAATATAACATTTAAAATTTTATATTATAAAATATTATTTGTTTAATTTTTTAATTGTTAGGGCTTAAACCTAAACCTAAAATTAAGTCTAATGAGCTAGCCCTAACCTACCTACCAAAACTATAAATTAGAGAGACCTATCCTCACTCAACCCACTCTCACACTCTCTTCTAGCCGGGTTTTTATCTAAGGTTTTATGTGGCTCCTATTTGTTCAGATTGTTGAGTGGTTGTGGCCCCTCTAGAATAGGTTTTCTTGGTGTGGTAAGCCATCGTGGGATTACCCTCTCCATACTCCTGTTGTCGCTGACCCTAAGGGTCATTTCCATCTTTCCACAAGTCTCATTTTCTATTGTTTATTGAAGGTATCGTTCTTTTTCTCGTGTCGCCCCTTGGTGTCCTACTGTTTGTTGGTGCCACCCCTTGTTGTCCTATTGTTTGATGGTGTTGCCTCTTGTTGTCCTAGTGTTTAACGGTGTCATTATGTGTATGTTGATGTCGTCCTCATATTTTTTGTGCATTCCTGTGTATGCTACCTCATCTCATATACTTGCAGCCCTAACATCATGCACATGGTTTAATAGGGCATCCCTAGAACTGCTAGTACTTTTGTCTATTGTTGTAGCAGTTTTTGTATTTTATGGAGTGAAGTTATTAGGGATGTTTGAGGCCTCCTTTCAGTCACTATGGTGGACAATAGTGTTATGTTATTATCCCTATTACTTGACAGTAACATGGCCTATTGATTCTTAGCCACCTGATTAGTCTTTCTAGTCTACTATCTAAAAGTTCTTCTTGGCATTTGTCCTAATGATCATGATGAGATCTACCTTGAGGGTTTGATCCATGATCCCTGAAATATTTTCCTGAGCATACATCAAAGAGGATAACAACAACACATCAAGTAATTTTTTCTTTGTTTGGCTAAGGTAATACCCAGATATATATATGATTTATGTTATTAGACTTTACATCAGAATTTTTGAATGTGTTGTTGATTGAGAATTACAANGAGCATACATCAAAGAGGATAACAACAACACATCAAGTAATTTTTTCTTTGTTTGGCTAAGGTAATACCCAGATATATATATGATTTATGTTATTAGACTTTACATCAGAATTTTTGAATGTGTTGTTGATTGAGAATTACAATAACACATAAAATTAAAATTATTTATGTTCCTAGGTAGTCTATATTTTTCCCTTAAATTCTAACATGGTATTAGAGCTTAGGTAATTAAAATATTTCATTTGTGGTAGACTTTTGAGACTGCGTAGATCCACTATAAGGGTTTGTTTTATCAGATCAACAGTGAGTGTGTTTTGTATTAGATCTCTTTTGTAAACAGTTTTCAGAATGGCCTCATCTTTATTCAAATCAGAAGATAGGCTTGAAGGGGCTTCAAAATTCAATGCCTGGAAGGCTAGGGTCTTTAATGTCCTAGAAGAAGGTGACTTGGATGAGATGGTTACCAGGGTGATGAAAGAACCTACTTCAAATGTAGGAATAACATCTTATAAGAAGAGGTAGGCCAAAGCCAAGAGGGTCATTTTTTACTCAGTCAAAGATAACATGATGCCTCTTATTGATCATCTAATGACAACAAATGCTTGCTTTCATGCCCTAGAAAAATTGTATGAAAAGAAGGCCCCAACTCAGAAAAGGACCTTGAAGAAACAACTACATACATTGAATATGGGAAAGGATGAAACCATATCTGCCTTCTTTTCCAAAATTGCCCAAACAAGAGATTAGCTTGCAACAATTGGAGTTGTAGTAGACGATGACGAACTTGTACAAATAGAAATAGATGGTCTACCAGAATCATGGGTAAAATTTCTCTCATCAGTAAATGGAAGATAAGTTCAACCCAACTTTGAGAGATTATGGCATGATTGCTTGAAAGAAGAGGGAAGAATTAAAAGAAGAAATCAACCCTCAATAGTGAAAGACCATGCTCTTTCAACTGAAGCCATAAAATGGCAAAGGTTTCCTCAACACAAAGGAAAAGGTAAGAAACCTCAAACTAAGCACTCTCATTCTCACTCTCATTTATCTAAAGTAAGATGCTTTAATTGTAACAATCTAGGTCATTATGCAAAAGACCGCAGGAACCCTCCTTCACAACAGAAACGAAAAGGCAAGTTTCATGATTCATTTGCAACTGAGGAAGAAGAGCCTCAAAGAAAGAGAACCAAATATGTAAATAAAGAACAAGAACAACACAGAGAAATTTATCTTGTTTTATCTCTCTCCGGTATTGTCACCAAATCAGAAGAAATTTGGTTAGTGGATAGTGGGGCCTCCAGCCACATGACATGCTTCAAACAGAACCTTCTGAACTACCAATATAAGAATTTCAATGTGAATGTATAATTAGGTGATGATGGCACTTATGAGATCAAATGAATTGGATCAACATCTTTTCAGCTTCAGTTAGTTAATTTATTTCATATTGAATAAATTCTTGATGTTCTTGGATTAAAGAAAACTCTTATCTCAGTTGCAATTCTAGAAAGTAAAGGGTACACAATAACCTTCTCCAAAGGAAAGGATCTTATGTGGCCCTCAAATTAAAGTATGAGCTTAGCCATGACAATCAGAGCTCAAGAAGGTGGACTTTACAAAGTCATTGGTCAAGTTATTCAGGCAACTCATGACATGATCAACCCCTGTGAACTATGGAATAGAAGGTTTGGAAATCTCAACTATAATGCTCTCCCAGGTTTTCAAAAGATGGTAACAGGTATTCTAGTTTTATTCTTTTGAGCATGATAGTATTTGTAGAGGTTCTGCTCTTGGTAAAAATACAAAGAAATCTTACCCTCACAGTAATAGAAAAACTAATCGTATCTTATGTCTTATTAATTATGATCAATGTGGACCTATGAATACTCTTTCCATGAATGGTTGTCTTTATTATAACATATTTATTGATGATTGTTCTCGTAAAACCTGGATTTATTTTCTGAAAACTAAAGATGAATCTTTCAGTAAATTTTAGGATTTTAAGAATCCTGTTGAGAATCAGACAGGTAGACATATATGTTTTATCAGAAAAGACAATGGAAAAGAGTTTGAATCGCACAAGTATGATGATATTTTTTGGGCTTTTGGGATTAAGAGGGAGCTGACTGTGCTTTATAATCCCAAGCAAAATCGGGTTGAAGAAAGAAAGAACATGACAATTTGTGAAGCGGCCAGAGCTATGATTCATGATCAAAATATTCCATTGTCTCTTTGGGCCGAAGCTGCAAGTAATGCAGTCTATATTCAAAATAGGTGTCCTCATAAATCCCTAGAAGAGAAAACTCCAGAAGAAGTCTTCATCGGTAATAAGCCCTGAGTTGATCATTTGAGAATTTTCAGTAGTCCTGTCTACATTCATGTACCAAAAGAAAAGAGGACAAAGTTAGAGCCCTCTCGAAAGAAAGGCACTTTTGTGGGGTACAGTGAGACCTCAAAAGCATATTGAATCTCTGTACCAAGGAAAAAGAACATAGAGGTCAGTAGATATGTGACCTTCCATGAGGAATTTTCCTTTTGTTGTTCCAGATAACTTCCCTTTGATACATAGGAGAAGGAAGCTCCATATCCATAACCTTCAGATTCACAAATTTCAGATGAACAGAAGGAGGAGGCCATAGAGCCTTCAGTGGAACCCATAAGGGAATCTATAGAGTTTCCCTTATAGAAACCCCCTGCCAAAAGGAATCCAATATGGTGTTGTGAAACTTTAAAGGAAGAAAAAAAACATGCAACACCTAAACGTACTTTCAGAGAAAGAAAGAAGATAGATAAATACTTAGGTTTGATAGCTCAATTGAATCTTGTGACTGATTCGAAACCTTCCACTTTTGATGAGGATATCAAACATAAAGTGTGGAAGGATCCCATGATATAAGAATACGATTCAATATTGAAGAATGATGTATGGGAAGTGATCCCAAGACCTCAAGGAAAATCAATAGTAACCTCTAAATGTATTTACAAAATAAAGCATGTAGTAGATGGCAATGTTGAAAAATTCAAAGATAGATTTGTGGCTCGTTGTTTCTCTCAGAAAGAGGGAATTTATTATGATGAGATATTTTCTCATGTTTCCATGTATACCTTTATCAGATTCATCATCTCTCTTGCTTCAGTATTTAATTGGAAACTTCACCAAATGGATGTTAAGACTACTTTTTTTAATGGTGAAGTTGAGCTACAGGTTTACATCGATCAACCTGAGGGTTTTTTTATCCATGGGAAAGATTCCCATGTCTACAAACTCAATAAAGCCTTGTACGGATTGAAACAGGCTCCGAGAGCTTGGTATGGAAGAACTGACAGTTTTCTTCAGAACCTTGGGTTCTCCAAGAGTATAGCAGACTCTAATCTTTATAAAAATATTTTGAAGAATCGTCTTGTTATCTTGGTTTTATATGTGGATGATTTGTTCCTTACTGGAGAGGAACATATGATAGATCATATTAAGAGGGAGCTGTCATCAGAGTTTGAAATGAAGGAATTGGGTCTTATGCATTTATTTCTTGGTTAAAAGGTATGGCATAATCATGGTGAGATTCTTCTCTCACAAAGTAAGTATGAAGTTGACGTGCTTCATAGATTTGGGATGATGGACTATAAGTCCATGAACACATCCATGATTTATAACATGAATAAGTTACATGATTAAGCTAAAGGTTCATATCCAAAATACCCTACAATATATCATCATATTATTGGGTCCTTGATGTATCTAGTACACACCCGACTGGACATTTGTTACGCAATGAATGTCCTTGACCAGTTCATGTGTGAGTCGAAACACATTCATATGGTTGTTTCTAAACATATTCTCAGATATATCTGAGGGAATATAGCTTATGGACTTAGATACACTTCTAGTGGAGGTGTAATGCTTCATGGATATACGAATTCAGATTGGATGGGAAGTACAGTGGACCGGAAGAGCACTTCCGGATATTGTTTTAGCTTGGGTTCAACTATGATCTCCTGGTCTAGTAGGAAGCATGGCTCTGTAGCCCTAAGAAATGTAGAGGCATAATACATTGATGCAAGTATTGCTAGTATAGAAGCACTGTGGCTCATAAATCTATTCTCATATTTGTTCAGTGTTGAGATGGAACCCACAATAATTCATTGTGATAACCAAAGTTGTATAAAGCTCTCCGAGAATTGTGTGTTTCATGACAGATCGAAACACATTGAGATGAGATATCACTATGTTCAAAACATGGTGCAGAAGAACATTATTAGTAATCAGTATGTTGTGATGGTGGAACAAACTACATGTATTTTGACCAAGCCCATGTCATTGAGAAAGTTTGTGTACTTTCGAGACAAGATTGGTGTTGCTAAGAATTCCTCTCTTGTTAAGAGGGAGTGTTAAAATTAATGCAGTTGCAAGATCCATTCTCCAGGAGGATGGAAAAGACCCTAGTTGTGATCTAGGGGCCCTAGTACACTCTTGGGGCTCTTGATCTGTGACCAAGTAGTGAGAGACAAGGAAAAATACCCTAGTTGGTCCCCCATTGTATTGCTAGGGTTCTTGGTCAAGGACCAAGCAATTTTATGCTATAATTATTTAGTTTTGTTCTAGGGCCCCTGGATTTGTTCCAGGGAATTCTTTCTTGGTGCTTGGATTGATCCTTGGTTTTGTACCTCAGTGGATAAGACTTTAGTTTTGATCTAGGGCCCCCAGTTGTGTTATGGGGTATCATGGTCTAGACCATGCAGTTTCTTGGTTAAGTACAAGCCAAGATAATGTGTGACCTTCTTCTCTCTTGAGATGGTGCATGAGACCTAGGAGAAATTAAGAAGAAGGGCATGATCACATCATTGACCTTCCTCGTATGCTAGGATGATAAAAGATTATAATTTATATCATGAGACTCATGTGCACATTCTTCCATTGAAGAATAACTTACCTTTTGACTTTGTATTATTGTTTTGAAACCCCTGGCTTGAGTTACAACCCCCTTTAATTTTTTTGGGGTGTTAGTTAGATTCTTTTCTTATTCCTAAAGAAATCTAGCTGCCTTGTTTTTGAACCCCCTCTCCTTGACTTTCTATTTCCTTGTTGACTTTAATAATTTAACATTTAATATTTAATGTTTAAAATATTATTTGTTTAATTGTTAGGGATTAAACATAACCCTAAAATTAATTCTAATGAGATATCCCTAACATACCTACCAAAACTATAAATTAAAGAGACCTATCCTCACTCAACTCACTCTCACACTCTCTTGTAGACGAGTTTTTATCTGAGGTTTTATGTGGCTCCTATTTTTTCAGATTGTTGAGTGGTTGCGACCCCTCTAGGACAGGTTTTCTTGGTGTGTTAAGTCACCGAGGAATTACCCTCTCTAGTCTCCTGTTGTCGCTGAACCTAAGGGTATTTTCCAGCTTGCCACATGTCTCATTTTCTGTTTTTGATTGAAGGTCTAGTTCCTTTTGTTGGTGTCGCCCCTTGCTGTCCTACTTTTTGTTGGTACCTCCCCTTGTTGTCCTACTATTTGTTGTCGTCACCTCTTGTTGCCCTTATGTTTGATGGTGTCGTCCTGTGTATGTTCATGTCATCCTCATATTTCTAGTGCATCCCTTTGTATGCTACCTCATCTCATCTACATGCATCCCTAACATCCTGAACAAGGTTTGATAGGGAAGCCCTAGAACTGCTAGTACTTCTATCTATTGTTGTAGTAGTTTTTGTATTTTTTGGACTGAAGTTATTAGGGTTGTTTGAGGCCTCCTTTTAGTCACTAGGGTGAACAGTAGTGTTCTTTTCTTAGCCCTATTAATTTACAATAACATGGCCTCTTGATTATTAGCCAACTGGTCAATCTTTCTATTCTACTATCTAAAGGTTCTTCTTGGCATTTTTCTGAGGGTTTGTTCCATGATCCCTTAAAGATTTTTCTGAGCATACACCAAAGAGGATAAAAACAACACATCAGGTAAATTTGTTCTTTGTGTTTCTAAGGTGATACTCACATCTATATTATGATTTGTATTATTAGATTTTACATCAGAATTTTTGAATGTGTTGGTGATCCAGAATTACAGTAGCAAATAAAATGAAAATTATTTTTGTTCCTAGCTACTCTATATTTTGCCCTTAAATTCTAACAACCCCATTTGCAAAACCTTAGAAAATGTTGTACCTTATGAATTATTCACTTAGAGCTCCCTTTACTATTTTTATTTAAGTATCGAGGGGCTTCATGAGATGTCATTTTTGGGATTATCTTCTTAGAGTAAGTAATTAATCCATGACCGATATCCATGAGAATTAGTCACAACTCATGAATTTCTCATGATTTTCAATATTTCACTTACACTCATTGCATTGGCTGACTCTCACAAGGATGAAGAAGTGGAAATGAGACATATGTTGAGATCAAAGGCATTTATAACATCCACATTGAAAACATGCTATTATATTTTACCCAATAAAGGAAATGTTAGATTTCAATTTTGTTCTTCGCCCAACCTTGAATAAACAAATTGATTAGCATTCAATGGTACTAACCAATTTTTCAATGGGAAATGTAATTTTGTGGTTAATAGTTTTTTCATAGTGTATAGTAATTCAAGCAAATTGTTCAACATTTAATGATAAGTTAACTAATTTTTCAATGGGGATTGTAATTCTTTTGTGAATAGTTTTTTCATAGTGTATAATAGTAATGAGTATAATCAACCAATCATATTTTTGGTTTTGGGAGGTTGATCTCAATCTAATATTAATAGTATAAATAAAATAAAAATAATAAAAATGTAAAATTGAAATAACTATCCTATATGAAATGGAACATTGAAACTATTACAAATAAGTTTAAAGAAAATAAAATTAACCAAACCAAAACAATTTTTGATCCTAATAATGTTATATTTTCATTAGTTTTGTTAAAATTATGTTTTTCATATCATTTTTATCTTCTTTTAACATTCAATATTCATATATTGAAATAAATAAGCAATAGATAAACAAGCAGAAGAAGACACAAATATTTATCCTCGTAAAACCCCAAACTCGGGGAAAAGCCCAGCCAACTTTTCTTAGAGAGAATATTCCAATACAACCATGAATATGCTCTAATCACAAGAGCAAATCAACAATGAAGAACCAAATACATATCTCATCTTCTTGTAAAACTCTACTGAGGGTAGATAAGTGAGTCACCACAAAACTGGTGCAAAATAGGCACATCACCACATCTGGGGATGACTTCTTATTCTCGGTCTTCAAATTTACTTTATTATTTCTGTGGGCCAAGTTCCATTCTTGGAAATTATATTTCCACTTTATTTTTATTTCTTGTGGGCATAACTCTCTAATGTGGTCTCCTATTTCACTTTATTCTTTTTCGGGGTGTTCTTCAAGTGTTCAATGATCTTCCTTTGACTTCTGTTGGGATATTTAGATACTTAGTAGTTAGTTAAGATCTACTTGGTCTATTGTATCATTAAGTAAAAGTGTTTTTTCTAGTGTGTTTCCTTAGTATGCATTTGTAGTTAGGAAATCTGACAGTCACAATATGTTCCCGACATAGAGTGATATGACGGTTCATACTTTCCTCGATGTTAACGACCATTGATCTGTGGCTCAATACTTGATTGATCTATGATTTCTATTTAAAGAGCATGGAGGGTCATTTGCCAATGATCTATTGTGAGAATCTCTCTTGTAAAATATCTATGTAATCTTTTTTTTTGCATTAATAAACTGCTTCAAGTGGCCGTGTTGGTTGGAGTCATGGATGTTTCCTCGTAGGGGTTTTACCACGTGAAAAAATGGATGTGTTGATATTTGATATGGTTATGTGAGTTGTTAATGAAGGTGTTCATCCTATGTTGGAATACCTATGTTTTTGAACATGGTATCAGAGCCAGCTTTGAAGACCCGCTCCTGTTGCAGATCGAGATCATGAAGTCGAGTTGCCTTGTCTCCATTTTATGTCATTTTCATACATTTCTGGGATGAAACAACTGTTTCATTGCATCCAGAGCACTCGTTTCATTCAAGAACACTTTTTGTTTCACTCGAAAAGGTTTATGTTTGCCCAAGATATGGCCATTACAGTCAGATCCGGATGTATAAAGTTTGAATACGCATTTTTAAAATTTTTTGCAGAGAAGTATTTTGGTTTTATTTTGGTTTTGTATTTTTTTTATTTCCAAGTTGCTACTCTTTTAAATCTGCGTATTCTCTTTGACCCACGCCCTATGCGATCTCGGAAAATAAAAAACAGATAGGAAAATGTGCATCTTCCGGGTAAGATAACCGAGATCTAACCCTTGTTGTCATCAAGAAGCGAATTTTTTTTCTTGTGTGAAAAGAGTTTTTTTTTATCATGCTCAACAACAACAACAATCCTCCTTCTGAACATTACAATATGTTTTGCTGGACCATTTGGTTAAAAGTTGCCTTATTAAGTAAGAGGTCTTGAGTTCAAGTCTCTCTTCTGTTATTTTTTTTGAAAGAGTTCATGCGAAAATTGTAAAGTGTATTTCACTTCAAGTATAAAAGTGAATCACTATAAGTAGCTTTAATATTTTATTTTAGAGTTCTTTATTTTGCATGCAGTTTTTCTTTGTAAAAGTGAGCCCCACTTCTCTTTATAAAGGTCGGCCACTTCATAAAGCAACTTACACTACCACGTGGTCCTTTGGTTATCGTTTATGCATTTTTTTAAAATGATATAACTCTCACATCTGAAGTCCATTTTCAATGCTGTTTTTTTTTTAAAACCGCATAACTTTTCAAGATCTTTCCATTCAGATCATCAGTTTCAATTTTTAAATTAGTATTATTTGCATATTTAATATGGCTTCTACAGGTAATCTCTTACTTAACAACACCAACTACTTCCAATGGAAATCCCATATGAAGGATTTATTAAGAGCTAAAGGCTTGTACTGGATTACCTTGGGAAATGAAACAACACCCACTGATGTTGATAAGAAAGACAAATGGGATAATAGGAATGACGAAGCATGTGGATTAATTAGAATGCCCATCTCTCCCGATTTAAGGTTCCACCTTCAATCAATTGATAAATCCAAAGAAGCTTGGGAAAAGATTGAATCTGTGTTTGGTAAAAAAAATATTATTCGAGCACAACAGTTAGAAAATCAAGTACTAACTTTGAGTCCAAGTGAATTCACTTGCATTGAAGACTATCTATCTAAGTTTAAAACACTCAGAACTTTATGTGAAGAATGTAAGATAAATATAGACGAAGATCGTTGCATCTATCTTATTATTTCTAAGCTAGGTAGTGCATATTCTATGTTTGTATCTACCTTTTATGCCATAAAAGATGTTGTAGGGGCAGCTTATAAAAAACCCAGTCTTGAGAAATTTTTTGATTCTTTTATTAGAGAGAAAGATAATCTAGTACAACTTGGAGTGATCAACACTGCACGTACCTCCAACAAAGCTTTAATTGTCCATGAAAAAGATAAAACCAAGAATCCTAAGTAGAAACATCCTCGCCACAACAACAAGCAATATAAGGGTCCCAAACTCACTCAGACAGCTTTGTCTCCTAATAGAGATAAAGGAGAAAAGTATAAATATAAGAATACTAACAAACATTGCAACTTTTGTGATAAAGATGGTCATGATGAGTCCAAATGTTTCAAGAATATGACATCTTTAGAAGCAAGGATGAAGAAGCACAACATCAGTATTGATTCTACTTCTTCTTCTTCTCCTCCTTGACAGACACTTTATTCTTTTGGTTTCTCCTTCAATACAAATTCTACTTCTACTTCTACTTCTAATGAGTGGCTTATTGATTCTGGAGAATCCTATCATATGGCTAAGGATAGAGCCATATTTTCTACTCTAAATGAATGTAACACCAAGAAAATATTTGTTGGTGATGATAGATGTCTTAGTGTTGAAGGATCTGGAACAGTTCAAGTAGAAAATGGTCATTTCAATGATGTATTATGTGTTCCAAATATTTCTTGTAACCTTCTATCAGTATATCAAATCACTCATTCAGGTGAAGGTAAAACTATAGAGTTTTCACCTCACCAGGTTGTAATCAAGGATCTAAAAGATCCTAAGAATGTTCTTGCAACTGGAATTGTTGATGATATTACCAAGTTGTACAAATTTGACAACTTTGGGTCATCATCTTTTTCATCAGTTTTTGTTGCTCATAGCAATGACTTGAGCAAACTTTGGCATGAGTGGTTTGTTCATCTAAACTATCGCTCATTGCAGAAACTATGTAATCAATAGATGGTGACTGATCTTCCTCTTGTTTCATGCAGAGATGGTGTTTGTGTCAGTTGTGTTCTCGACAAACATCATCGGGATAGTTTTGACAAACGTGCCTCTTGGCACGCCTCGGGTCCTTTGCAACTTGTTCACAATGATTTGTGTGGTCCACTTTCTTCTCCTTCTTTTTCTGGGTGCAAATATTTCTTAAATTTCATTGATGAATTTTCCAGACGTACTTGGGTTTACTTCTTAAAACTTAAGAGAAACATTTTTGACAAGTTTTTGGCCTACAAGGCCCTTGTAGAAAAGCAATCTGGACATCAAATTCAAAGGTTAAGAACAGATAATGGAGGCGAATATGTGAACAATAATTTTACAAGTTACTGCACTACACAGGGAATCCAAATGCAACACACTTTTCCATATACACCACAACAAAATGGTGTTGTTGAGAGAAAGAACCGCAGATTAAAAGAAATGGCTAATTGTATGATCCAATCTAAGGGATTAAGTCTAAAGTATTGGGCGGAAGCCATCAACTGTGCAAATTACATAGTAAATCGCACTCCCACAAAAGCTCTTAAAAATATAACACCGAAAGAAGATTGGACTAAAACTAAACCAAATTTAAGTCACTTTCATGTATTTGGCAGTATAGCATGGGCTCACATTCATGATGAGAAAAGGAAAGCATTTCAGCCTAAAAGTGAGAAGTGTATATTTGTTGGTTATTATGAAGATGTCAAAGGTTACAAACTTCTTCAATCACATTGTAATGAAATTATTATTAGAAAAGATGTTAAATTTGACGAAAATATCTTGGCCTGCGAGCCTAATTCGAAATTTGTGCCTTCTTTCGCTTGATAGCCTAGTTCAGCGGTTGTGCCTTGTTCGACCTGCGAGCCATCTTCAACATTTGTGCCTTCTTATGATCTAGTTTCTTCTTCAGATGATGACAATGAGGATAAAAATCCACCTCCGCCTGTTCACCCTCCTCCAGATGAGTCCTTTGAACCTGAACCAACACCAACTCCATCGCTTCCTAGATGGGTCCGTTCAACATGAGAAGTAGTTGGTGATCTTGTCGGTGATCCTTCATATCAGCATCGGACACGTTCATAATTCCAGTGAGCCTCTTCTCTTTTGGCTCAAGTTTCAGAAACTCATGATTGAGAGACATTTGCAGAAGCTTCAGGTCATCTAGATTAGGATACAACAGTGAATGAAGAGTATCGTTCTTTAATGGAAAACGATACTTGGGATCTTGTACCTCTTCCAAAAGGAAGAAAACTTGTTAGATGCAATTGGGTCTACAGAACTAAGTATGCATCAGATGGAAGTGTTGAAAGACACAAGGCTCGGTTAGTTGCCAAAAGATTTTCCCAAGTTCAAGGAATTGACTATAATGAAACATTTTCCCCTGTAGAAAAAATGAATTCCATCTGCCTTGTTCTTGCCCTTGCTACCTCACATAAATGAGAGGTCCATCAGATGGATGTTAAATCTGCCTTCTTGCATTGAGATTTGCAAGAAGAAATCTACATGGAACAACCTCCTGGCTATGTCCAGAATTACTCTAGCCTTGTTTGTCACCTCAAGCAATATCTTTATGGTCTCAAGCAAGCTCCCCGAGATTGGTATGCCAAAATGGACAAATTTCTTATTGCCACTGGATTCTCTAGATGTCATTCTGATCCTAATGTCTATACCAATAAAGTAGGAAGCCATCTCATAATCCTTGTCCTTTATGTTGATGACCTTATCCTTACTGCAAGTGACTCAAAACTTTTAAACCATGTGAAAACTAGCCTTAAGAAGAAATTTGAAATGACAGACTTAGGATTTTTGCACTATTTCCTTGGCCTCCAAGTTTTGCAAACCAATAAAGGAATTTTTCTTTCCTAGTCTAAGTATGATTGTGACCTTCTTTGTCGCTTTCACATGGACAATTGTAAACCAACCCCTTCTCCCTTCCATTCTAGAGTCAATCTTTTTGCCACCTGTACTTCTCCTGAAGTTGATTCCACCCTGTATCGTCAGTTAGTTGGTAGCCTCTTATACTTGACTCATACCTGTCCTGATCTTTCCTTTGTTGTTGATCTTGTTGCCCGATATATGCAAACGCCCCATGAAAGCCATTGGAAAGCAGCTAAAAATATACTTCGCTATGTTCATGGTACAATTTAGTTCATGATACATTCAGGGGGGACTCCTTTATTGGTTGGTTTCACTGATTCAGATTGGGCCGACGACCCTAATGATCGAAAGTCTACTATAGGTTATGTTTTTAGCCTTGGGTCAGGACCTGTCACTTGGGTCTATAATAAACAACAAGCTATTGCACTTTCTTCAGCAGAAGCAGAGTACTGCACAACGGTAAATGCAAGTCAGGAAGCCCTGTGGCTTCGAAAAATCCTTTCAGAGTTTGGATTCCAGCACCAGCATCCGACCAGCCTTTGGTGTGACAATCAAAGTGACATCAAGCTCACCAAAGACCCAGTTCAACATCAGTGTAGAAAACACATCGAGCTACACATGCACTTCATCAGAAAGCTCATTCATGATCAAGTTATTGAATTTCTCTTTTTCCTTACAGAAGATCAAGTTGCAGACATTTTCATAAAGTCTCTTACAGAAGCGAAGTTTTCCAAACTTCGATCTATGTTAGGAGTTCAGGAAGTTGTCATTAAGGGGGGATAGGCTCTAATGCCTCCTTCCATCTCCTATTGTGTCACTATTGTAAATCCTTCAATCCTATCCCAAGTTGTTCTTAAGGGAGGATGTTAGGATATTTAGACACTCAGGAGTTAGTTAAGATCTACTTGGTCTATTGTGTCGTTAGGTAAAAGTGTGTTTTCTAGTGTGTTTCTTTAGTATGCATTTGTAGTTAGGAAATCCGACGGTCACGATATGTTCCTAACATAGAGTGATCTGACGATTCATACTCTCCTCGATCTTAATGACCATTGATATGTGGCTTAACACCTGATTGGTCCATGATCTCTATTTAAAGAGCATGGAGGTTCATTTGTCGATTGTCGATTGCGATAAACTCTCTTGTAAAATCTCTCTGTAATCTTTTTTTTGCATTAATAAACTGCTCCAAGTGGTCGCGTTGGCTGGGGCCGTGGATGTTTCCCCATAGGGGTTTTACCACGTGAAAACATCGGTGTGTTGATCTTTGATCTATTTATGTCAGTGGTTACTGAAGGTTTTCGTCCCCTGTTGGAATACCTGTGTTGTTGAACAACTTCTTGGAATCTTCTTCTTCTCTAAGAAAAGTTGTCTAGGAAGAAAATACCTCTCACAGTTAGCAAAACATCAACAACAAGTTCACTCCTAAATCATAAATCATTGTGTACTTACTATACATTAAATCATAAACACTTGGATGTTCTCAAAGTTCAACAATATAAAATTGAAATAACTAACATATGTGCAATCAAACATTAAAACTATTAGTATTAAAATTCAAAGTTATTTTTTTTACAAAATCAAAACAATTATTGATTACAACAATCTAATAATTATAAATTATTTGTAACCACACTATATATATAATTTCTTAAATTTAATAAATAAGTAATGATAATTATATTTTATTAAGAAAAATAGTAATGATAATTATATTTTACTAGCACAGCAGCGAAATAGCTGATGGTGAACGCCGAAACGCTGAGAAGATGAAATGAATCTTTAAAAGAATATATTAAATTTTATTCTCTATTAACAAATAAACTGTTGGGTTTCATTTATCTGGTGTTAATATTTTAATTTCTGTTAATCACTTACGTGTCAATCAGTTAGCTATCAAAGTAATTTTTAAATATGATTAGGTAAATGTAAAAAAGTAAACGCATAAACTGATGTCTTTATTATAATAGCTAGGAAGTTAATGATTGAAATCACAGCCATTTATTTTGTGTGACTATTAAGAATATTCCAGCCATATTTAATCCTGTCCATAGAAAACGTATTAAACACTCTATACCCGTATTAAATCTGCCCATTGTCAATAGATGTACGCATTTCGACGTAATTAAGACAAGACTGACTCCTATTCATATTCTTCCTACTTGCTTTTTTATTCCAGCTAGCTTTCCTGCAGGTGTGCTGACTTGACCCAAGGAGATCCGATTGCTTGTGCTTATGTACCAGCAACCTTACTAGTCTTATCTCCCCTTCCTTCCGGTCTTTACATTGAAGAATGAGGCCCTATCATAAACTCGCTGGCTTTCCCGACCAGTGTATCTATCTTTGATCGTCTCGCCGCTGGAAAAACTAAGATTCTGACAAAATAAATTTCTTTTTTTTTTAATTAATAAATAAGTTGTAATAATTATATTTTATTAAGAAAATTAATAATCTTTTAAATTTCATAAATGACAAAAATATAAATTGAAGTTAAAATCATTAACCAATTTGAATTTATTAATTTATGTTATATAATTTCTTAAATTTGAATTTATTAAAACATATTATATAATTTCTTAAATTGTATAAATAACAAAATTAAGATTATTAACAAATTTGCATGTATTTATTAACATAATAATAATATATGACAAATATAATAAAAACTACATGAAGTACAAGGTTAAACAATGTTGAAGTACATATTAAATTTAGGAATTTAGGTAAAGGAAAAATTTATTGTCTCTTTAAACTTTGAAAAATATAAATTAAAAATTATTTTTAAAATTTTAAAATAAGTAAAAATATCATTAAATAAACTATATTTATTATTTAATTGGATTAAAGGTAAATGGAAATAGTAATAAGATTGAGTTTTAATAACAAGATTTTTATATCTTCAAAATATTTTAGTAGTCATAATAAATTGAAAATTGTGATTTCAAGCATTAATTTTCTTGCCTAATAAAATAAAATAAAATTATTAATCATTAAAAATAATGATTAAAATGATTAACATAATAATAAGGATTAACTTTAAATTTAAGTGTTTTCTTGCCTAATAAAATAAAATAAAATTATTAATCATTAAAAATAATAATTAAAATGATTAACATAATAATAAGGGATAGCTTTAGATTTAAGTGTTTACTGTATTTAAATTTAAGTGTTTTTATTGTGATTTAATTTATTTTTACATTTTTTTATTTACCTTTCTTTACTGGTAGGCCATCCGCTTCCATGCCACCGCGTATCCGGTGTCTATGTCTCTGAGTTTGTACACTACGCCAAGATATGATTGTGTAATTAGAATTGTGCTTTATGATATTCAATTCTGGTATTGTTATGTGTTTCTCATTGTACGATTGTTCGGTCCGAACCCTATTCCCTATACGAGACGAAATTTAGTGAGAGTAAAGTATTTTACTTACATATCTTTATTTTATAAATGCCCTATTATAATAAATTTCCATGTCTTCACATATATTTGATATGAATATATTGTATCCATTATTAGTCCCTACCTTGCCACTATTTTAGATTTACACTTTCAAAATTATTTCAATTGATTAATTAGAAGATTATTTATCTTATTGGGCCTCATAAAAGGGTAATTGAATTTCATTTATGATGTCGATTTCCTATGTTTCAGCTTTAGAAAAGTTGACAAATTACTTGAACGTTTAATATTAGAATTTGTGAAGTAATGCTTGAGATTTTTTTTAACATTAATCGACATCTCCTTTGTCACTTTTAGATAGGTAGTAATGATCATTATTTAGATAAGTAGTAATGCTCATTATTTAGATAGGTATGGATGCTCATCCTTTAGCATCTTTTAAAGGTTATCAATTTTGATAGTTGCTAGCTAAAGAAGTGACTGCGACTATTCTTAGTTTCCATGTATTCTCATTAAATGGAAAAACTATAGACATTGAAGTTAAGGACAATGGTAAAGCATATTTCAAAGCGGGTGCTTGTAAATTCAAATTCGGGCTCAAGCTTAAATGCACTTAACATGCTAATTTCACGATCAACTTGTTGTATGTAATGATCAAAATTGAACCAAAATAAAAGTAAATTGTTGAAATCACGTGTCATTTATGAAGGGCAACAAATATCATAAAATGTCAAAAGAAGGGTCAGATTTTCAATAACCCATGAGTGTCCCCACTTCGAATGCTTGGTTTCTCAATGTGCATTAGTTCATCAAGAGATAGTTTCCTTTAGCATATAAGACTAAAATCATATTTATTTTAGTTCTCTCTTATCTATATCGTGATATGGTGTACCCTTCCACAGTGCACCCTTCCTCAACATTAAATCTATCCCATAGCTCACACCTTGATAAATATCTTACCACCAAATCTATCACATATGTCACACCTAGATAAATAACCTACCACCATATTGGTGCATGCACTATTTTATGTGTCACTTAATGAAATATTCCCAAAGAAGCTTAGGCACATTATCTTTGTGAATCCCCACTTTAATTCATGTGTTATGCGCATTCTCAATTCTTGTCAATATGAGAATTGACATCACATTTAGTTTACATACTTTATTTTTTTGAATCCCACACTATCAATACTGCCATTTTCTATGCTATCTTTGTCTCTAGTGCTAGCTATAATGCCATTTCCATTGTTATCTTTGCCTCCACTCTTGGCTCTATAAAACCACAAAACAATTAATCATAGGTTATGGGTGTACATTGTAATGACATTGGGACCATATTAGTAAGATTAATTATAGATGAGTTGTTGAATGTCAATTTTGAGGAGCAAATAATATACATTGAGAAAACCCATGGAAATCAAGCCATGTCTCTTTTTTCATGTTCACATATTCCATTCCACTAATAGTATCGAACATGTTGTTTCGAAATAATAATATGATTATTATTTCAGCATATTGGTGGGCCTCTCAAGCACTTAGTGTGTAATTCATGGCATCCCCACTAATACAATAGATAATAGAAACAAAACACATAACTAAGATTTGATTGCAAATCTCTTAGAATATACCAATCTCGTACAAATTTGGTCCAACTCATCATAAAGATAATGCATATTGCTAAAACTATTTGATGATTATGTTTTATATAAAAAACTTTATTTAGCTTGGTGAAATTTTCTAATTCAAGTATGTTCTTGATTAAGTTTAGATATGAACTTGCACAAAATGAACCTTGTCAACATCACAAAACCTAAAATTGGGATTACAAGATTTTGTTCATTCAATTTATAACATTATCTAATCTCCACTCATTTGTTCTCCAAAATGATCATTCTCCTTTCCTTGATTCCATGTATACTTATCTATCACCCTTTTTCACTTTCTTCTTCTTATTTCTAGCAACTTTGACATCAATGATAGATACTTTGCAAATATTTTGAGAATTCCCCATAGTTGTCTTTCCCCATGCATCATTAAAATCCCAAGATCAAAAAAACATATGGGTGATTGCAAGCTAATGATAGTTTCTCATGACATGTTAGTGGCAATGCAAACATGGAAAAACAATAATTTGTTAACTTGGAGGGATTATTCAAAGTACTTTTACTATGAATTTGAAAATGTTGTAAGAATATGAAACATAGGAAATTGAATTATATTTCTAAATATATAACTTTTACTCATAGAAATTGTGAATGACTACGTGAAATTTTATTTTTTCTAACAATGGTATGTTATTTTTTCAGCAAAATATAAGGTATATGTCTTTGTTCGTGCATGTGTTGAGTAACTTAACGCTAGAATTTTGTTCCAAAAACTTGTATAATTGTAGAAAACCCGTGCGGTGTATTTTTTGGAAATTTATGACATCAATTTTTTATATTTTTTTTTAAATTATAAGAGTCAATATATCCTTGAAATTACAACGCCCTTTGTTCATTCACGCTAAGAGGGTTTTAGCATGATAAAATAAAATAAAATAAATAAAATAAAATTATATCATAGATATTGGTGTCCTCTAGTGCGGCATAGAACTCATTTTAGAAATGTTTAAAACAATAAAAATTTATAGAAGAAATAAGAGAGACATGTATTCTAGGATTTTGATATATATGAAGACAAAAGTAGACTAAAAATAGTAAGCAACATTAATTAAAAAAAAAAGTTGTATATTTGAATATGCATATTCGACTCTATCTATTTATGTAGTTTTTTCAACAGCTAAATTCTAAAGCTTATAGAAAAATGTTAGCCTCTTTCTCATATACAATCATTAAGTCTTAGTATACCACCTTTGTATATTTTACATACTAGGATATAGTTGTTATCCTAAGTGCGTTTCTAGATTCATATATTGTCTCCTCCTACCTTATCGCCTCATGAGGTGTCGATGTGAGAACAATTGAGGTGGTTTCATTATTATATTATATATTTGTTGTAAGACTAATTTCGTAAATGACACATATGAAGAAACAGTTATGAAAACGTTTACGGAACTCTTGGTAACGGAATGGTCGAATCTCCTACTCTGATGGACAGGTGGAGAATAACCGTCTTGGGGAAACCGGTCCTCTCTCTACCCATAAAAGAACCTTCAGAATACCCATCCTTAATGATCTGAAAGTGCATACAGTAGCAGGGAAAGAGAGAGAAATCGATTTCTGGTTCTGTGCAGAGGGTTCCAACTTCCGAAAACGAAATGGATTCAGGTATTGATTTATTTAAATTCTTCTTCTATATTATTCAAATTGAAAACGGAAAGTTCCAGGTCCTGCAAATATGCTAACATTGGTATCAGAGCGGGCGTGAAGAACTTTCTAAATACATATATATTTTAAAACTTTCTGAATACACATATATTTTTCTGTCACCATAAAAATAAATCGACGTGTTGTCGCTTTAATGGATCTCATTGAGCTGTGTGACGAGGGATGAAGGTTTCCGAGGCTTTTGCTTTGGCATTTTCCTCGCTTCACCAAGAATTTCGTTCAATTATTAATGGTACGCCGGAAATTACAATCCGATCGGCTTCCTCGGGCATATCCCGCCATTTTATTCCTCTTATCATGAACGTCGGGGCCACTCGATCCCATGACCTTGAGATGGCCCGCGCACAAAGAAACCCCCTTTTCACATGCTTCCGCAATCTTATTTGAAACACCAACTATAGTGATTGTTTCGTCTAGTATTGTTTGATTCGAGGAGTAGTTCCATTATTGTCGATTTCAGCCTTGATCGTTGACAGTACAACAATATTTGCATTGGATTTCAATATTAATTTTCATTACGTATTGTCCTCTATAATGTCCCACGTAACTTCTCAGATTGGATATTTCCGTAATACTTAAGGTACAAGAGACATCCAGCACTGTAATAAATAATTTTCTACCGCCTGAAGCTAGTCATTTGCATCTTACCTTATTGTTAAATGATATTATTGTAAGCAAATAAAGAAGCAATTATTTTGAAATCCTTAAGTATTTCAAGACAAATTACAGTAATTTAAATGCAACGGAACAAACCCTAGTGCACTGTCGTAGCACTTATCTAAAGTTGACAGTCTTATGTGCACGACATTCCTGAGTTTTATCTTAAGATAGCAGTACGCTCATAAAAGCC
>ML779798.1:3937-20320 GCA_009831015.1 Picea engelmannii
AATAGGAGATATAGATGGAAGGCGTTAATATTTCATGAGAGGTTGCAACGTTATATTGTTGTTAATAATATTTATGTGGCGCAATAGCTCGATTTACGTACCTTAATTTACTCTGAGCTAGAAAGTAGGGGTTGTTGATTCTTGTAAGGGATGTTGAAATTGGGTTCGGTGTCGGAGTCCTCTTGTCATACGCCTTCCGTAAGGTGGGCAGTTGTTCTTCTTATGTATGTTGTACTTGATTAAGGTCAGTCGTATTTAGTGGTCAGTTTACTTATGTTATGGTAGCGTCTTGTTGGTCGTCGGTTGGCGACGTAGAGTTAAGGATGTTGTTACTTCCACACGCGCGCACACACCTTAAACACACAAAAAGAAAAAAAGAAAATTTTTTTTTTTACCTGTTACTAGAATGGCTGTCGTAACGAGGCGGGTTGTTACAGAGGAATATAGGTGGAACCTAGCCTTAATAAGGCTCTTCCTTCTCCTCCATTCTTAAATGTGATCAGAAATTTGTGTGGCATTATCTTGCTCAAAATTAGCCAGAAATTTTGTCCCGGCATCGTACCAGACAGGGAGTTGGAAATGGTTGAATAAAACCATGGATAGGTCCGAAAAAAGTCGAGTACTTTCCCCTCAAGTTAAATATACCATTTGGAAGCACCTATGTATGCACAAACACAATCTAATTGAATCGTCATTGAGCGAGTTGGACGAACACCACAAGTGGAATGTCGTAACTTGGTCTTGCGGATCTTCGCCACTTTTCCCTTTGAATTTTGGAATGTACGAAGTTATCTTAGTTGGGAAAATAGTCCAAATAGGGTCATGATGAATGAGATCATTCATCAACTTGGATAAGTCTATAAAATGTAACATTTCCAAAAATGGTAACCTAGGTTGCATCATTGACTGATGAGTAGCCTAAAAAGAAGGTCCTGGGTTGTAACTGGTACCAGCTTGCCATAAATATTTTTCTATCGAAATAGAGCTTGGGATGAATCCTTTCTATCCCTCATTAAATGGAGGAACACCTCCACCTATTTTATTCCCAAAGTAAGAAATAAGGTTACCTCAGAAGACCCCCCATGTGTAGGAACAAATATTGGCATGGGGGTGGAATGACCGAGAAAGGGGTTTCCCCCTTGAGAAATCCATTGAGAAGGATTCCACTATCCTTGGATAGGGGTACTCCCCAAATGTGCCCCTCTTGAATAAAAATGTCATTGTGAGGAGGCGAAATGACCTAGGAAGAGGTTTCCCCCTACCGACACCGCGGATGTGGCGAAAGGGTTGTTCCTGAAACCATTGTAAAGTGTGAACAGGGTCCACGTAGATGGCATACTAGAGGATTGATTTACACTATCCATGGAGGTGCCCCACACCTATACGGGGTTAGGGATGAAATATTGGACAGGTCTTCTTCAGATGAATGGGGATGATGGAGGAATGTGTCATCCACCCCAAGACACAGCTTGGTAAGGATCTGTAGTGCTCCCCACACCAACATTCAAAAAATGGGACATTGGCTGAGAACTAATCAATGCGTTAAGCATGTCCATCAATGAAATTTCATAAGAGAGATCATTTGTTGTGTATGAAAACAATGCATAGACACTCGAGACTTGAGTGGGACTGACAAGTAACAAGGAAATGCTATCGGTTGTCATGATAACAGTGGATTGAACCACATTTTTCATTTGGCCCTACATATAAAGAGGAAAGATCCCCTCGATAATTATCATTGAGGTGGTAGTTGCAGGGGATCCCGACCCTGACACTAGAGGAGTGTAGTCCATAGTGGCCTAGTGGAGAGGGATACCATCAACGAAGTCTAATCTGGGAGGTTGGACATGTATAAATTGCAGTTGAAAAGTCCCAGGTAATGGAGAATTAAATCATAGAGCGAGATCCTCACTTCTAAGGTCCTCAACGGTTACCTCCTCTGGTTCTGAAAATTTGAATTCGAGAGGATCAATGTTTACGATCTCGGTCTGACTAGTTGGTACGAAAGTGTCGAATTGATCACGTTGACACCTTTATGGGGGTGGGGGAGAATTATTCCTAACCTCTTACTTGGGAGGAATGCCTTGAATTCTTCTCAATATTCAGGGAAGTAGGTTGTCCACTTTGAGTGATTATCTCTTGGTGAAAATCGACTCTTCTTCCTTAAGTTGAACTACATTCACAAAACACATTGCTACAAAGCCCTAAAATACATGAAAAACAAAAACAATTTTGTCAATATTCTGACTCAAGTGGATTAGGTATTGGTACCAAAATAACAACAAAGTGGGCTCAAGCCCTTCCGAATGAAGGCACAGGTTGATTAAGTCTTGTTGACCAATGCACGATGGTATGAGAATTAGTTATCCTAACCTCCACATATCAGCCTTATCTAGTGCAAGTACCCACACTTCACGAGGCACCCTCCAATAGTACTAAGGTGTGTGATACAAAATCTACCCAAGGTAATACATTAAACCCTCATAGTCACCTTGTGATATACCTAGGAGAAGCAAATAAGGTTACCATCTCATAGTTAGTTCCCGGTGGGTACAGTAAAAATTCAATATTGAACGTATGGGCAGGGTAACTAAGCTCGAAGCTCTTCCAAAGGAATGTCTACAAAAGGACTAGTTTCACTTCAGAAAATATTAAACTACCTCTGAAGTTCCAGAGGACTGACTCCAAGATGGCCAATATTACTTCAGGAAGACTTCAACTAGGTTCAAAATTTGCATATGACTGTCGTCAAATGAGTCAGTGTCACTTTAGGAAAGTCCCCCAATATATGCTATATCGACTACGTTTGGTCGATGTTTGGAGGGGAATATTCCTGACTATCCCTTATGTGACCTCGTGTTTAACTCCTTTATTAGAGGATTTTCTAGACCAACCTATACAAAATTTGAATTATACACTCCCTATATCATACACTTATGTTTTTTTAGTGGCCTTGGATAAATTTAATCTCCAACCTACACCAAGGACCTAGCCTAAACTTGTTCATTCACCCTAAAAAAATTAAAGTTTCTAATAAATTTTAATTATGCGTTCATTTTAATGGGTTTTTCTTTACTCAGAAAGGGTGTCGATCCAACTTTGGTGATGTTAAGACCAACTACAAAAGTAATGCAATATAAGAACACGATGTAGTTTCTTCAAATGAAAATGGATGTAACTATGCTTATGAAACAAATTATTTTCTTTTTCAGATGAAAACAAAAGTTTGAGTGGAATATTTAAGACACCTTGAGATGCAACTTACAATTCTCTTTTCCAAAAACAAATGCACACAAGAATGCAAAACTTGTACTACTAAATTATTTTCTTTTTTAATGTAAGGATACCATGTCTACCAAAGCATGATACAATGAAACTACCTAAATGCTAAGAAACTACCTCTTTTCTTGCAAAAAGAGAAGGAAATGGTTCAAGAAATGAGAAGCAAATAAAAAAACGTATTCTTTATCTTTTCCATTTACAAAAGAAAATAAAAACAAAGGAATGCAATTTTATTCTTTTTGAAACAAGGCAAAGTAGGTAAAAAGACAAAAATTGTTCAGCCAAGGAATCATCGAAAATGCAGTGAGTCTGGATGTTAAGAAAAACAAAGTAGGTCTTTCAATCAACCAAAAAAACCTTATACTAAATAACTCAAGAAACATATTTTTCTTTTTTTGTATTACACGCTTTCAAATTTTAACAAAGAAAAGATTAATCAAAGACTCAAGAAAACCCAACAGCTGAGCAAATGAGAAACTAAACCCAGAAAGAAAGAGGATTTTTTTTAAATTCCAAATTCACACATGTACACGACTGTTAGCAGTGAAACTCGTGGATATCCACAGGATGTAGAAGTGCAACACGTGGATGTACATGGGTTGTAGAACAAAAATTAAAAGATGCCTAGGTAAGTTTAGAAAAATATTTAAAGCCACTCCCATAAAGAGGGATTCAGGAATTGGTTACAACTCCTTAGAGGATAAAGACTCTGTAAAATACTTTAAAACTACAAAAAAAATGACAAGGAAAGATAGCAAGAGACCCTAAGAGACTGACCCAAACTGGGAGAATCCCTAGTATGGTCACCAATTCTGTTGGCGAGATTTTTCCCCCATGATTCTGGGTCAGAATCAAAATCGATCAAGACTATATGGAGAAGATAGTGATCTTCCCTCCAAGACAAGCACACACAACTTGAAAAAATAACTACTTTAGAAGGAGAAGTTAGATAAGGAAGAGGGATAAAGGACTCACCTTAGATATCCCATTTGATTTCGATCCCACTCCTTTCACTCGAAGAGCTCCAGATCCTTTTTTGGAAATAACCTGCAAAATGGACACAATACAAGAAATTATACAAAGGCATTTACACGATCATAGAGAATACATGTCATATATCATATTCCAAGTAAACTTAATAAGCAAATACATACACTGAACATATGATAGGAGGTAAAACAAGTTCTTCTATTAACACCAAATCATAGAGGTAAGTTACAACCTTGTCCCGCCTTTGGCATAGTCTCAAAGCCAACTGTCCGGGTTCCTCCAAGAATCCATCAAGCATCAACTCAACCACTATTATATTCCTTTAATGGCCCAAGTAGAGATAAGTATGCAACCAATAGCCATATAAATAGGAAAGAGATGTTGGAAAAGGATTTTCCAGATAACAGGGGGTTTTGATCAGAGGATTATAGGAAAGAGAGGATTTCTATAAAATGGAAGCATGATCTTTCACCAAGGGATTTGAACTCTCATTGTCCCTCAAGCATACTTATATATCTTCCACAAGAGGTTTGGGTATTTTGATTTCGTTGTGCATGGACATGAGACGTTGGGGAATGAGCCCAACCAAAAAACCCGCTCAAAAACTCTAGGGAAACCTGTAGATATGCTCATAATGCAAGTTTTTTAAATTCTTTTGGAGAGGAAACTTGGGACCATGTCTAGCAAGCATTGGGAAAGGGTTATTCCATGGCACAAATGCATAGGTGTGGAATTTTATGCTATAACATGGCTCGATGGGCTACGTGGCAGGTGCCACATCTATGCCATGTAGGAAGGAATGAGTTACTGGGATCAACGTGGATCCCACATGGCAATGAGGGGAATTTGAAAAATGAATTCCAAGAAACTTTGTAATGTTGTAATTGTTTATCGAGAGCTCTAAATTGAGCATGGTTATAGTCATTGAAATATCTCTATGAGAAGAGTCCATCTATGGGGTTCATTGAGATAAATGGAATGAGTGGAAAAGAGGAAATTTTCAACACCCCATCATCCTAAGTATGAATTAGGGGGTTAGGTGTCTTACCGTGAGAATGTTATCCACAATCATCCAAACTATTATTTTTTAAATGAACCCTTAGTGAAAAATATGTGTGTGAGTGGATTTGGACAATGACATCCTTTTGGTATTGTATATAAACTTGTATGGTTAAACCCACCTGAAAAATTTATAATGAGAATTAAACTTATTAATGAGACACGTAATACTATAAGGACACAACTAAGATTCTATTATGATGGAAAAAGGACATTGCCGATACACATAGGAGGCTAACATGATTGAATTAGGATCCTAATACAAAATAATTAAGACACATATGTGATACCTAGGATGAAAAAATAATATTGCAAGTAGGATGCTATGAAGACACTAGTAAGACACTAAGTAGACCCTAAGACCCTAGTAAAAGGGAATTATGATACAAAAAACGACCACAAGGATAATTAGTAGAAAATAAATGTAATCTAAGGACACAAATGATATGCTAAAAATAAACTAATGTGGATGCTAAAATACTTATGACGATGCTAAAAGGATGCAATATTAATTGAAAGGATGCCTAATAATTTTCATCCATTCTTTTGAAATTATAATTTTCAGCCTTACCTCTTCGCTCGAAGGATGATTTCAATAAACCTTTTTGTACTTGAAAACATGGATTGTAATTTGCATAGGTATAGTTTTTGGGATCAAAATTAAAATAAGTGTGGTGATTTTATATAAAATTGGATGTCCTCATTTTGTGCCAATCATAAAAACTAGGTTTTCATATAACTATGACTATGATCGAACAAAATCAAAATACAACCATTACACATACGAGAAAAATAGGTTATTGTGGATATAGATGCACATAGTGGATTTATCATGTACTCCAAGACTTAAAATTGTATGTCTATAGGTATATGAAGCATTAAGGGTTCTATATACCTCATAAAAAAATTATTCCAACAAAAAACTACCAAGGAAGATAGTAAGGAAAAAAATTCACATGCGTAAGAAGCCATAGGTGAGGGAGAGTCAAACAATAGAGGAATATGTTATGAACTGGGGGAGGAAGGTATGAGGGGTAAGGATGAGAGGGAAAAATGGGGAGGATGTGAGAAGAGGTGAAGCATGGATGCATAGGGGATGGGGAGTAGTGAGAATGAAGGAAAGGAGGTAGGATCCAAGTGGAATGGGGTGGAAATATGAAGGAGGAGGAGGAGATGAGGTGAGGGAGGCATAGAGAGTAAGGGGGATATTTTGGGTTAGGGAGGTGAGAAGAGGAAATTGGTAGATGTGTAGGAGAGGGGGAGTGGTGGAAATGAAGGAAAGGAGGTAAAATCCATTAAAGGGTTGGGAAAGGAGGTGAGAAGAGAGGGAATGTCGATGGGCATGGGAGGATAAGGGTGTGGGGGGAGAAGAGAGGGAGATAGGTGAGACCAGGAGATGAGAGAATGATTAGGTGGGTTGATTGGAGAAAAGGGGGAGGAATTGAATATAGGTGAAGCGTAGATGGGTAGGTGATGGGAAACGATGGTCATAAAGGATAGGAGGCACACATGTGGATAGCATCTGAATAGAGGTATGTGCCCAAGGGTATACAATACTAGGGTTTGAGAAGAGGTATAAACAAAGGGTTATAGGGGGACAGGGGTTGGATGGAGATAACTTCTGAGTGAGAAAGTGAGTTATGGGTATAGGTTGGGAGCCACTTTTCCATTGCATGGAAACTTATGCCAAGTCAAGAATAAATAGGGGAAATATTTTATTATTATTATTGTTAAAGAATGTATGTTCATTTAATTTGTTAATTGAGCATAAATTGCAAATTTTAAAATTAGCTACATACAATTAGAGGCATTTTCATTCTTACAAGGGGGTCCTTTTTTTCATTCTAATCTATCTTCACATGTGAAATAGAAGAACATGATTAGCTTATGTTTAACTAAATGCAATCCCAAGCCCATCTTTCTAAAAAATATTTGGGTGGTGTTGAAATACACCATTTTTATTATTGATGGGACTTCAAGTGCCTATGATTCTTTGGATAAACTAGGCACAAAAAAGTACAATATTATTATAATCATTCGTTAAGAACAATTATGATTCATTTATAAATGAACTAAAAATTTAACAAAAAAAACAAACAACACACATACCTAGAACTAGAACAAAAAATAACAAACAACCCACATACCTCTCTACATACCTATGGTCACTCAAGTAGACTGTCAAGATCAATTCTAATACTAATGGTCTCCATTAAATGGTCATTCTTAAATTAATGCAAGAAGTACTATACTTTTGATGAGTTCTTCCTTGGAATTGTTTGTAGTTTGCGGTTTTTACTAATAACTAAGTTTGTATAATGGTATAGAAATTCACTCAGTCTATAATATTGAAATACATAACCACCTTTATTATATATTCTTTGATCTTGTGTCCTATATTCTCCTTTAATAACCATCGACTCAAAATAAATTGAATTCATTTGGCATTCCTTACCAAGACAATGAGGGTATTATTTTCCTATAGGAAAAATGCCAATCAATATTTAGTGCCCCATTCATTACCTTTTGGGGATATCACTGCATATATGTTCATTGAAAAAAATGGAGTGTTGACAAGTGCATCCACTAAATCAACAAAGTGTACTAAATTCATGCTACTTAATCAAAATTAATAGAATATTCACTGAACTTGTTTGTATGAGATATGAGATGTAATCATAATTTGGTGAAATAGGTGATTGGTCCTCCTCCAACTAGGATAATTCAGAAGCTATGTGTTTATCAATGGGGAGTGATATACACAATACCATCGATCAACCTAGTCTGTGAATTCACAATCATTCCATTCACTACTACAACATGGACCACAAAAGCAAGAAATTTTTCCCATCCATATATCAACTATAATATTATCTAATGTTTGAACTAAATGAAATCTATGAGTGCCCTGGATTATTTTTCATTCATATGTATGTGATCAATCTACATTGACCACCTCCCAAAAATATATCTGCACATACACTTTTCTTGTTGCTTGGTCTTCTCATCTTCTTTCTCCCTTTTCCATTACTAAAGAATACCATTAAATAATAAATCTTAAATATCGAATGAGGAAACTAGTTGTGAACTTCATTTATTACATGTGTATCATAGTTTTGATACATGTTCCTACTCCACCATGCTCCCTTTTTTGTTCCCAATCTCAAAATAGTTCCAAATGTGTGGCACCTTTGATTTTTTTTTCAACCTAGACAACCATTGAAATACACAATAATTTTGAAGTGGCCTGAGAAACCATATGACCAAATCCAATGTTGATACATCTATATATTATTCTCCTTCAAGTGATTATAGAACAACTGAAAGAAATTTTGTACATAAGATAAGTCATGGAACTTATTATCACTAATGTAGAAATGATATTCCTTCAATGTAACTCTTTTTTCTTCGCTACTATATAGCTCATGCCTATATGTTATATGGACCATTATGTTGACCTAGTCTAAGTGATAATATTTGTGTTGAATCTCATTTTTTGGCTGAAGGGTGTAGTTATTAGCGAGACTAACCACATATAAGATAGTTATTAACCACATATAAGATAGTTATTAGTGAAATTAACCACATATTCTAAACGTTTCATCCTACCATCGAGCCACATGGACATGCTAAACATATTATTGGGTCTCTTTGAAGAAATCCTTGATGCAGTCATAGAATCGTACCTAGTGGGACAACAACAAAGACATATACAATTTCACTANCCCCATTGCATTTCAAAGTACAATTTGAAAAACAACATACCATTTAAGTACTCATTACTAACCTAGGAAGTCACCAACTGTATATTTCTTGTTTCATTCCCTTCCCCAGAATAATATATGACATATTTTAAGATTTGCAGGTCAACCTCCTTCCTCTCTAACTCATACTCACCAATCACATGCATGCACCTTCTTATCAATTCCTGGGGTGTGCCTTATCTAAGAAATATTTTTTCGAGTATGTTCAAACCTTTGTCCTTGTAGACATGATGTTATATATCAAATATCTAGATGATGTTGAAGGTAATATAATTGAGAATTCCTGAACAAGGGTGTTATGTAATACACAAAATGTGTATGTGTGTGTGTGTCATAATAAGAACCATCATGTGGTATCTACAACAACAGTTTTTATGTATTATATCTATTCTAACAAACCAATTCTTGTATTTCTCGAAATATCTTGGCCCAAGTTAAGTGAACTATGCTCATTCCTGAATCTCTGATACAATTTTTTTTGTGTAATGTCAAGAAATTTTTGAATGTGGGGATCATGGTCCCTACAATCCCTTCTCAATTTTAGTACATTATTTTGGTTGGAAGAAGGCATAATTCTCTCATGCCAATTTTTTTTTACTAGTTCCTTAACTACACCAATTAAATTCATGTCACAACGAGATACCCTATCAATGAAGACCCACAAATATCTTTGGCCACCTCTATTGAGGCTATCTTGTCTAATATAATACTTTTGAAGGGTTTTGAGATTATATTTAATGAGATAAGATGTTTTTTTGAGAAAACAATGTCTTATTTTGATCTTGCTAACAATTGATTGTGACAATACACATCGAGCTACATTACGGTCTTGAGAACGAGTTTTTTTACCAATTTATGAAAAGAATACATAAGAATTCTAACAATATGATTGCATGTTTCTAAAATTTTAACTATATTAATGCCTAAAATATTTGCAACAACAGTCAAAATCCTATATTTTAATAAAGACATAAATAATTTACATTTATCTGCATTAGATTTTGGTACAAAATATTATTTAATAATATTGTATGATTGATAAAAATTATTTTAGCTAGGTAACTTACCTTAAGTGATGTTAGACCAATTTCATCTACCTGACTGTGTTTGGTAGTTCTTCAATTCACACTACTAAGTATAGGTAGGGATGATGGAATTGTATTCTAGTACTCTCAACTTCTATGTTGTGGCATTACAAAAATAGGAGTTCTTACCCCTTCAATAACTTGTGGGTCAATTTTTGGAGGAGAGTAGACATGCTCAAGGGTAGTTTATAGAATGTATAACCATTAAACAAGAGGTTGCATGATAGGAATTTCTTCACCAAAATGTTGTGCACCATTTTCCTCTCTAATTTCACCCATATTATAATCATCTCCAAGAAAATTCATCATCATTTTCTCATCCACATAACTTATTTTGATGAAAGAATGAGTGGAGATTCACTAGAGGTCTAAACTAAATTGTCCTCTACTGAAATCCTACACTTTTCTTTTGGTGATGGAGGAAAAATATTAATGGCATCTATTATGCTAGAATTTGGATTGGCCTTTGCTAAAATCTTGCATTTTTCCATACCTGACATTGTCTTTTCTCTTCCTTCAATGGAATTTTCAATGGGTTTCTATTTCCTCAAAGACTTTCTTATTCAATTACATTTGTTCCCATGTTTAGAGGGAATTCCAACATGAAAAAGACAAAAAATTCCTTCCAATTACACAAAAGACAAAAAATTCCTTCCAATCAGACAACAAGACAAAAATTGCCTTCCAATTACACAACAAGACAATATTTTCCTTCAAATTACAAAAAAGAATAAAACAATTATTCCAATTGCACAATAGGACAAAAAAATTCCTTCCAGTTACACTAAAAAATACAAAAAGTGTATGTTGTTGTTGTTTTGTATAGGAAATGTTGGGTAATCTGTAAACATGAGAGTTTTTTCAAAGAGAATGAGGTTGGTCATTTTGTTTTTCTTGTTTTCTATATCAGAAAATAACACATGCACTCTAGAGTGTGTGTGCATTATAACGCGCACACATTCTAGATCACATGAGTACTCTTAATGTAATACACCAAATTGACGTGGAACATACCTTAATCAAGGTCTTTATACATTAGGGATAGAGAAGGTGTCGAGGGTATTAGGGGAAATCGGGGCATGAGATCCTAGTATTGAAGATGGTTTGAGGCCTAGGGTAGTGACTAGGTTACTAGAATGATGATATAGGAGGTGTGGGGCCATCGGGAAGAGGTATGGGAATGGGGAGTTAGGGAACATATGTAGAATGGGTTTCGGGTCAAGTAAAGGTTGGGTCCTAGGAGAAGATGGTGATAATATCTAAGTGTTAGTAAAGTCCTAGGTACAAAGAGGGTTAGAATTCGAGCAAAGGTATGGGACCAAGGGTAGATGGGGCTAGCATATGAGTAGAGGTGGGTACATAATGGTGGAGGGGGATATGGTTTCTATGGGATGTGATGGGGAGAGAGGGGGAAATGGAGAGTAAGTGAGAAGAGGTGAAGGGACGATGTCTAGGGAAGGTTGAGTGGTGTGAAGGAAGGAAAGGAGGGAGGAGCCAAAGAGGATGGTGATATAGGATGGAAGGGTAGGAGGATATGAGGTGAGGGACAGATAGATAATAGAGGGTGATAGGTGATACTAGGGGAGTTAGATATGAGTGGGTGGGATGAAAGGGAAAAAGGGGGAGGAAGTTCGAAGAGATGAAGGTTGAATGGGTAGGGGAGGGGGTGGTAGGAATGAAGGAAAGGAGGGGAGATTTAAGGATAAAGGGGTGGAAATATGAAGTGGGGGGGTAGGAGAGGAGGTGAGGGAGGGATATAGAGAAAAGGGGGATGTGGTGGGCTAAGGAAGTGAAAGAGGAAAGGGAATGATGCACAGGGGAGTGAGAGTGGTGGGAATGAAGGAAAGGAGGGAAAACCCATCGAAGGATTTGGAGAGGAGATGATAATAGAGGGAATGTGGAAATAAATGGGAGGAAAATTGTGAGAGGTGATAAGAGAGGGAGATAAGTGAGACTACTAGATGTGTGAAATAGGGGGTGGGTGTGAGGGGAAAAGAAGGAGGAGGTGAGAAAAGGTGAGGGGTAGATGGGGAGGGGAGGGGGAGTGGTGGGAATGAAGGATACGAAGGAGGATCCAATGGGGAGGGTGATTCGGGATGTATGGGAAGGTGGAGAAGAGGAGACGAGGAAATGGTGGGGTATAGGGGAAGGGGGAAAGTGTATGGATAAGGGAGGGTGGATATGAGTTCTAGAGGGGCTATAGGAGTTGAAAGTATCAAAATATGAGGTGAGTGGAGAGGGGGAGATAGGTGAGACAAGGAGAGGTGGGAATGAGGGGGTGGGGAAAGAGACGTAAAGGGAGAGGAGGTGAGAAGAGGTAAAGGTTGGATGGAAAGGTGAGGGGGAGTGGTGGGAATGAAGTAGAGGGGAGAAAAGTCACTAGAGGGGTTAAGAGAGGAGGTGAATAGAGAGGAAGGTGGATGGGTATGGGATGCATAGGGTGAGGATGGGAAAATAGTGGGAGATAGGTGAGATCATGAGAGGTGGACATGGGGGGTGGGGCGAGAGGGGAAAATGAGAAGGAGGTGAGAAGAGGGTATTGGTGTTGATGAAGGTTAGGAGTGAGAATACAATGGGGAGGGTGAGGAAAGATGAATGGATAGGAGGAAAGGGAGGGGAAAATAAAATTCTTGTGGAACATGCCTTTAATCATGGTCTTTAAACATTAGGGATAGATAAGGGGGATTAGGTGTGGAGGTGATCGAGGGATATTGGGGAATGGATGCCTAGGATTGAAGGTGGTTTGAGTCATAATGAAGTGACAAGGGAACTAGGATGAATTTGTAAGGGGTGTGGGGCTCTACGAAAGATGTATGTAGTGATTCTAGTGGTAGCATCAGACAGGTATTTTTGCACAGGTCTATGTGTCTAGACGTGTGGAAATCATCCAAAGCCTTCTACTCTTGAATTTACACTAATTAACGGAATTATTAAAGTAAAATGATTTTATTAGTTAATTATGTGATTAGTTAATTGAGTTATTTAACGAAAGTTCTATAAAAGTAATTAGTATGTTTCTATATCTCAAGTGAAGTTAGAATTAATCTCAATATGAAATCACTTTGGATATATAATTCATGATTATAAAAGAAAGGCTAGGGTGAAGGAGGTAGACACTTGAAACTTGACAGGTCTTGAGGGAGTTGACACAGAGTATTGGGTGACAAAGGTCAGTGATTCAATATCTTGGATAGGTGGAGAAGGACTTCCATCTAGATATCGGGTCAAGGAGAAGAGAGAACATAGGTAATATAGGTGGGTTTCAGTCAAAGGAATCCATAGGACAGTGTCACATCATAAAGAAGTTTTCCATATGTAATTTCCATACATATACATGGATTTCAATGGATATAGTCATGTATGCACATGGGTTTGTTGAATGAAAGTCATGTACACCTTAAAAAGCGTGTGGTTCTGGTTCATACAACAGTTCAAAATTTACCAGGTTTATCTGTAGTTGTATTTCTCTTAGTGGGTCATTATCCCTATTATGGGATCCTTGATTTTAGACTAATAAAATAATTATCAACATTGTTTTTCCCTCCATATTTTTTCCATGGGTATCTACCCAAAAATATTGGTGTTTATGTGTGCTTGATTTGGTTTCCTTGTTTATGCTTTCACTGCATGTTTAGTTGATTACTCAGCTATGTTTTAATTCAATAATTGATTTATTTGGAATTAACTGTCAGGTTTTGGGTAGGAGAGATTTCAACATATCAAGGGTTAAATAGAAGAGAAATCAACATCATATGATAGAAAGTGCTCTAAGAGGAAATAAAGTACACAATATCATATCCATAGAATATACATAACCAGTAGGTGGAAATCAAAGGATGGATTTCAAGAAAACAATCGTACAGAGGTGAAACTTGTTTTCACAGGTGTACAAAGGTGTACGCGAGTCACATAAATCACATTCATGTACATACACGAGAGTATTTGAGAACAATCATGTATACGTGGGTTACAATGGTGACAGACACATACATATGTGGGTTACATTGGTTAAACTTGTGTGCATAGTCAATACAAGGGTAGTTTTTAGCAACATGTTATTTCTAGGGAAAGTTATCAGGTATTAGAAATGGAAACAACACTATTAAGAGTTGAAGAAAAATTGGATGGAGCATCCAACTTCCTCTCTTGGAAATAAAGAGTAACTTTGGAATTTAAGGAGTATGACCTTTGGGAGTTAGTGGAAAAAATTGTTACTCCAATAACAGATCATGCTGCTTTGGAGGCTCACAACAAGGATATAAAAGCACATAGGGTCATATTTGATTCAATGAAGGATAATATAATCCCTCACTTATCCCAAAAGAATGTGGCCAAAGATATGTTTGATTCCTTGGTAGGATTATTCCAGAGCACAAACATGAATAGGAAGATGGTCTTAAGGAATAAACTCAGAACGGTTCAAATGTCTAGATATGATAATGCTACCAGCTACTTCATGAGGATCACACAGGTGTGTGATCATATTACATCCATACGGGAGAAACCAGAGGAGGTAGAGCTCTTGAATGTGGCATTGAATGGTCTTCCCAAGTCATGTGAAGCATTTGTCAAGGGAGTTGTCACTTGGGAAAATATCCCATATTGGAAGAGGATTTGGGATGATTCCATATAGGAAGATACTCGAGAAGAGTCTAAGGGAAACAAGAAAGGAGGTAATGAAGAGAACTTGGCTCATGTAAGTAAGAAAAGGAAGGGAAATGGAAAGAGTTATAGTAAGAAGGGTAACATTGATTGAGGATCATCACAGTTAGGGAAGAAGAAAGACTTGAGTAAAATCAAGTTATTCTCATGTCATAAGAATGGAAATTATGCATCTCAATGTCTAGAGAAGAAGAATAAGGGTAATGAAAAGATGCATACAACAACATCAGAAGAGACACAACTTGATGTGTTTGCAGTGAATTTTGAGAAGGATTACTCACTGGTTTCTTGCCTTTCTACCAGCACAACTATAAGGAGTGCTTGGTACTTGGAAAACAATACATCTCGTCATATGACATAAGCATGAGAGATATTTAGAATTTTGATGGAGAGTGATATAGATATTAATGTAGAACTTGGTGATGATTCCAAGTATGTACAGACTCAAACAGGAACCCAGGGCATGGTATTCCAAGATTGATGGATACTTGCAGAGTATGGGATTTATCAAGAGTGAAGCAGATCCTAACCTGAAATTCATACGTGTTGGGTCAAATCCACTCATCTCGGTTCTATAATTTGATGATTTATTTCTCACAGTTGAAAAGGAACTTATTGCAGGGTACAAAGAGGATTTATCTAGTGAGTTCGAGATAAAGGACATTGGCTTGATGAATTATTTCTTGGGTTTAGAGGTATGTAAGGTATCGAGATATATATTCCATGGAAAAGGGAAGTATGAAGTAGATATATTTAGGAGATTCAGTATGGAGTGTTGGATTACTGAGAAGGGGGGTGAATCAGTAATAACATAATTATAATCATTTTTCTTCAAATGTTATATCAATGTAGAATTATTATCCAATAATGAGAAGTAAGAAATAAAAAATCACACACATACAAAGTACACCAGTGTTTTACATGGAAACCCAAATCGGGAGAAAACCACAGAATGTTTTTTCTTATATGTCTTGAAGAATTACATTCATTGGAAGCACCAACTTCCTTTGTTTTCCAGCTGCAACTAGAAGGAGGCTCCAACCCCCTAGTTTCTCAGGCTACAACCTGAGGGAAGCTCCAACTCCCCAATTCTCTGGCTACAACTAGAAGGAGGCTACAACCCCCAATGTTCTCTGGCTACAATCAGAAGGTGGCTACAACCACATGTCCTTGCCTCGTCCTGCCACCCTAAAGTAGAAGTAGAATGATGGAACCACTGTCACACTATCACTGTGATATATACCTTTGTAAAACTGTACCAATAAATTTGAACCATGCATCAACCTGTACCTCAACTTGTAATTAACATGTACCATAAACAAGTGCATCAACCATGCACCAACCTGTAATCAACCTGTACCATAAACAAGTGCATCAAACCATGTACCAAGTATGTAGCAATCATGTGTCAAATACTCATCAACTATGACTCATCAATATGTACCAACATCATCAACTATACACCTCATGTATGTGCACCAACTCATCAACTACTTGTCTCAACCATGTACTCAACATGTACCACAACCAAAATCCCTCAT
>ML779798.1:46493-61192 GCA_009831015.1 Picea engelmannii
ACAAGATTGGTAACAATGCTTTTCGTTTAGATTTGCCTCCTTATATGCAGATGTATGTAGTTGTTAATGTTGAGAATTTGAAGTTGTATGAGCCTCCATTGATTGATGATCAAGGAGATCATGTTCATATTCCTTCCATAGATTATTTTTCTCCAGAGTATCTAACAGAACTACAGGAAGACACCATCCTTGACAGGAGAATGCGAACTTCGAAGAGAGGAAATGTGGAGCATTTGCGAGTTGGTCTTAAAGGGACAAATCCAAGCAAGGCCAAGTGAATTGAGGTTGGAAGGGTGGGGGAACTATACCCTCATCTTCACATAGACTGAGATAGTCTTTTGGAGGTCCAAAAGCTTCCCAATGGGGAGGTGTGATCAAGGGATCAAATTTTGCTCAATTTTCAAAGTGCTTGGAATGCGATGAAAAAAGTTCCACTGCGTCCGTCTCGTCTTCCTGATTCCGGCGGTATATTTACTTTGTCAAATGGACGCCATATGAAGAAGATATCGTGATCTGTTCGCCAAGCCAAACAGGCAAAAATTTGATGCTCACTATACCTGTCCATACAGTCCGTACAGTCTGTACAGTCTGACGTGGTAGGGCCGTACAGACCATACGATGATGATGTGGCAATTGTTTATTGGTTGATTATTGGCGAGTCGAGTGTTGACACGTGTCCGGTTGGTGGAAAATGATATGAGGACACGTGGCCCAATCCATGGGCGCCACGTGTCCCCCTCATTATTTGGTTTATGTTGTTATATAAAATGTAATGGGAGTCCACGGGGTTCGACCCCCGGACCTCCCCTACTATGTAAAGACTTCACAACCTTCCACTAACCACCATGTCGACGTTTGTTTCTTGTTTCATATATCAACGTGCATATATTTAAACTTGATTGTTGTATTCAATGGAAAGGGGGGTGGGCCGGGGCTTAGCCCCGACTCGTGGTTTCATTCCACAACATATGACCATGTTATATGTAATATAGCTGACTGTTTGGTATGGACGCGCGATTTGAAACTTAACCCTTGGTCATATAAACGTGTGCCATATGACTTGGAGCACGGGGGTTAGTTGCACGGTTTGATAACGACCTAACCACCATTGCCTAGTGCGTGGTCATATGCTCTCATACACCCAGGTGCCGAGGCGGTTAGGGGCTGGAGCGCCCTTAACCGTCCTACGGTTTGCACCGTTGGTGCGGTTGCACCCGGTGCTGGGTTTTTTCTCTTAAAAGAGCGTGTGAGCCAGGTTCATTCAAGGGGGTGCGAATTGTAGAACCAGAGACAACAAGCTTGAAGAGGGAGACTTCTAGGAGGCCTAACTTCTTCATTTTTCGATCGATTGAGGTGCCGAAAGAGCCCAGACAGGGGTTTTAGGATGCTGGGAATCCATTGGAGCAGTTGGTTTGTCAATTTGGGCATTGTAAGACATGTTTTTGAGAACTTTTTGAGAAATTAATAATAATGATCCATTGGAAGCTGGACCAGGAGATGTAGCCCATAAGAGGGGTGAACTCCTTTATCAATTGTTGTGCTTATGTGTTTATGTTCAATATTTATGCTGTTGTCTATGTGTAATTTGCATAAGTAACCCTTTATTTTATGTGTTACAAACTGATCCTTTTGCTTTAAACACATAACATTCACTTGCAATAAGTTTTCAAGTTTTTCAAGTCTTCTTCATTTTTAGATCATAAGTATCGTGCTTAATGGAGGCATTTAAACTTCCTATCAGACAAAGTATTTATGTGGTGATGAGGAGAAGGAAGACAAAATGTGTCTGAGTGATAAACGATGAAACATGGGCAATATGACAACAGATTCACTACTGCCTGAGGAATCCATAGATCAAAGATTCTACATCCAAACAAGAAGAAAAACAACAAGCGTTTGAGTGATAAATGATGAAACATGGGCAAGATGACAAGAGATCCTCTACCACCTCAGGAATCCATAGATCAAAGTTGCTACATCCAGACAAGAAGAAAAAAAACAAGAGTATGAGTGATAAATGTTGAAACATGGGAAAGATGACAACAAATCCTCTACCACCTCAGGAATCCATAGATCAAATATGCTACCTCTAAAAAAGAAAAATAGAACAACATGTAAACTAAGAAGACAGTCTTATAAAACAACCCAAAGGAATCTTCAATAACATAATATTTTACAATCCATGCCCCTTAGGCTTACAAAATGAAAAATACAGTTCCCTTCTCCTCAAGATCTCTAGGCTCTTTGGCCTCTGAACCCCCCCTTTTCTTCATTTTGATCTCCTACTTTTATATTCAGAACAATGGTCAACAACCAGGAATCCTAGCTGGCCCTCCTATCATAGGGTTCTTCACGTGGGTCTTTCTTATGTCAGAAGGCAAGTCAGATCGACATGGGTCTACTGGAGAAACTTCCCTCTATGGTACCTCAGGCTGACATTCCTATATCTACAGCCATATCCTCCATGCTTTCTATTTATGGAGTGAGTCAAGGTTTCAACCACCACTCCTTCGTTTCATTAGCTTATCTTTTCTCGGGATCGAGACAAGGATTTGTTGCCTAGAAGGTTGCCACATTCTCCTCACGGATTGGACGTTGAATAAGAATGTGATTTAGGGTCTGTAAAAGTCAATCCTTTCTCATTTGTTGAATCCTCCTCAGGATTGGGACACAACTTGACGACTAGGGGGAGACCATGTGTTGTCCTTGGATATGGCAATGAACAAGCACGTGATTTTGGGGCCACCAAATCCAGTTTGGACCCACACTGCTTTTGGGCCCGAAGTGCACCATCTTATGCCATGTATCCTCCCCACAATATCGTGGTTTGTATTTCAGATTGCTCAAGGAATTTTAATGCCTGGGCATGTTGTGGCACCAAAATGACTTGTGGCCATTGATATGGTTGTGATCTGCGATCTGGGCGCACCTACTATTTTAGTGCCCCCACCAAAGCTTTATCCACATGCCAATTGTGGAATCCTTCCAACCACGTTTAGACATGGCACTAAATCGAAATGCATAGGAGATCTCCACTGTAGAAAACTGCAGTCGTCTGTTGCTTGTATTTCAAGCCCGAAACATAATTCTTTTGAATGTTGCGCTTGGACGTTACCTGTGAAACAAAAGACTTGGTTGTTGTGTGACATTGACAACTTTATGTGATAAAAACCTTAACCTTTTTGAAAAAAAATTATACACTACACTAGTACAAACCAAGATCTACTATCAATTTTTTTTATTTTCTATTTTTATGTAATTTCAAGGATACAATGACTTTCATATATTAAAACAAAATTCAAAAAAATATGTATTATCAATAATGTGTTCACCACAACATCATAATACATTACGATAGCTTCTTCGCTTCGAGCTTCTAGGGTTTTTTTAGTGCCCTTGCTTCGCGCTTCTGGTCGTTGGCTTGGGTCGGCAATGGAAGCCCCGAAAGGAGGGCCCAAAGGCCCCTATTAGAGAAAGGTTGCCTCATCTTATCAGGGAAGTGGGCACTTCAAGAGACCACATTTTGAGCCACCAACCGAACTGTGAAATATCCTACGGGAATAATACTTTCTAAAAGAAAAACCCATGGAAGTATATCTAGACCCAAACCATGGAAAAGAGGCTCGCACTCGGGAACCTAGAAAATGCATCCCACAGACACCGACGACCCGCAAATATGTGATAAATACACCTATAATATAAGACCAAAAGAAATATATGCGAGCTTATGCATTGGTTGGAAAATTTCTAGGTCTTTGGCCCTCAGAAAGGGACCTAGAAAAATGGACTCAACACTGGTGGAAACCCAAAGGTAATTATGATTTACAACTCGGATCTAAAGGATTCTTCATTGTCATTTTACATAATCTAGAAGACCGCAAAAAAATATTTGAAGGAGGCCCATACTTCTACAGCTTGGCAAGGCTTTTCCTTCACTTATGGACAAAAAGCGTTCAGTCCGGAGAAGGAGGAATTCATTCATGCTCCAGTCTAGTTATGAATCTACTCCTTACCCCAGGAATTCTAGTTGGAGGAAATCCTAGCAGGCATCGACAACACAATTGGAGTCTACGTCAAAGCTTCATAAGCCACAAAAAATAAGATACATCGCTTACACCCACATATGTGTCTATTTCAAGATTTCTAAACCCCTTCCTGGCACCATAACTCTAGAATATCATGATGAAGAATGGTCCCAAACTGTATACTACGAGAACATACCATTCCATTGCAGGAAATGCCATGAACATGACCATATCTTCCATGAATTCCCTATTAATAGTGCTAGCAAGGAAGATCATGTGGATTCTGACAAAGCCAAGGGTGATTACACTCAATTCATTGGCTGCCATAGGAAACCAACAAGAAAAGTGGCCCCTTCTACCTCGACTAGCCCCTATACAAGTAACTCTTTTGAATCCCTACAACATATCCGATAGGATCACCTCAACCCCTCGTCTTCGCTTCCTGAATCAACTCCCTCCTAGATCTCTAAAGGAAAATCAACAGATCTTCAACCTCAAAACCAAGATCCTTTTGACAATCCCTTGGATACCTCTCTACCAGCCAGTTTATAAATGGACATTGGGGACCCTGACATCAACCTTGAATACAAAGACCTAGCAGGAATTGACCTGGTACATCTGGAATAGGCCTACCGGAAAAAATATGTTTACACAATCCGATCGGACTAGTTACGCAAAGTGCACTAAGTCTTCCTTAACTCTTCTGTCAGAGGATCAGCCAGAGATAACTATGGCCTAGGAATCCAATGAGGTCCTCCGAAATACCAACGTAAATCGACAAAATATGATAAGAAAAGGGGCAAAAAACCAAAACAACAACTCATCTAAGAAATAGGCCACTTCCTGGTAAACTCAGAACAGATCCATATGATCTTGGATAAATTTCCCCCTCTCCAAAACTCACCCTTATCACGAATATGATCTCATGGAACATCAGGGGTCTCAAGGGATGTAGAAAGAAATGCATTATATGGGAAAGGATCATGAAACATTAGCCAGATATTCTCTTTCTACAAGAAACTAAATGTGCAGGAGACAAAGTTATCCAAATTCTCACAAAATGCTGGAAGCAAGCAATATTCATGGAAACCAAAGCAATTGGAATGGTAGGGGGCTTGGCCATTATTTGGAACCCTTCCAGTATCCTCATGGAGGGATTTTTTACCTCCAAATAGACCATATTGGCCTCCTATAGACCATATTGGCCTCCAAATAGACCAATTTGGAACCAGATATTTTTTACACCATGGAGGGATCGAATAAACTAGGATTTTTATCAAATGTGTATAGACCAACCACTCAAAGAGACAAGTCATCCTTTATCCATCACTTGGAATGGATCTCCAATCACATAGGAAATCAACGTTGGATCTTGGAGGGAGATTTCAACATGATACGCGACCTGAAGGAAAAAAGAGGGGGCACTTGGAGATTGGATAGCGACAACGCAAACTTCCAAGGAATCATTGACATGCTAGGCCTTATCAACATGGATATGATTAATGGACCCTTCACCAAGTCAAACAGCAGATATGATGCCCAACAGGTCTCCTATCATCTCAACATATTCCTCATCTCTGAACCCTTCATGATGGAAGGTCTCACTTGGCATGCCACAATTATCGATGCACCAGGCTCATATCACTGGCCAATTCTGCTCAAAATGGATATCAATGGAACGTCAGGGAAGAATCCCTTTTGCTTCAAAAAATGATGGTTAACTCACTCAAATTTCCAAGCAAACATTGAACATTGGTGGAAGGAAGTTGTGATTCCTAGAGGCACTCCCATGTACAAATTCCAACAAAAGATAAAAAATCTCAAGCAACACCTAAAAAGCTAGAATAAATCCCCCTTTGGGAACATCTTGCATGCCCAAGAGGTCCTGAACCATCAAATACAGGCTTTGCAACAACAAATAAGACATCAGGGCCTCACTGAATCTCTAAAAGAAGAGGAGGCTAGCCTAAATAAGTAGATGGTTGAGCGATGGGCACAGGAAGAAATATTATGGAGACAAAAATTACGCATCTAGTGGCTCAAAGAGGGGGAGAAAAATTCCAATTTCTTCCATAGATCGATGCTTCAGAGGCGATATATCAACCACATCTCATACCTCTCAATGGATCAATGAAGGAAAGTTCAGTGGCTTGAAGACATAAAACATGAGCTACTCTATTATTACAGGCATCTTTTATCTAAACCTCCCACAGACCGCACTCAAGCCATAAACACCATCACAAAACACATTCCAAAGAGTGTCACTAGAGAACAGAATGTGGCTTTGATGTATCCAATCACATAAGAAGAGGTGGATCAAGCCCTTAAATATACACCCGTCGGTAAATACCTTGGGCCCGATGGATTCACAACCTATTTCTTTCACCACTGTTAGGCTATAATCAAAGACGAAGTTTGGGAAATCATTGAGGATTCAAAAAGGTCTGGGTAGTTTCTACCATCTCTCAATGCCACTTTCCTCACCTGTATCCCAAAAGAGGAAAAATTCACACATATGAAACATTTCAGGCCTATAGCATTCTGCAATGTCGTCTACAAACTCCTCACGACTGTTATTGCCAAGCACCTCAAAAGAATTCTATCATTTATAATCCTTCAGAAATAATCTGGTTATGTGGAAGGTAGGCATATCTTGGACAGTATCATCTTAGCGCATGAGGTGATTCACTCTCTCCAAACCACCAAATCTCCAGGTATGCTCCTTAAAATTGATCTCTCTAAATCTTTTGACAAACTCAGTTGGGACTATATGAAAGCCACCCTTCTTTCCTTCAGATTCGACCATTGATGGGTTACCTGGATTTTCAATCTCACTTCTTCTACCCTTTTCTCCATCCTGGTCAATGGAGTTCCTTCCAGACCTTTCTCCCCCACTAGAGGCATTAGACAAGGTGATCCACTCTCGCCCTTCCTTTTTATCATTATGGAAGAGGGTATAAGTCGCTCAATCAAAGCATCCATAACCAATCATACACACTCAGGTCTTTCCCTGCATGGACTCTCTCCACCCATATCCCACAGTCAATTTTTGGATGACAACCTAATGATGGAGATCCCCACAATCCTGGAATCCACCACATCCACTCCATCATCCAATCGTTATGTTAAGCCTCTGGCATGGACATCAATCTAGCCAAATCTCAAATCTTCTTCTTCAACACGCTCATCCTGGTGCAAATCCATATCACTTAGCTCTTGGGGTTCACCCAAAGCTCCCTTCTATCAAAATATCTCAACATTCCCATCATTGATAAAGTAATGAGGAATAACTCCTAAGAGGATCTTATGTCCAAGCTCAAGAAAAAATTATCCTCATGGAACTTTCGCTCCCTCAATCTCCCTGGTCGCTTGATTCTCCTTAAGTATGTCCTTCAAGCCCTCCCCATGTACTCCTTTTCATCCCTTGCATCTCCAAGCTTCATCCTAAAGGCCATCTGAAATCTGCAGAGGAACTTCTTATGGAAGGGAACCAAAGAAGGACACAAATGGGATCCCGTAAGATGGATAAAAACCTACAGGTCAAAGAACGAGGGAGGACTAGGACTCATAGATATGTCAACTCTCAATAAGGTCTTAAGCACAAAAATTTATTGGAGATGGTTAAAGCATCCCACAGACCTCTAGGCACACTTATGGAGAAAGAAATACATGCCTACCACTTTGGAGGAGAATTTGATTAGATGGAACGGTCACTATCCAGGGTCTCTAATTTGGAATACAGCCAAGAAAAAGAATGGGGTAATAATGGACCACATGTTCTGGGAAATACAAGATGGTAACTCTGCCTCCTTCTGGAATGACTCCTGGAAACAACTGCCCATCCTTGACTAGGATCCCATAGTGATAGATAATAAACCTCAAATTGAAAGTGTAGGGATTGTAAAGGTAGTAGATTAATGGAATCATAATGAAACTATGGACACCTGGAGCAGCTGGAAATCTTCTCATGATGACCTTAATCTTCCCCCCCAGGTGAATATTCAACCTTGGTTAGAAAAAATCAACTCTCAAAAGATTCACTTCCACCAGGGGAAGGATATCCTTATATCAGGTCACTCCATGAAGATCCGGTCTAGGATAAAGTATGGGGAGCCCATCTCTGGACCAAGATCAACACCTTTCTCTGGCTGGCCGCACACCACAATATCCTCACTTGGGACAATTTAAAAAAAAGGGGTCTCATAGGAACGTCCTGGTGTTCTTTGTGCTGTAATGCAGAGGAAACTCAAAATCACCTCCTCAATTTATGTCCCTTCAATTCGTAGATTCAGTATCAATGTGCTATTATCATGAGAACTTGTGACAAAAACTGCACCAGTCTAAGGGAAACCATTGAACGATAGAGAGAATCAATCTTTCACTCTCCCATCCTCAATCGTGTGTGGAATCTTCTTCTTGGATTTAGTCTTTGGCAGCTGTGGAAAGAGAGGAATCGCTGCATCTTCAAATCTACTCCCCTCTGTTGGCAAGCAATATGGACAAAAATTCAGATCAATATCAAGGAAACAATTAACTTACACCAAGGATGGATTTGGACATGACCTTCCCTCCCTAAGAGAAACTCATTCTTAAATCTTGTCAACTCAAACTCACCCCCGCTCCTCCCAATATCACTCTCAGACTCTTGGGCCATGAAAGTCTTTCCCAGTGGTAGCCTCCAGCGGAAGGATACTTTAAAATCAACTTCGATGGTGCGCCCAAAGGAAACCTAGGCCCAACTGGTTTCAAAGATGCTATATGAAACAACAAAGGATATTTTCTCTGTAACACCATGTTTCCCCTAGTCTGTAAAAATAACTATACTGGCCAAGAACTATGGAAAACTCAAAGATGTGAATATGTGATTTGAATGGACCTTAGTAAAAGGTCGATGAATGTAAATAATGTTATGAATATATGTTACAGGACTGTTGTGAGGGGGATGTGCTGAAAAAGAGACCACGATCGTTGAAGAAAGGTGGTGGAATGCACCTAGAATGGTGGCGTTAACTTCCACCGAACCAAACCATATTTGGTCTTCACTGGCCTAGAGAACCAAGAACGGATCACTGGCCCCGAAGAGGCTCCTCATGAGTTAATGAGCGGATCACTGGTAGGTGAAGAGGCTCCTCATGAGTTAATGAGGGATGGGGATGAACCGCCCATCCGTGGAAGCCTCAGACTTGACCATCGCGTGGAAGTTCATGCCACACACAACCTTGTCAGGAAAGAAAAGGAAGGAAAGAGGTGTGGGGAGGGGTCAGACGTGACAGAGATCGCAAGAGGGGAGAAATCAAAAGAACTCTGGAAAAATATACAGAGTGATTGATGACTAGAGAAGAAGGATAGTAACCTTTGTTCTCGACTTCTGATGAATAGAGACTCAGTCTCAAAGCATCGTGGTCTAAGATCGGGGGTGGCTAGTGGTAAATCCATTTGGAATCATTGAGCCTACAGTTGGGTGGAAACGAGCACCCCTCTTAGCAGTTGCATCACACCTGGTGTTTTTTTGATAAGTGTTATATTTTGTATCTTGAATTTAAATATTCTGACATATATGCTCATGGTTTGTGAAATTATGAATGATTTCTATATAAGACTGTCTGTATGGTGTTTGATAAGAAATGGTGGTTGCATGCTTATATTGGAAAGACCACATATGACTTACGTATATATTTGTATATATGTATATTTTGAACGGATTCAGTATTCAAGTCTGTTCTTGGGAAATCTATTCCCTTATGTTATCTCAAGTAATGCCCTAGATAGATCTTTCCACAGGGACACCCTTTTTAAAAGTTTACCCAAGAACCTGCCGGAGGATTTTACAACATAAATCTAAAAAACCCTACACGAAAGAGAATGGTCCTCTCAGACTTAGGAAATTTCGGCGTTTCGACACCTAGGGTACTTAAGTGCGAGTTCCCTTGTACTCGCAAGTCCCGAAACCCCGACTTGCGAAATCCCGAAATGGTAATAATATGGAGAAGTTATAATATCTCAGAGTTTCGGTACCCGAGATACCTAGAGGCAAGTTCCTTGTACTTGCAAGTCCCGAATCCCCGACCCGGGAAATTCCAATGGGTGTAATCCCAAAATAGATGCGTAGGTTAAGAGTTGGTACTTCGGAGTTTCGGCACCCGGAAGATTTAGATGCGGGACCTCCTGTCTGCGCACATCGCGAATCTCTGATCCACGAAACCCCAAATTTTGGTAGAAGGTATGACGAATGGGTGTATTAGCTTTTCGGTACTCGAGAAATCGAAGAACGTGACTCTTTGTCCTCTTGTATCGCGAAGTCCCGACTTGCGAAATTCCGATATGGCATAGTGTAAATTGAATCGGCGTTTTCGGCGTTTCGATACCCGAGACCCTGAAGGACAGTTTTGGTTTCGTGTACCTACTGGATGTGAAGTCCCAATGGGGAAAGTTCTGATATGGCGTAGTCCGCGAAGTCTTGATACTTCAGAGTTTAGAGTTTGGTATTTCGAAGCTTCAGCTCCCAAAGGATCTGGGTACGAGACCTCCTGTCCTCGCACATCCTGAAATTCCGATATATGAAACCCTGACTTGCGAAATCCCGAATTGGCATAGTGTGACTTGGTTCAACATTTTGGCGTTTCGGTACCCGGAACAACCCAAGGGTAAGTTTCCCTTGTACTCCCAAGTCCCGAAATCCCAACTTGCGAAACCTCGAAAAGATAGAGTGTGGAGAAGTTATTATACTACGGTGTTTCGGCACCTGGGGTACCTAAGTGCAGGCCCCACGTATTCGCCAGTCTTGAAACCTCGATTAGTGAAATCTCGATAGAGACAACCCTGAAATAGTGGAGTATGTTTAGAGATTTTGATGACTCGGAGTTTTCGACTTCCGGGAAACCTAGGAGCGCGACCCCTTGTTCTCACATAACGCGAAATCCCGAAAGGAGAAATGCCGAAATGGATTAGCACGGATAATATTGGGTGTTTCGGTATTTCAGTACCCGAGATACCTATTGGTAAGTTCTCTTGAACCCGCCAGTCTCAAAAACCCAAAGTGCGAAACCCCGAAATAATAATAGTGCGGATGAAATATGGTGTTTCGGTGTTTCGGCACTCGGGGTACCCAACGATAAGTTTTGTTGTCGTCGCATATCCCAAAAACTTGGGTTGAGAACTCCCGAAATAGACGGAGTGATATATATAAGTCTGTCGGAGTTTCAACTCCCAGGAAACCTAAGTGCAAAACCTCATGTCATTGCATATCCTAAAATCTCGGTATGCAAAATCCCGAAGGGTAGAACACCAGAGCTTAATCCGAGTTGTTGTTAATCTCGTTAAGTGGTTAGATTCGTTTCGGGTTTCGACCCTTCAAAAGAGAAGAGAGAAAAGGGAAATACATGCATCGCGATTTCCCGAATCACGAAAGCGACGAGCACCTCTCCGATAAGGCCTGTGGTCATAGCCACCAATCATATGAGGGACTTTAAAAGGGAAAGCAGGGTCTGCGATAGGATCCTTAGAATTAAAAAGGAAAGAAAGCCAAAAAGTTTCTAGCCCCGTGGTGGGTGTGTTACATGCTCCTACTGATAGCGAGGAACTTGGGGCACAACACCAACAATGCTGCCAAACTTTGGGGTCTGCTCAAAGGTATCCAAGCAGCCCTGGCTCACGGCCTCAAGCTTCTCATTGTGGAATGGGATTCACAGATCATTGTTAACCTTCTCTCACACCTTCTCAATGGCGTGGATCCAGAACGGGTCTCCTCAAGTTGGAGACTCATTAATGACTTGGTCCAGAACAAAACTATTCTTCAGCCACACCTGGTGATCATTCCCTCCCATGTTTGATGAAAAGACAATCAAGTTGGGGAAAACATGGTGAACTTCGGGGTCGACTTGAAGGAAGGGGAATTTTGTTGCAACCTTGAATCCTCCTCAGATCACCCTCTAGTCATAGCATGCATTTCCCAAGCCCTCAGCACATATCACTGCCCGGATGGGGTGTCATCGTGAACATAGTTCCCACGACCCTCGCAGGCGTACACTTGGCGCCCTCTACCCATGTGCCTTTCCACCTCCGTAATACCACCGACTATTCATGACGTGATTTAACTCATAGAATTTCATTCTTCGAGGAGAGTACCCGCACCATATCCTCCATAGAGGTGATGTTAAGACGATGGGATGGCACTCCAGCAGGTCTCATCATGCAGGTAGGCTCCTCCAGTGTTATCGCTTGGTGGTGGGTTATCCCGTTCATTCTCACCTTTCAGCTCCTGCACTTCTAAGCTTCTGCCCTGGCTTAGGGTCCCTTCTCCATTGTGCCCCACTGAATTTTCTTTCCCCTCCTCTCCTATTCATCCTCCCAATGTTGAGGCAAAGATGCAAATTGAAGAGGGGGTTTGACTAGTATAATTCTCAGGGGTGTGGTCGTTGCCGTAAACCAGACCTGCAACCTCCCTCTACTCACTCGTCTACCTTGGAACTTCCTCCTCTGTCCTCCCCTTAGGCATGCAGAGTCGAATGGTTTGAAAATTTGCACAATTCGCTTGGTTACACACATGAACTCATTGAGGAAGCACCTTCGAACTAGCTGCCACCTTCCCGCATGCCCACTCTGATTTATCCTCCTATTCACTCCACCTCCTCCCATGATTCTCCTTCCTCTTCGCCTTCACCTTCAGCTTAGCCTCCACCTTCACCTCCGCCTCAGCCTCCCTATGCACGTTGCGATGAACACATTGAGCTTCAGAGTGTAATTGCAATAATTCAGGACCTAGTCTTCGAGGTTTGACGTGACTTGGTGGATTTGTTGTTCAGATACGAGCTAGAGGAATCATGTGAGGAGCACCTTGAGGCGTTGATTTCTTCTCTACTTCACATGAATCCAACTCCAGGGATAATGGCCCCAGCTATGGCGCCAAAAATAAATGCAGAAGGGAAGCAGACCCAACTGGACTCGGGTTCAAAATGACAAATGGTATCTGAGGTTCACAAACTAGTTTTTTTCCAATGGTGTTATGGTTTTACTCTTTTGTTTCAGCCCTGCGTGGCTTAACAATTTTCAGGCATATCTCTTTGAATATAGGATATGGTAGGCACTTAGTTTTCAAACTGTGTCATGGATTGATAGATCGATGCATTGGTTTCCCACCTGGACAATGCAGCCACCTGAGTACATGTTTAAGTCGACAACTATATATTTTTTACTGTGAAAGGTCCTTTTAATACAAATCTCCAACTTACAAAAAAAAAATGTGTTCACTACAATTCTACAAACAAATTAAGAGAATTTCATCATTTAGGTACTCAACACCTAGGACAATGGAGAAACATATGCATTATATTTTGCATGAAAAATAACATACCACTATTAGAAAAACACAAATTTCACATACTCACACACAAATTTTATATTAAAACTATATATTCAAAAAGATAATTCAATTTCCTAAATTTCATATTTTTATACCATATTTAAATTTATTATGAAAGTATCTCAAATCATCCCTTAGAGTTAATAGATTTCTATTTTTCTATATTTTCATAGCCACTAATTGTTACCATCATTAACTTACACCTACCCTAAATCATTTTCATTTCTTTAAAAAAAATTGTTTATAATAATTTAAAAGTAAACATTTAAACCTTTATAAAACTAATCGAGCCTTTATAAAAACTAATTTTAAAATAAAATTAAGTGTTCACTAATGAAGCATTTAGTGAAGTATTTAGTAACTGTAATTTAAATGAAGTGTTTAGACTAATTTAAAAGTAAAGAATCGAATCTTTATAAAAGCAAACAATCAAGACCTTACGATACTTCAATCTACTATAATAAATTCAAATCAATACTATGACCATTAAAAAAAAATTTCACTTGTTAACCGATGAAAGATAAAAAGAACTCAAATTGAATTTTGCAATTGTATACGATTTTATATTTTGTATATATATTTTAAATATGTTTATTTTAAATATGGAAACTTTATTAATATATATATATATATATATATATATATATATATATATATATATATATATATAAATAAAGCAATTATGTAATTTTAGATTTATAAATTATTATAATTTTTCTAATAAAGTCCCCCTCCTGATTATGTAACTCTAGATTTATAAATGTAATCAATTATGTAATTTTAGTTTTATGTTGGATGTTCATTTTTTTTAGAGTGAAAAATATGATTTGTGGTTAAAATGGATTTATAAATATAAGTATACTAGCACAGCCACTTAAGTTGTGGCTGAGGAACGCCGATAGGCGATTAGAGTGATTAAACACTGTATTATATACAGAACTATCAGTAATGACGAACGCCGATAAGCGATTAGAGTGATTAAACAATGTATTATATACAGAATTATCAGTAATACAAAGAAGCACGATCCTTTTAATTTAAAACAGTATGCAAAATAAAACGATGGAAAAGAAAAAACACAAAACTTCGCATATAGCTTCACGGATTCACCATTCATGGAACCTTACCAAGACTATGTATCTGGTTGCTGGTATCTGGTTCAATAGAAACTGTGTTTGCCTCTCCGTAATCGTTGAAGACTGCGCCCCTCCTGGACACGCACCAGACTTATTTTGCTCTCCACTGCGCTCTTCCTGGACACGCACCAGACTTCTTTTTCATATTATAGGCGAAGAGATCGGGAGCCACGTTTAGGG
>ML779798.1:64279-88549 GCA_009831015.1 Picea engelmannii
ATACCTGAGAAATGACTCCGAGAACCCCCAAAGAAACTTTGAGTGCATTTAGATCCTCGTCTGCTTCATTGAGGCTCACAACCTTAGCATATCCCTCGTCTTGCGAAGCCGGGACTACTAATCTCATGCCCACAACAAATTCATGAACAGCACTGCCCTTGCCGAAGAGGGAACTACCGTGAGCACCAGTGCCTAGCATTCCCCCTAGAGTTAGACCCAGCCAGTATGGCGAATGAGGCAACGCAAGACCTTCGTTGGCAGCAGCATCAATGAGATCCTTAAGGGTCACACCGCTCTCGAACGTCATCCTCATGCTGCGTTCGTCCACAGAAGCAACACGGTCTAGATGCAGAGTGCTGATGATCAGACCGGCTTCTCCAGCAGGGCATACAAGTTTAGGAATGCCGTGGCAGTAGCGAGTCACAACCCTCATCTTCTGGTTCTTCTGAACGGCCTCGGCAACGGAGGCCACAAGCTGTTCTTCGGTGGAAGGATAGACCACTTGAGCAGCCCTGCAGGTGCTACGATCAGGAAACACACCATAAGCATTAGAAACTGTGCAGTTAGTAAATCCATCAGAACATTTCACCACGGGACCGGGAGGGCTAGATTTCACAAGGCGGGTTAACAGGAAAAAAGCATAGCACGAGATCAAAATAGCCGTGTGAAACTCCATTTGGCAACGTAACCAAATGGACGATAGCAGAGTGGGCATACAGAGCTTAGTTTTGACAAGCGTAGCCTGATAACTGGAAGAGTTGCGAGGCTTTTAAACAGCTTAACGTGCTGATGTGATCACTGTTAGAATTTTTTATGGTCAAATTGCTGATCTCAGCGAGATGGTTCACCTGGCGTACATGGGCTTTCTAAACCATGCCAGGATTTTCAAATTCAACCTGTCGAACGAAAATTTGATGACCGTTAAAAAATTAATGCGCAAATTTATAAAATGTCCTTTTTGTTTTGTCTTCTGTACCCATGTAAATGTAGTTACTGTGGTCGTTGATTCCCTTGCCACTAATTTTATTTTCATCAAATTAAACTTTTCCACTTGCAAATGGGCAGTCATCGTTGGTAACCATGGAAGCGTGACTATGGGCAGTCAAAGTCGGTAACCAGGGAAGCGTCACTGTATTATTGCAGAAAGGTTTGGAATTTCAAATTTACTCAGCTATTAACATTAAAATGAAAAATTGATGAATACAACTTTTCTTAATATATTAATTTTATTTTATTTCAGATGTTAATTTAAAAAATTTACAAATTACCTTTTTTTTATTTTTGGCATTAATCTATCTTTCACAAAGATATTTTACCATAATCTAATTTAGTGTAAAATAACTTTTATAGTTTTAGGTTTAGAGACCTATATCTATTGAAAGTGGCCAGATTTAATAAACTTTTAATTGCACCATTTTTTAATGGACACTATTTTGTCAATACCAATAATACTGTAAATTGGATAACATTATTGCAATAATAATAATTCTGAAAGGAGGAATATGGGTCACAATAAATTTGTATTGAAAGAGGTCATATTTAATAAACTTTTAATTACACAGGTTTTTAATGGAAACAATTTTGTCATGCACTTATTACATTTCAATACTGTAAATTGGATAAGATTATTGCGATAACTCTCAAAGAAAGAAGGAATATGGGTTACAATAAATTTGTAGATCATCTTTGTACATCATCTTTATGGATAGGGATGTGGTTAAATCCATGTTTGTGGAAGATGTAGATTCTCCTTGCTTACACAATTAAAGATTTGGGATTGCTTTATTAATAGCCTTATGTTCATAGGTAGAACTGATCAAAGATTTGTTTCAGGCATTATGATTTGAAAGACAACTGTGCAATACAAACCAGAGCCATGATAGGTTTTGGCCTATGCACGAAACTAAAAATAATGGACTAAAATGTATGCATTACCATATGGAGACAACCATTTTCCAACTCATATATCTAAAGGCCATGATAAGTTTTGGTTGATGGAGGAAACTCAAAATAATGGACTAAAATGTATGGAGTACCATTAAAAGACAACCATTTCCCAAATATATCTAAGGGGTTTGAGAGATTGCAAACACCATTTAAAGTAGGAGAAAGGAAAGGAGAACAATGTTGCTAGAGGTGGATTTGACTACCAAAGATCTTTCTTTCTGTCTATTCTTTTCGTTCTCTGTATTCTCAATTTCCTTTGTCTATCACCCATCAACGTTCCCAAAGGACTCAAGCTAGTGGTCCTCCTAAACTTTAACAATACCCGAAGTAAGCCCATTTCTACAATTACCCTCTAATTTATTGCATTATATCAATCCCATTTTATACAACATATGAACTCAACTGTTTAGGTTATGCTTGACTCTGATATTAGTGATGTTGTCACAAGCATTACATTGCATCACAAGTTCAAGTGATTGCTCTGATTGCTAATATGTACTACGTAGAGTGTTGCCATTGAAAGCCTAGATTGGTGTTATTGTTATCAACTATAAAACCCTAATCTTGATCTTTTCCTAACTCTAACAAGAAAGAACACACCTTCATTTTCATTTTTTTTATATCGTCTAAAAGCACGCTGGAAAAAATGTTTTCCTTCGATAAAACATATAAATCTTGATAACATAAGATTGGTTGATAAAACACATGTGCCTAGGGAAAGAATGTTCTCCTTCGCCTCCTTACTTCACTACTTTTACAACAATTTGGATATAGTGGCCATCATGGTTCATAGGTGATACAATTATAAAAAAATAAAAACTATGTTAAATTTCTTATGTATTTTGCATACTTAGAAATTGGAGTTTTGTTTTTATACATGTTACAACTTGTGCATCTAGATATGGAGATTTGTACATGGCATCAAGAGCAACTCTCTAATTGATTGTGATTTTTATTTAATGGATTGTGACCAACTTTCACCATTGATGTAGATGGATTAGTTGGATTAGTTATATTTTATTTAAATTTTCTTGTTTTTGATTTGTTGAATTAATTTCTATTATTGTGAAGAGAAAAAAAAATATTTCAAATGTAACTTGTTTTATTAGCGACATAGGTTGAGTTGTGTGGAGTTTGATTGAGGTTTAATGGTGTTGCAGGTGGTGTTTGATTGAGTTTTAATTGTGTTGCAAGTTATTAGATGTAGTTCTTTGAAGCATGAAGTCAAAGCCTTTGATAAACAAGTAGTAGATCTAAATGTTCCAAAGAGAGATGCATAGGAGCATATAAAAACCTACATAAGCACCAATGGTAGTGGATAAGTTGGTTGAAAGACCAACTTATCCATCACCACTATTCTCTTATCCCCTAATCCTTTCATCCCTTCTACTTGAGTTTACCTAGTACCACTATGTATAGCATACCTTCCACATAAAAATAGACTTATACACTTAGGCGTACTTCAAATCCTAGGAACAAGACCAACTTATCCATCACCACTATTAGCTTATCCCCTAACCCTTTCTTTAGCATCCCTCCTACCCTAATTTACCCACTACCACTACATGTAGCGTACCTTCCACATAAAAATAGAGTTCTATGTTTAGGAGCACTTATAGTTCTATATCCATAAGCATACCTTTCTGATCAAGATGATGTTATTCAAGATCAAGAAATAGAAGAAGAATATCTAACAACAATATTAACTACATCAATGCATGTATTAGAGAAAATCCAAAACTAGCACCTGTAATAGTATATATGGATTCTCATGGTAAAGAGCTAGAGAAAGATTCTTAATTTCTCACAAAATCATGTTCCCTTAGTAGCATATCCAGCATAATAAGCTTATGCAGTTGGTTTTTGTCGGTTAAGCAGTTCTAGAAGCAACACCAATACACTATATTGTGGTTCGAGTGGGGATAGGCGCACCTAAAGGCCCATATGAAGGACTGGGTTCATATCTAGAGATACTACTACTAAATATCCAAATTAATCCAAAAGGATAACAAGACAACTCAATAGATTTTGTTGATTTGATTGAGCTAGTTGAGTAAATTGGTTCTAATGTAGTCAAGTCAGTAGTTGTCATTGACCCATCTTATCTACCATTAGTAGAGGTAAAACTTCTACCTTATGTAATTGAATAAGTGGTTTTGGGTTTAATCAACACCACCAATAGTAGGGAAGCATTACTAGTACTAGTATCACGAAGAAAAAAAACCAACAATATGAGTTATGGTTCCAAACGCAAAGGAAAGGACAATGATAGAAATTGACCCAATACTAGTTGATTGAGTTTCCCAAGTAAATTCAACCCTTAATGAAGTTTTTTTCCTAACAACATCCCTACCCAACATCCCTACCCTATGGATCCCTTTTGCACATCCCACTCACCACTTTCATCTTTTTACTATGTTGATTTTTCCTTAGTTGATGTTGATCTAGTTTCTCCTGACAATGTTGACCAACCACTTGCCATTTTCTTGACTATGGATACATTGCCTACTATTCTCATTGTCATAGGTAAGCTAGGTTTGGGTGAGTTAGTTGATCTAGTTTCACCACTATTGGTAGAGCTAATTGTTGATGTAGTAGAATGAGGAGTGGTTGTTTATCCTATTAAAGAAGAACTAATAGAAAAGTATATATGATGCAAATGGAATTCTAGGTTCAATTGTTGATCATGTTTATTGGGATTGCAACCAAGGAGCAGAGATTGTGAGAGAAAGATCAAAAGGACTAGATTAAGACCTAGATTATCCACCACTACCATATTTCCTAGAATAAACTTCTAGTTAGAGATCGAGAGCTAGAACTAGTCATCCAAGAAGTAGTTGAAACCACGTTTTACCCAATGGATTCTTAGCTTGATGTAGTTGCACTATCAAGTTGTGTACATGTATATAGTGAGGATGTACTTTTCACATTGTTTACAAGAATGCTTAGGAATCCTTGCACCATGCTTCATTGGATATTTCTCCTCACTCGGCTTTGTTGCTACACCAACCTATTTTGACCCATACCATAGGTGCATCCATAAATAGTACATCCATATGAAAGAGTAGAATAAATAACACGGGTATAATATTTTGTTAAAGAACTATTTGATCCATAAGTAGCAAAGGAAAAACTAAGGCTATCAAATCAAGTTCTTGATGATTTGTGTAAAGTGCTCGATCTTTCAACTCGATACCATAAGCTAGTGCATACGACCTAGTACCGTCATCATAGACACAAAACTTACAAAGGTAAGAGCATAATCCATTGATCCAATAGATCTTGTTGATTATCCACAAGCAATAGGTGGTTGATTGAACTCTTGATTTTCTTGTGTGGTTGATTGAACTCTTGATTTTGACTTTGTTTATAATTCTCATAATCACGATCTACTAATTATTATTCTTGTTTATGTTTTCCTTTCGGTTTATAATGAAAGGTTGGATAGTGAAATAATGTATGGTAGATATTTTGTCTATTACTACTTTGGTTTCAAGTTATTGGATATATCCTACTTGTTAAAATTGACTGGGATGGTTGTGGAGAGGCCTTGGTATATGTTGATGAGGGTTTTTCTAAGGATGACATTGAATCTACTATTAGGATTTATAATTTGATGTTCCAATGTCAATTGCTTCTCCAAATCTCTTTAAAGGTAGAAATCCAGTCCTTAGATGTTCCTCACAATGATATTCAACTCATTGGATTGTTTAGATTGCATATTGGTTTCAACATGACTAGTGCATTTTAAGTTAGCGGGATGATTTGGTATGTATTAGTTCATGCCCTATTATGGATTGACCTCTTGAAGTACTTTTAGTAGTGGATTATCTCATGGAATTTCCGTGTCCTAGATTGACCTCTTACACTACTTTTAGTATTTTAGTAGTGGATTATCTCATGGAATTAATTACCATGATTATCACCATTTAAGTTAAGAAAAATTAGGTAATATTAATTGCATTTAACCTCCTACACTACTTTTAGTATTTTACTAGTGGATTATCATGGAATTGATTACCATGATTATCACCATCTAAGTTAAGAAAAATCTAGTAATATTAATTGGATTTGAGTTATTAGAAAAAGAAATAAGGACGTTTCTATTGACATTGCAAGTAAAACAACAATAATTTATGTAATCGTTATAGTTTCTTGAACTTAAAACAATGCATTTTGATCGAGTGTATTAATAATTTATGTAATCGTTATAGTCTCTTGGACTTAAAACAATGAATTTTGATTGACTATATTATTAGGGCCTATGAATTCTTGTCATGAAAATATTTTTGGGTCTATTCGATATCTTATTTCATGGCTTGAATTTGGGATAGTTAAGTACAAAAGATTATAATATTGAAAGTATTTATGATGTTTTTATTATTATGATTAGAAAATAAATAGAAGGTATTGGACTTTTTATTACATAGTTCGACAAATAGTTACATATATAGAAAAAATGGCATAATAAATGGTATTGTTCCAATGTTTCTTGTGTTTGATGACATTCCTTGTTATGTAGATAGAGGAGGCAAGATAAAGTGTAATTAGGAATGGTGTTAATTCTTAACATGCATTTTGTTTATTAGTTATTATTCAATTCTTATAGGAACAACATAAAGGAACAATTTTGGAATGCAAGGTTTAAATGAAGTTGTTGTTATTAGAAAACATATTCAATTTAATTACCATTATACACAATGTAGTCATTGTATACATGGAGCCATGTCATCTTAATATTTTCAAAATTTTGGATTGGATAAAAAACCATGGGAAGGTAATTAGTTGAGTATCTTGAGTAGGATTATTAATGTAGTTGTGGCAAAGGGATGATATTTTGGGTTGTCAAAACAAATAAAACAAGACAAGGATTGTTTTCTATGTTCTATGGATTCCAGGCCTCCTTATCTAAGAGAGTCCAAGACAATGTTACCAAGTCACTATTATGTCCTAATGGGTCTCTTAGATTAGTAGATTGTTGGTGTGAAGAGTTTTCTACAAGGTATCTCAAATATGTGTATTAGGTATGCTCACACTCTTACAAACATCTCTTGATTTTTTATAAATCCTTTGTATTTAGTAATGGATGAAGTCATGTGTCCAATTAAGACAAGGCAAGGAAGATTATGCAATCTCAAAAACTATGGTTCACAATTTTGTAATCTCATATAAAAACTCACAAATTTTATATGTTTTACAAGGTAATTCCATTCACAATCTTTATATGTTGTACAAGGTAATTCCATTCTTTCATATCTTACATGCTTTGAGTTTGTTTTTTGTTGAAACATTCCTTATCATACATTGGACTTCATAACTTTTGCAATAAGAAGATAAATGAATAAGATCTACAAATAACTAAGTCTTCAAATCTTTGCATTGAAATTATTGTGTACACTAGCACAACATAAAAGCACAACTTGTAATTTTGCATCACTTGCTCTACCAAGATTTGTAAGAGAAAAAGTATGTACTTTGAAAATCATTTTTCTTACTATTTTAAGATTAATAGATAAGAGATTAAGAAAATATTTTCTTTATATTTAGTAAGGTATTCCTATTTAGTCTCATCTTTCTAAGTTTTTTGATAGCATGGGTTGTAAAAATTGCTACTTTGATTTTTATAATCTAAAAAAGATTGATTTCTAAATTTCAATATTTAAAATATTTAACTCTATATTTTAACCATTGTGCTAATTACTCGTGATTGTATCTTCCACTGATACACTTACCACATACTCGTGATTGTATCTTCCAGTGATACACTTACCACATATATTTTATGATAAAGAAAATCAATAATTAGTTAAAACATGGAAAAGAACTATTGATGTGAACTACTATCACGTGGACACTACAAATAAAAAAGATTGGTTTCTAAATTTCACTATTTAAAATATTTAACTCTATATTTTAACCATTGCGCTAATTGCTCGTGATTGTATCTTCCATTGATACACTTACAACATATATTTTATGATAAAGAACATCGATAGTTAGTCAAAACATGGAAAAAAACTATTGACTTGAACTACTATCAAGTGGACACTACAAATTAGTGAAGTATGCATCACGAACCTATTAGCATTTGTGTGGAGAACCTTGCTATTACAACATATATTTTATGATAAAGAACATCAATAGTTAGTCAAAACATGGAAAAAAACTATTGATGTGAACTACTATCAAGTGGACAGTACAAATTAGTGAAGTATGCATCACGAACCTATTAGCATTTGTGTGGAGAGCCTTGCTAAAACACACATTCAAGTGAATTTGGTCATTAATTTTTCTAATGTATATTCCATACAATTATTTTAATATTCTTTGAAAGCCACACGACATTTGAACTCAAAGATTTTTAACACAATTTATTATCATGCCCTTAAGTCATTCTTTGAACTTACTACCAATAAGAGTCGTTGTAAAACCTGTGTTAGGAGTCCTATAAGCAAGGTAGGTGTATGTACTTTGCATGTAATGATATCGGTTTGCACTACGTTGGTACTCTTAGAGTGGAAGGTATCTTTGGAAGTGTATTATGTCCTTTAGAAATAGACAAATATGATATGGGTTTGCACTACGTTGGTACTATTAAAGTGGAAGCTATCTTTGCAAGTGTATTATGTCCTTTAGAAATAGAAAAATATAAAAGAATATCATATGTTGAGGATGGTAATAAGATGTGTTATAATAGGTGATGATTATAATAAGATGTGTTATAATAGCTGATGGTTTTAATTTTCAGTTTATTTTCAAATTGGTATATAAGGAATACTTCAATGAAGTACATGGAGGTTACACTTTCAACTCATTAAGATTTGTATACGTGAAGGTCAAGGAAAATGATTGCAAAAATGTTTTTATAAATTTCTTTTTATTACACATGCTAACAACATCAATTAGTAGTGTTTTTGGGAATAATGAGTGCTTTGAGCCAAACACATCAAATATTTATATCTGGAAAGTATGAAGGTAAATTTATTTTGATTATTATAAATATTTTTTAAAAATATTTCACTATTTTAAGTAATACAAATATAATCTTTTTATTTATTTTGTTTTAAGTGATTCAAATATAATCTCTCTATTTATTTTATTTTGTAGTGGTGAAAAAAAAATCCTAATCTCAAAAAAAAAATCATTTATCACAATTGTTCAATTCAAAACATTTGTAGAATTAGTGATAACATGAATGATATATACAAGTTGAGCACCACATCAATATCTTAATAAGTTTTGACTACGATGCCACACTTTTTTTTAACTGTTTCTAAAGTGCCACATCAATATCTTAATAAGTTTTGACTACGATGCCACACTTTTTTTTAACTGTTTCTAAAGTGCAATGGGTGGAGATCAAGCAAATTGTTGATATGTTGATCATCGTTTCTATATAGATCAAAACAAATCCTCAACATTCACATGGACTAAAGTGATTCTCGGAGCATGTCCCTTTTACACTTTGTGAAAGGTAAAATGCTTCAATTTGTATTTCCAAAAATGAACAGTTTACCTAAATGTTAAGGTTTATAAAGTCGTGAGGTGCCTATTTCTAGTTATGATTTTGAATAAATTGATCTTTAGTCACATTGTGGATTTAAGCATCATGATAGGTTTTAATTGCACTTGGAAATAATAGTGTTGTTGGAATTGGGGTACTTTGTATTGGATCCTTGGTGAATGGTGTAACAACACCATCGTCAAAATTGGGCTAATACCCAATTCAATTAACTTACTTTTGAATTTCACTATTTGTGTATTTTTGTTTTCCTTTTTTTCTAGAAGTATTTTTACAATCTTATAATTTTATTAATGTCTATTAAATTGAAATAAAGTTTTTAACTACATTTTTGTATTATATCTAGATTTAGGATTTATGTTTGAAGTCTCTCAATTATTTTGGTATTTTTGATAATATAATTTTCTTCAGCTTGAGTGCAAGTTAATAATGGTCTTTTATGACATGTTAGTGGAAATGTAAACATGGAAAAACAACAATATGTTAACTTTGAGGATTAATCAAGGCACTTTTACAATGAGTTTGAATATAGTGTAAAAAAATGAAACCTAGAAAATTGAATTAGCTTTCCAAATATACAATTTTTATTCATAGATATTGTGAATAACTATGTGAAATTTGATTTTTTCTAACAATGGTATGTGAAATTACAAACATCTTTATCTTCCACTATTGGTTTGATCTAACGATAAGACTTCTCCCCAGATCTATAATGTAGATCTCTCCTCAGGACTTTAGAGTTTCGGGCTTCTGCCTTTCTCTTAGTTTGCATCAACTTCACCAAAGTCACGAAGTCCGAAGGGCTTCCAGGTTAACTCTTTTGTACCTTCTCCAGATCTGAGGGTCGTAAAGGATATCCCTTCCTTTCGAACAGATCCTACGGTCCCAACACCACCAGTGTTGTGATCTCTCTCTTTGTGGCCAAATACCATGTAAGTTGTGGTTTTACGATACCGATACTCCTCCTAAGCTTCATAACATGACCAAGGTAACCTCTTGGCACTCAGGAATGTTTCTGAGGTCAAAAATTGGTTCCTCTTAACACAATTTCCACTTGAAACCTTGGCTCCAATGACCACGTATCCAACCCATCTAGGCTCAGTGTTGAAACCTTCGGTCACCTTCATTTTCTTTTTTTTTATATCGTCTAAAATCAAGCAGGAAAAAATGTTTTCCTTCGATAAAACCTATGAATATTGATAACATAAGATTGGTTGATAAAACCTGTGTGCCTAGGGAATGAATGTTCTTCTTCACCTCCTTACGTCAAGGATGAAGCCTCCTTAGGTTAATGATGGATGAAAGTATGGCTTCACTACTTTTACAACAATTTGGATACACTTGCCATCATGGTTCATAGGTGATACTATTATAAAAAAATAAAAACTATGCTAAATTAATTTTTTATTATGTGTCTTATATATTTTGCATACTTATAAATTAGGGTTTTGTTTTTATACATGTTACAACTTGTCTATCTAGATATAGAGATTTGTGCATGGCATCAAAAGCAACTCTCTAATTGATTGTGATTTCTATTTAATTGATTGTGACTAGCCTTCACCATTGATGTAGATGGATTAGTTATATTTTATTTCAATTTTCTTGTTTTTGATTTGTTGAATTAATTTCTATTATTGTGAAGAGAAAATAAAAAAATTCAAATGTAACTTGTTTTATTAGCAACATAGGTTTACTTGTGTGGCCTTTGATTGAGGTTTAATGGTGTTGCAGGTGGTGTTTGATTGAGTTTTAATTGTGTTGTAGGTTATTAGACGTTGTTCGTTGAAGCATGAAGTTGAATCCTTCGATAAAGAAGTAGTAGATCTAGATGGTCCAAAGCTAGATGCATAGGAGCATATAAAACCTACATAAGCCCCAGTGGTAGTGGATCCAAATGGTTGAATGCTCATGATCAATACCCAATAGCATAACTTCTGGATTGAGATACATGGTCATAGACTACATGAATAATTCCAAGCGTAGGATAAATACCAACTTATCCATCACCACTATTCTCTTATCCCCTAACCCTTTCATCTCTTCTATCCCAGTTTACCCAGTACCATTACGTATAACGTACCTTCCACATAAAAATAGAGTTCTACACTTAGGAGTACTTTAAAGCCTAGGAACAAGACCAACTTATCCATCACCACTGTCCTCTTATCCAACTAACGCTTTGTTTAGCATCCCTCCTACCCTAATTTACCCACTACCACTACATGTAGCGTACCTTCCACATAAAAAGAGAGTTATATGCCTAGGATTACTCATAGTTATATATCCATAAGCATACCTTCGTGATCAAGATGATGTTATTCAAGATCAAGAAATAGAAGAGGCATATCTAACAACAATATTAACTACATCAATGCATGTAATAGAGAAAATACAAAACTAGCACCTGTAATAGTATATATGGATGCTCATGGTAGAGAGCTAGAGATAGATTCTTAATTTCTAACAAAATCATGTTCCCTTAGTAGCATATCCAACATAAGAAGCTTATGCAGTTGGTTCATCAGTTGGTTTTTGTTTGTTAAGCAGTTCTAGAAGCAACATCAATACACTACATTGTCGTCCGAGTGGGGATAGGCACACCTAAAGGCCCATATGAAGGACTAGATTCATATCTAGAGATACTACTACTAGATATCCAAATTAATCCAAAAGGATAACAAGACAACTCAATAGATTTTGTTGATTCGATTGAGCTAGTTGAGTAAATTGGTTCTAATGTAGACAAGTCAGTAGTTGTCATTGATCAATCTTATCTACCATCAATAGAGGTAACACATGTACCTTATGTAATTGACTAAGTGGTTTTGGGTTTAACCAACACCACCAATAGTAGGGAAGCATTACTAGAACTAGTATCATGAAGAAACAAAACCAACAATATGAGTTATGGTTCCAAACGTAAAGGAAAGGACAATGGTAGAAATTGACCCAATACTAGTTGATTGTGTTTCCCAAGTAAGTTGAATCCTTAATGAATATTTTTTCCTAACAACATCCCTACCCTATGGATCCCTTTTGCACATCCCTCTCACCACTTTCATCTTTTGACTATGTTGATTTTTCCTTAGTTGATGTTGATCTAGTTTCTTCTATTGATGTTGACGAACCACTTTCCATTGTCTTTACTATGGATACATTGCATACTACTCTCGTTGTCATAGCAAAGCTAGGTTTGGGTGTATTAGTCGATTTAATTTCACCACTATTGGTAGAGCTAATTGTTGATGTAGTAGAATGAGGAGTAGTTCTTTATCCTATTAAAGAAGAACTAATAGAAAAGTATATATGATGAAAATGCAATTCTAGGTTCAATTGTTGATCATGTTTATTGAGATTGAGACCATGTTTCCTAGACTAAACTTCCAGTTAGAGATCGAGAGCTAGAACTAGTCATCCAAGAAGTAGTTGAAACCACGTTTTACCCAGTGGATTCTTAGCTTGATGTAGTTGCACTATCAGGTTGTGTACATGTATATAGTGAGGATGTATTTTTCACAGTGTTTACAGGAATTCTTAGGAATCCTTGCACCATGCTTCATTGGGTATTTCTCTTCACTAGGCTTTGTCGCTACACCAACATGTTTTGACCCATACCATAGGTGCATCCATAAATAGTACATCCACATGAAAGAGTAGAATAAATAACATATGTATAATATTTTGTTAAAGAAATATTTGATCCATAAGTAGCAAAGGAAAAATTGAGGCTAGCAGATCAAGTTCTTGATGATTTGGGTGAAGTGCTCGATGTTTCAATCGATACCATAAGCTAGTGCATAAGACCTAGTACCGTCATAGTATACACAAAACTTACAAGGTTAAGAGCATAAGCCATTGATCCAATAGATCTTGTTGATTATCCACAAGCAATTGGTGGTTGATTGAACTCTTGATTTTGACCTTGTTGACAATTCTCATAATCATGATCTACTAATGATTATGTTTGTTTATGTTTTCCTTTGGGTTTAGAATGAAAGGTTGGATGATGAAATAATGTATGGTAGATATTTTTACTATTACTACCATGGTTTCAAGTTATTGGATATATCCTACTTGTTAAAATTAACTAGGGTGGTTGTGGAGAGGCCTTGGTATATGTTGATGAGGGTTTTTCTAACGATGACATTGAATCTACTATTAGGATTTATAATTTGATGTTCAAATGTCAGTTGCTTCTCCAACTCTCTTTAATGGTAGAAATCCAAGGTCCTTAGATGTTCCTCACAATGATATTCAACTGGTAGGATTCTTTAGGTTGCTTATTGGTATCAAGATGACTAATGCATTTTAAGTTAGGGGCATGATTTGGTATGTATTAGTTCATGCCCTATTATGGATTGACCTCTTGAAGTAATTTTAGTAGTGGATTATCTCATGGAATTTCCATGTCCTAGATTGACCTCTTACACTACTTTTAGTATTTTAGTAGTGGATTATCTCATGGAATTAATTACCATGATTATCACCATTTGAGTTAAGTAAAATCATATAATATTAATTGCATTTGACTTTTTACACTACTTTTAGTATTTTACTAGTGGATTATCTCATGGTATTGATTACCATGATTATCACCATTTGAGTTAAGCAAAATCTAGTAATATTAATTGCATTTGAGTTATTAAAAAAAGAAATAAGGACTTTTCTATTGACATTTCAAGTAAAACAACAATAATTTATGTAATTATTATAGTCTCTTGGACTTAAAACAATGCATTTTGATCGAGTGTATTAATAATTTATGTAATTTTTATAGTCTCTTGGACGTAAAACAATGAATTTTGATTGACTATATTATTAGGGCCTATGAATTCTTGTCATGAAAATATTTTTGGGTCTATTCGATATCCTATTTCATGGTTTGAATTTGGGATAGTTAAGTATGAAAGATCATAATATTGGAAGTATTTATGATGTTTTTATTATTATGATTAGAAAATAAATAGGAGGTATTGGAGTTTTTATTCCATACTTCAATAAATGGTTACATATATAGAAAAAAAATTGGCATAATAAATGGTAGTGTTCCAATGTTTATTGTGTTTGATGACATTGCTTGTTATATAGATAGAGGAGGCACGATAAAATATAATTAGGAATGGTATTAGTTCTTAAAATGCATTTTGTTTATTAGTTATTATTCAATTCTTATAGGAACAACATAAAGGAACAATTTTGAAGTTGTTGTTGTTAGAAAATATATTCAATTTGATTACCATTATATACAAGTGCATTCATTGTATACCTGGAGCCATGTCATCTTAATATTTTTGAAATTTTGAACTTATTAAAAACTATGGGAAGGCAATTGGTTGAGTATCTTGAGTAGGATTATTAATGTAGTTGTGCCAAAGGGATAAAATTCATGAGTAACTAAAATGTTTTGAGTTGTCAAAACAAATAAAACAAGGTAAGGAATTGTTTCTATGGTCTATGGATTCCAGGCCTCCTTATCAAGAGAGTCTAAGACAATGTTACCAAGTCACTATTATGTCCTAATGGGTCTCTTGGATTAGTAGATTGTTGGTGTGAAGAGTTTTATACAAGGTATCTCAAAGATGTGTAGTAGGTGTGCTCACACTCTTACAAACATCTCTTATTTTTTATAAATTATTTGTATTTAATAATGGATGAAATCATTTGTCCAATTAGGGAAAGGCAAGGAAGGTTATGCAATCTCAAAGGCTATGGTTCACAATTTTGTAATCTCATATAGAAACTCACAATTTTTATATGTTGTACACGGTAATTCCATTCTTTGATATCTTACATGCTTTGAGTTTGTTTTTTGTTGAAACATTCCTTGATCATACATTGGACTTCATGACTTGTGCAATATGAAGAGAAATGAATAAGATCTAGGAATATCCAAGTCTTCAAATGTTTGCATAGAAATTATTGTGTACACTAGCGAGGGATGATTTTAAAGATGAAAAATTATTTTAAAATGTAGAAACCTTGGCGAATCTTACTAATCCTTCATATGCCAACTATAAATGTTTAGCAATAGTTTTGTAAAAATATTCAAATTTCTAAGGATTTTATATAGTTTTTTTATAATATTTTGGCAATTTTTAAGGTAAAATAGTTTTATACTATAGAATTTTGGGCGAATCATTTTTAAAATAGCAAATCTCGTTTTTGGAAAATGCATGGAAAATTAGCCCATGAGCAAAATTTAGCCCCTAAAATCATCCATGACACTAGCACAACATAAAAGAAGAACTTATAATTTTGCATCACTTGCTCTACCAAGATTTATAAGAGAAAAGGTATGCGTTTTGAAAATTATTTTCCTTACTCTTTTAAGATTAATAGATAAGGGATTCAAAAATTATTATCTTTATATTTAGTAGGGTATTCCTATTGAGTCTCATCTTTCTAAAATTTTTGATAACATGGGTTGAAAAAATTACTACATTGATTTTGATAATCTAAGAAAAATTGGTTTCTAAATTTCACTATCTGAAATATTTAACTCTATCTTTTAACAATTGTGCTAATTACTCTTGATTGTATCTTCCATTGATACACTTTCACCATATATTTTATGATAGAGAACATCATCAATAGTTAGTCAAAACATGGAAAAAAAACTATTGATATGAACTACTATCCCAAGGACACTACAAATTAGTGAAGTATGCATCAAGAACCTATTAGCATTTGTGTCGAGCGCCATGCTAAAACCATACATTCGAGTGAATTTGGTCATTAATTTTTATAATGTATATTCCATACAATTATTTTAATACTCTTTCAAAGCTACACGACAGGCTCAAAATTTGAACTCAAAATTTTTTAACACAATTTATTATCATGCCCGTAAGTCATTCTCTGAACTTACTACCAATGAGAGTTGTTGTGAAACCTGTGTTAGGAGTCCTATAAGCAAGGTAGGTGTATGTACTTTGCATTTAATAATATTGGTTTGCACTACGTTGGTACTCTTAAAGTGGAAGCTATCTTTGGAAGTGTATTATGTCCTTTAGCAATAGAAAAATATCATATGTTTGGAAGTGTATTATGTACTTTAGAAATAGAAAAATATCATATGTTAAGGATTGTAATAAGATGTGTTATAATAGGTGATGGTTTCAAGTTTCAGTTTATTTTCAAATTGGTATATAATAAGTATTTCAATGAAATACATGGAGGTTACACTTTCAACTTATTAGGATTTGTATATGTCAAAGAAAAATGATAAAAATGATTGCAAAAAATATTCTAATAATTTTTTTTTTATTACACATGCCAACAACATCAATTAGTAGTGTTCTTGGTGATAATGAGTGCTTTGAGCCATACACATCAAATATTTATATTTGGAAAGTGTGAAGGTAAATTTATTTTGATTATTATAAATATTTTTCTAAAATATTTCACTATTTTAAGTGATTCAAATGTAATCTCCTTATTTATTTTGTGATGTTGAAAAAACAATCCTATTCTCAAAAAAAAAATTCATTTATCACAATTGTTCAATTCAAAACATTTGTAGGATTAGTGATAAAATGAATGATATATAAAAGTTGAGTACCACATCAATATCCTAATAAGTTTTGACTATCATGTCACACTTTTTTTTTAACAGTTTCTAAAGTGCAATGGGTGGAGATCAAGCAAATTGTTGATATGTTGATCGTTGTTTCTATAAAGATCAAAATAAATCCTCAACATTCACATGGACTAAAGTGATTCCGGGAGCATGTCCCTTTTACACTTGGTGAAAGGTAAAATGCTTCAATTTGTATTTCCAAAAATGAACAATTTACCTAAATGTTAAGGTTTATAAAGTCAGGAGGTGCCTATTTTTGGTTATGATTTTGAATAAATTGATCTTTAGTCACATGGATTTAAGCATCATGATAGGTTTTCGCGTCAAACTCACTTTTGACTAAGATGAAAATATAGGGTCAAAATCACTTTTGACTAAGATGCTAAGATAGGAGGGTAATTGTATTAGTAAAATTGTCCAAGAATTGCACTTGGAAATAATAGTGTTGTTGGAATTGGGGTACTTTGTATTGGATCCTTGGTAAATGGTGTAATAAACACCATCATCAAAATTGTGCTAATACCCAATTCTGTTAACTTACTTTTGAATTTAACTATTTGTATGTTTTTGTTTTCCTTTTGTTCTAGAAGTATTTCTACAATCTTATAATTCTATTAATGTCTATTAAATTGAAATAATTTTTTTAACTACATTTTTTATTATATATAGATTTAGGATTTTTGTTTTAAGTCTTCCAATTATTTTGGTATTTTTGATAATATAATTTTCTTCAGCGAGTGCAAGTTAATGATGGTCTCTTATGACGTGTTAGTGGAAATGCAAATATGGAAAAACAACACTATGTTAACTTGGAGGGATTAATCAAGGTACTTTTATAATGAGTTTGAATATAGTGTAAAAAGATGAAACATAGGAAATTGAATTAGCTTTCCAAATATACAATTTTTATTCATAGATATTGTGAATAACTATGTGAAATTTGATTTTTTGTAACAATGGTATGTCATTATATATGCTTTTGTTTGTGCATGTGTTGAGTCTTTCCAAAAACTTGTGTAATTGCAGAGAACCCATTTTTCTAGTGCTTAGTATATTTTGGAAATTTATCATACTAATTTCATATTTTTTTAAATTATGAAAGTCAATATATGCTTGAAATTACAATGCCTTTTATTTATTTTAGATAAGAGATATAGGTCTCTAGTAATGCGACATAAAACTCATTTTAGAAATGGTTAACCTGACACAAAGTTATACCATAGATAAAAAGAAGTATGTATTTTAGGATCTTTATATGTGTAAAGACAAAAATAGATTAAAAATAGTAAACATTATTAATTTTAAAAAACATAATATATTTGGAATCTACATACCCAAATATATGTGTCTATGGTCTCATCAATAAAAATTTGTGTAGCCTATAGAAAATTAGCGTAAAAAACAAATATATAGAAAGGTATTCATAAAAATGGAGGGTTTTATATATTTGCATACCGAACTATGAGTTTTGTCATCTCGAACCTAAAGATGAGGCAACCAACTAAGAAAACACATTTCTAGAGTTTTCATTCCCTCTAAAAAAAATTGAAATTCAAATAACGTGTGTGCGCTTTAGGAATGTGGTCACCTCTCGTGTTCCTAAAACACATGTGCATTATTAGGAACAGGAATGTGAACAATATCTTTTTAACACAAAGTAATTATCTCTCTCTCTTACCCCCTATGCCTCCCTCCCTCTATATTATTATCTCTCTCTCTATCCCTCTCTCACTCTCTTCCCCTACTCTCTCCATCTCCCTCTCTCTCTCCCCCCTCTTCCCCTCTCTCCTTATGTCCCTCTTCCCCCCTCTCTCTCTCTCCCCCATCATTACTCTCTCTCTCTCTCTCTATGTTCCTCTTGTTGATATTATGGTAGCTGCGGGAGGTATTTACCTCCACGTGTAAACCTGACGAGAATAGAATATTTTAGGAAGCAAGAAGAAACCCTAATGAGTTGGCTAATAACCCTAGAAGACAAGTCAGATAATTTGTATTAGGTTATTAGCCTCCAAGAGAAGAAGTTGGCCAGAAGAAATAAATATATACTGAATAGATAGATACCTAGAATGAGAAGTCGCTGAGGTAGTTAGCCAGAATCAGTATAAATATAGGAGGCCAATATTCATTTTGGCAGGCAGTCTCAGAATTGCAAAGCAAGACTTGTGTGCACTGCAGTGCCCAGTTTTGTGTGCAGGTTTCAAGGAGAGCTGCAATTGCATCTGTTGTAGCTAGCAAATCATGTTTGGCTTGGACTATCTCTTGGTTAGGGTTTGGACTATCTGATCATCTCTTGTTGGTATGCTATCCTTGGGGAAAGGTGCGCTATGGGTTTTCATTTAGATTTATTCTCTGTCAAGATTAAGGTGCTCAGAGGGTGGCTTCGACCTATGGTTGGGTGACAATAGCGATATTGTCAATGGTAAAATGAGCACACCCATTATATTCTAACAGGTTATGGGCCCACACCTCCTTCATTCAGTCTAACCACTGGAAGGAAACATAACCATAAGGATATTAAGCTTGTTGAAGAACTACCGCTAAGTTTTCTATCAGGAGCAGTCACCAAAGCATTGTCTCTAGGGTTACTAGCAGGTGCAGTTGCATAAACCCTAATCCTCTCGTTGAGGCACCTTAAGTGAAGGGATTGACCTAATTTCTAAATAGATCAATGTGCCCTAGCCTAGCGCATGTCCTGATACTCTCAGCAAGCCAAGACGTCAAGTTTGAGTTTTTGGTCAGATCTAGGGTTGACCAAGTCAAAGAAGCCATGACTTACTCTATGAAGTCAGAAAACAAGTTAGATGGAGCATCTAACTTCAGAGTGTGGAAGACAAGGATTGACCTCATCCTTGCCAAGAATAAAGTCTTGGATATTGTGAAAGGAAATATCATGGAACCAGGGTTTGAAGAAGGAAAAGGGAAGGAATCGCATAATGTTGCAGTTATGGAGAAGTTCAAAGACGGTGATATCAATTCCATGAGTATCACAGTGGACTCTATAAAATACCACTTGATACCCTACATCTCCCATATTGACTCATTGAATAAGATGTACGATGCCCTAAGAAACCTTTTCTCAATCAAAAACATTGGGCAAATAATTAGTCTGAAGAATGAGCTTCGTAACATGAAGATGAATGATGATGACAACATAACATCATAATTTGTGAGAATATCTCAGTTAATAAATCAACTACAAGATATTGAAGAGATCATTTCAGAGAAGGAATTGGTAAACATAGTACTCAATGGTCTTCCCAAGATATGGGATGCATTTGCCGCATGCATGAAGACAAGGAAGGAGTATCCTACATTTGAAGAACTTTGGACTTGTTGTGCTCAAGAAGAGAATCCAGGACCAGTGCAAAAGAGAAACCCCAAAAGAAGTATGATGGTCAAGCCTTCACATTAAGATTCAAGAATTTCAGGAACAAAAGGAAGTTTGGTTCAAGGAGGAAGCCAAATCAAGAGAAAGACATTTCAGAAATACAATGCTTCAACTGTCGAAAGTATGGTCACTACAAGAATCATTGTCCCAAGCTAAAGAAAATAAAGGGGACACACAAAGCATCAATTGCCAAAGAAAAGGAACCTACTAAGAAGACTAAGCAGGATGAAAGAGACTTATTCTTCTTAAGGTAACAATACTCTTCTTATTTCTTGTACATATCTTGTTTTCATAGTCTCTGTACATATCTTGCATATCTATCTCTTAGAAGATAATATGTTCCAAGAAAAACTATACCTATGGAAGAACTACAAGATAAGGATTGTTATCATTATACAAGTTAGATAATACACATGAAATGATGAAATACATCAAACAAATCAAGTGGAAGCTATTACAAGATAAGCCGAAATCAGAGTCAATCATGAAGAGACTTAGAAGAAGCAAAGACAGAAAGAAGTTAGCAATCAAGAGGAAATTGGAGAAAGACTTATGACGTTTTGCAGAAGACAATAAGAAGAAAGTGTGGACTTTGTTAGATGGAGGGATCCAATTATATATTGTAGAAGACAATAAGGATGAAGACGAAAGCGTGGACTTTGTTAGACGGAGGGAGTCGATTATATGCACTCATACATGAAGCAAGGATTAGGATGGAGATAATCCTATGATCCATTGGAGATGATGAAGTACATATCCATGGTAGCAACCATGAAAGACAATACGTGTTCAGTTCAACCTCAGAAGAAGTCTTCTTCGAAGAGAAGCCTTAAAGTATCCTAGTTTGTCCATCTACATCCATGATCCTATAATGAAAGGAAGAAGTGGAGTCTTTAGGGCATGGAATCTATAAAAAACTCCATGGACCCAAGAGCTAAAGAAAAACATCAGGAAGAACATGAAGATTCCAATAAAGGAAGAGAAGCCAAAACAACCAGTCACTGTATTAAGAATCACAAGATTACCAACCTGATATGAACTCAATAAAAGAAATCAAGCAGAGGAACTAAAAGTTGTGATTCAGATCTAGAGGTTCTCCCAGATGGAGGGAGAAGACTATGATGATTACTTGTTCCAGTAAACCATACATACCTCTACATGAGTCTTTATATCATCCGCAATATCCATGGGTTGGAGTTCTACATCAGATGAATGCAAAGACTATTCTCCATAGCAATTGAACAAAGAGTGTATGAAGAGAAACCTCAAGACTTTGAGGCATACCATAAAGAGACCCTTGTATACAAATGGAAGAAGATAACTTGGTGGAGAACCTCCAGTGCACAACATAAGCGTGGTGAAGATATTCTATAACAAAGATATTGTATCAAGATGATTACTCAGAAGATCAGATCTCATGATGACAGAAGAAGTGCCACATGGATATGTTCTAGTTTTCTAAAAAATGATATACTTTATTGATCAGAGCTACATGAAGCCTTCAGACAAAACCAGTGTTTCAGACTGAAGTACATTTGAAATCAAGCACTACATTATCTATGATGAAGTCTAGAAAGGAGAAAGTGGTTCTCCAATTCATATATTCATAGATGAGTAGATAGGCAGACATTTTGGTAAATCTTCTGTTCAAGATGAAAGAGTTTGCGTACTCAAGATGGAGCTCATGTAGATGACTTCCTTATTGAAAATGGAAGAGATGAATCCCAGGTTGGGAGGGAGCACTAATGTATTATTGAGTGATGGAAAGTCATTTTTTAGTTCGAAAAATGGTCCAGGATGAGAAGATTCTTTCCAGTTTGGAAAGTGGATTGAGATTTCTGATAGACAGACATTTTCCAGTTCTAAAATGGTCTAGATTGTTGATGTACCATAGATGAAGACTTCCTATTGTGGTTAACATGGGATGTGTTCTAGGGTAGTCTCTCTTCTTGAGGTTTACTCAAGAAGATTGGCCCACCTCGCCGGACAACAATTTCCCATTGTGGTTAACATGGGGAATGGTCCATTTTGGAGGTTGGTGCAGGACAATTATTTCCTTTGGAAATGGTCTGGACAGTCATTCCTTAAGGTGCATTCATTCTCTCCAGGTTTCACTTTGTTTAGTGCTGGAAGAATGGCCCAGGGTGGGGAATGGTCCAGGTTCAACAATCAGGGACAGAGATTCTTTAAGGCAGACTCATTCTCTTCAGGTTACACTTTGTTTAGTGTCGGAGGAATGACCCAGGGTGGGGAATGGTCTAGGCTCAGAAATCGGGACAAGTATTCTTCCTTGCTTGAGAAGAATAATCTAGATAGCTCATCATTGATGGCAGATGATCTTCCAAGATCTCACAGATGTGAGTGGAATAATGGCCCAGATGATTCATTTTATATCATAACATTGTTTCTGTGCAGGTTGATATCAGATGATTATTATGAAGACCATATGTCTCTAGACAGTAGATGTATACTACTGTGGTGGATGTGTTCCACTGTTTGATCAAGTATCTGTGTGGTACTTGGTGTGGTAGTGTACCACTGTATTGTAGTTGTGTACTACTATGGATAGACATGGTTGTGTTATATTGAATGATATTGTTCCGATTTCCTTGAAGACTATTAGGAGTGTTGAAAATAATTATTATCCAGATGAATGATGAGCAGAGATTTCCCAGACAAAAAAAGGTTAAGAACATTTACTCTTCTAGATTAGAAGAATGGCTCTTGTGTCACTCTGTGGAGTGAGCATCATGTCTGATTACTCAGATAGAGTAAGGTTTCGAGAGATGATGCAGTTGATGACACTGATGATGATGATGATGCTCATGATCTAGTCATGAGATAGTCTATACAAATATGTTGATGCTACTAAGAGAATGGTATGTTTGTGCTCAAGACCATTACCTGTAATACCTCCCTAGATAGGAGGGAGTGCTAATATTATGGTAGTTGTGGGAGGTATTTACATCCACGTGTAAACCTGATGAGAATAGAATATTACGGGAAGCAAGAAGAAACCTTAATGATTTGGCTAATAACCATAGAAGACAAGTCAGATAATTTGTATTAGGTTATTCGCCTCCAAGAGAAGAAGTCGGCCAGAAGAAATAAATATATATTGAACAGACAGATACCCAGAATGAGAAGTCGGCCCAGGCAGTTAGCCAGAATCGGTATAAATACAGGAGGCCTGTATTCATTTTGGCAGGCAGTCTCAGAATTGCAGAGCAACACTTGTACGAACTGTAGTGCCCAGTTTTGTGCGCAGGTTTGGAGGAGAGCTTCCATTGCAGCTGCTGCAGTTAGCAGATCATGTTTGTCTTAGACTATCTGTTGGTTAGGGCTTGGACTATCTGATCAACTCTTGTTGGTATGCTATCCTTGGGGAAACATGTGCTACCCTATGTTTGGCTATATAGCCTAGGGTTTTCTTTCGGAGTGATTCTTTGTCAAGGTTAAGGTGCTCAGAGGGTGGCTTCAACCTATGGTTGGGTGACAATAGCGATGTTGTCAATGGTAAAACAAGTGCATCCATTATATTCTAACACCTCTCTCCTTATCTTCCCCTCTCTCACCCTCCTTCCATGTCTCCTTCTCTTCACTTCTCTCCCTCACTCCCTCTCTCTCTTTCTCTCCTATTTTCTCCTACCTTCCCTCTCTCTCTCTCTCTCTCTCTCTCTCTCTCTCCCCTACTCTCACCTCCTTCTCTCTCTTATCACTCTCCCTCCCTTCCTCCCTCCCCCCCTCTCTCTCCATATTATCTCCACCACTCTCTTTCTCCCTCTCTCTACCTATATCCCCTTCTCTCCACACCTCTCTCCCCCTCCCTCT
>ML779798.1:103811-115526 GCA_009831015.1 Picea engelmannii
TCATCTTGTACTTGAACATTTAAGTGGGGTAAAAGGAGGTTGCCCCCTTGAAGAGGCTTATTATCTGAAATCATCTCTTTTTCAAGGCGTTGAGTACCTTTCCTGAAGTTTTTCTATGCTATATTGATGTTTGGTTCTTAACACACTCATACCTCCACATTCCTTGTGCATTCTCTTCCATTGCAACATTAATATGTTGAGCTCCTCTCCCATCTCGTTGAGCTCTTTATCCATCTCCTCTTTTCTCATCTACTTGTGGTATCCTCTCGGACCTTGTCTATGTCCTTCAGTAGCCATTTTCTCTTTTTCCACTTCTTCTCTATGTTCGTTGTCTGCAAAAATAATCTTTCTCTAATACCACTTGATGCAAACCCCCACAACCTCCTGGGGCTCGTGTGACCTCCCGGTCTAAGGATCGTTTATACTAAGGAGCTAAATTATCTTTCGGGCTCTTGTTGATCCCTCAAAACTCTCTACTAGAGGCCTTTACTCTTCTCCCTACGCGCAAATTCAAGTTAGCAAGGGTCTTATCACTTCAATGGAGAAGTCCACGTGACCTCGGGCCAAAACCATAGGCTAAACCTTTAAATGGTGGGAACTCCATCACTTTGGAGCTCCGATATTTGACAGTTCAAACAAAAGCACCCTACAATCCTCCCTAACGATGGATTTATGAATAACCGAACAACCACGGGGATCAACAGTTCACAATATGCTCCGAGATCCATGACTCATATATATTTCGAGACTCTGGGCTTCGGGAGTTTTACCCACTCCAACATGCAATTCCCTTGAATGCGCGAACTCCAAATTATTAGATTGGACGATTGTCATCTGCCCCAGATAAACAATCATTGTTGACTCTGTGCTCTTGACTTTGGAGTTTCTTGCAACACAACTTCTCAAATCCTATGAAGTGTTGATCCAAAAAAATCCAGAGAATACTAAGGATAGCTCATAATTCACAGAAGCAACTTAGGAAGCTTAGGATGGCCTTAGCAGATAGAGAAAGGGAAAAAAATAAAAGTCCTGAAAACTCAGTGAAAGTGGCATGATCGCGAAGAGAGTGTCTCAAGATTTCCAATAACGTAAATGACTCATCAAATGGAGTTACGGATCGATAGTTATTTGTGGTCAAAGTTTGGTCAACCTAACTCAGTTAGCAGGGGATGAGTCAACATCCGTACTACTAGCACAACATCAGTACGAATGTCGTCAACATATGTATAGTGTACATGGCACACTTAGGAGGAGACATGTGTCATGCTGGTGTCAACATGGTAACGTGGCAGCACCAAAGGCTGCCACGTGTCACTCTTTTTTTACTTTTTCAGGTCAATCCGTGGACCAATAAAAAAGTGCCACATGGTAGTCTGTAGTACATACAACCACGTGAAAGATCATACAGTGATGTGGCACGATGACGTGGCAGGTTGATGTGGTAGTTGATGTGGCAGGTGACGTGGCAGGTGACTGTGCAGGTGGTTGGCATGGACCAATGGTTGGCTTCCACATGGCCCAGTCATGGGATGCCTTGTCAGAGTGGGAAAATGCCCAATAAGGTCTCAAGAAATTAATTTAAAAAATAAAAAAATTGGGTCTGCCAAATATGGCATAGCCCAGCCAGATCTGGTGACCAAACGAAATCCTCCGAAAAATTTAAACCACCTCCAAAGTTGCGAACTACCACACACACACACACACACACACACACACACACACACACACATATATATAAGTTATAACAACAACCCAAAAGGGGAGGCTCCTAGGCTCGACCCTAGGACCTCCCCTTATGCAAATGCCTTAACTATAGCTCTACCACCATTGGGATAATGAACTACCTTGTGTAGTCGGTCCTGTTTTTTTGTTATAAGTCAATTATGCACACAGACAGGGGGAGGAGGGCACACGATGGTACGAAATGGCACAGGAACCGAGGCATCAATACAGAGAATTAAATGCAGGGAGCAGGCACAAAAACTAGGACGAGATTTCTCAAGGGCCTAGGAGTGACAGAGTCAGATTGAGGTGTGGAGATAGTCATTTTTGGGTAATTAGAAGACATGAATTCAATGGTGTTGTCTATTTTCTGATCTGAGCAAAGATTCTACAACTTAATTCCAAAATGAGGTATACTTATGTATTTTGCCAAATTCTTTTGTTGAGTTAATAAAAAGGTGTACCCATTTGAGAGAAGGACCCGAAGACATAGTCCACAAGGGAAGAACTTCGTTATCAAGTTTTTGTGTTCATATTTGATGCTTATGTCTCTTCATTATTGATATTTTCCTTCTTTAATGGTGCACTTTAATTTATTCTCATTTAATACAATTCTTTATAAGTCACTTCGATGAAAAGATCTTGGATCATGTTGGTATTAGAGTAGTCATATTTGACGTGAATTTTTGAGTGTGAATGCTTAATAGGGACAAGCATAAGCAGGGTGGAGGAGCTCTTAAAACTTTCAGTCCCAAATTTGGTCATGCATCCCGAAGGAAGAAAATGGAAGAAGAGGACAAGCATGATGAACATGATAAAAAGTTCCATCCGGTCTTTTATTGCATGTCAGAAATGGTCGAATGAATGTATGGAGACTACGAGAAGAGGATGAAGAAGAAAGGGAAGAAAAATGAATCAAAATATGATGATGATGCTTTGGTAAATCAAAGGGTTGGAGGAGACCCTCCTGACCCTCGATATTCACCATCAAGTTCTAGTTTTTCCTCCTCTGAGCATTCTCGTCATTCCCATCATTCCATCCATAAAGATTCTTTTAAGAAACCATTATTAAATCTTGGTGTAAAATTTTCTTTACCTATGTTTAATGGAGATGATAATCTTGAAAAGATAGATAATTGGATCTGACAGGTTGAAGTATATTGTCATGTTCAACAGATTGATGAAGAGGAAGTTAAAGTGAAACTGGCTTCTCTTCAGTTGGAAGGCACCGCTCTCGTATGGTGGGAGAGAAAACTTTATGACAGAAGTAAGTTTTGTAATCTTCTTTCTTCATGATCGGAATTTAAATCAACGATAAGGAAGAAATCTTATCCATTTGTTTCTTTACATAAAGCAATGATTGAATGGAAAACTTTAAGACAAACTAAAGGTCAAACTGTACAAGGTTTCACAGAAGAATTTAGGAAGAAAGCTCTTGCATTAAACATTCCTTTGGATTCTTATGAAACTTTAATGAATTATATTGACGCACTTCACAGTTATCATCGTCATACTTTTCTATTGTTTAACCCCACCAATATTGATGAAGTTTGTGTGCAAGCCACTCACATTGAGAACATGGGAAAGCATATTCAAGAAGATCCCACAAAGAAACCTTCCAATCCCCCACAGAAGCCATTTAAGAAGTTTAAAAGGAAGGACCAGAAGACCTCCATGGTAAAGAAAGAATAATAAAATCCATCTTGCACTCATTGCAAGAAAAGTGGTGACGATGATGAACACTATTGGAAAATACATCCAGAGAAGAGACCAAAATAGTTCGGTGGAAAGGGGAAGAAAAAAATCATTGCTACAGTGCAACAAGGATTTTGGTTTCGATTAAGGAGACAAAGGAAAAATTACAGCGGTTGGAGTACAAGGTAAATATTCCCTTCATGCTAGTTCAAATTCCAATAAAGAATCTCATGATGATGAATGAAGGATGAATGAATTATTTCATATAAGAGTTGTATTTGAACACACTAATATAGATACATTATTTGATTTGAGTTCCCAAGTAAACTTGATATCTGAAGCAATTGTAAAAAAGATGGTCCTGAAACAAAACCACATCAAAAGCCTTATCCTCTTGGTTGGGTATGTGATAAAGAAAAACTTAATGTCACCAAACAATGTAGGGTCAAAATTGTTATTGGTTCAAATTTGATTGATGAAGTGGATTTGGATGTTGTATCACTTGATATGTGTGGCATAATGTCGGGGAGTCCTTATCTTTATGATAGAAAAGAAGTCTTCCTTTGTCATGAGAACAAATACCACCTTACTAAGGGGGGAGTGGAAAATATTGTTAGAGATCATAGCATGAGGGTAAACACAACACTTGTTAGTGCAAGAGAAATGAAGAAACTCATAAACATTAATAAGAGATGTGTACTCATGGTCGTAAGGGAGAAATATGTCGAAATATCCGATGCTTTCCAAGGATGTGATCCTTCTCATAAGAAATAATTAATTGATATTGTTTCTAAGTATGATGATATTTTCCAGGAACCATATCGATTACCTCCTAAGAGAGAAATCCAACATGAAATATATCTTCAACATGATTCTCCTCTTCCTAATGTGGGCATGTATAGGATGTCATTTCTAGATATGACATAGATCAAAACGTAGGTACAAGGATTATTAGATCAAGAGGTCATCAGGCCCAACTCATCTCCTTGTGGTTCTTTGATCATGATGGTGCCAAAGAAATATGGCACATGGAGAATGTGTGTCGATTACCGGGCCTTAAATAAAATCACAGTGAAAAATCGATACTATCTTCCTCGTAAAGATGATTTACTTGATCAGTTAAATAATGTTGTTTATTTCACTAAGTTAGATTTGCGCAGTGGATACCATCAGATCAAGTTTGCAGAACATGATGCATGGAAGACTTCCTTTAAAACCAAACATGGATTTTTTGAGTGGTTAGTTATGTAGTTTGGACTTTGTAATTCTCTAGCAACCTTCATGCATGTGATGAATGATGTATTCATGCCTTTTCTAGATGATTTTGTGATTGTATATTTAGACGACATTGTTATATTTAGCGGGACTTGGGATGAACATGTGAGGCATGTAAAGAAAGTATTAGATACTTTGCAAAGGCAAAATTTCTATTTAAGATTGTCCAAATGTGAATTTGATAAGACTACACTTGTGTACTTAGGTCATATTGTAGGAGGAGGACAATTAAAAATTGATCCTTCCAATATTGATGTAATTGTAAATTGCCCTGAGCCCAAAAGTGTAACCGAGATACAAAGATTCTTAGGTGAAGTCTAGTATTGGAGGAGGTTCATTTCAAACTTCTCCTTTATAGAATCTCCTTTTCATTCCTTAACTAGTGTGAATAACACTTTTTAGTGGGGAGGAAAGAAACAAAAAAATTTCGACACTTTGAAGGAAAAGATCAGTACCGCACCAGTATTAGCACTGTCGAATCTTCAACAACCCTTTGATATCGAGACAAATGCCAGCGAATACGCCATGGGTGCAATATTGATGCAATATTGTAATCTTATCTATTACCACTCTGAAACTTTTAACCAAGCTGTTGTTAACTATCCTACATATGTTAAAGAGTTGTATGCATTAGTTCAAATCATAAAGAAATGTAAGCACTACTTGTTAGGGAAGGAAATGATCATACATACGGATCATCAACACTTACAGTATCTCCAAGAACAAACCAAACTACAACAATCTTGACATTACAAATGGATGGGTTTCCTACAACAATTTCATTTGGTGATCAAGTACAAAAAGGGTACAAGTAACAAGGTAGTTGATATGCTTTATAGACCTCCTATTGTTGGTTCTATTATTTTGAAGAATGATTCTTTATCTCATGATAGATATGTGGAACAATATCCCACTGATGAAGATTTTAAAGAAGTATATAAAAATCTAACCCATGGTGCACAGGTAGAGAACTATTTTCTGCAGGGAAAACTACTCTACCATCTTGGAAAGCTATGTACTCCTACAAGTGAACGAGTTCATGTAATACAAGAATCTCACACTTCTCTTGTGTCTTGTCATTTTGGGGTAGGAAAAACTATGTCTCATTTGCAGAGGTTTTGTTACTGGCCTCAAATGAAAGTAATTGTAACTAAATATGTAAAAGGGTGTGTGATGTGTTCTAGTTGTAATCCCACTAATAGAAAAATTGAGCTATACTCACAACTAACTATTCCATCCCATCCATGGGAAAGTATCTCCATGTATTTTGTAGGTGGTTTACCAATGTCGAAAAGGGGTCATGACTATTTGTATGTTGTAGTGGATAGGTTCAACAAGATGTTTATCTTAATGCCATGTAAAAAGTAGAGAACTGCTAGGAATACTGCTAATATATTATTTCAGTATGTTTGGCTTCACTTTGGGTTACCCACATCCATTATCTCGGATCGAGATACTAGATTCCTTGGGGATTTTTGGACAAGCTTGTGGAGAATGATGGACAACAAGTTGAAGAGAAGCACTGATTTCCATCCATAGATGGACATATGGACATAGGTTGTTAACTGAAAAATGATGCTTTTGCTTCGAGGCTACTGCAACAAGCATCCCAAATTATGGGATGAACATATACCCTATGTAAAACATACTTACAACCGAGCCTTACATTCCTCCACTTAGTGTTCGCGTTTTGAGACATGTTTTGGGTACCTACCTAAAGTTCCTTTTGACTTGATGTATGGGAGAGATGTTGATTCAAATGAAGAAATAAATGAAGGCAGAGCCCGCAATTTCATCCAGAGGATCCAATAGGTACACCAAGCAGTCAGGGAACAGTTGGAGAAAATTCAAGAACAGTATAAAGATCGGCATGAAAAACACAGGGTTGATCATCAATTCCAGATTGGAGACCAGGTATGGCTTCACCTCAACAAGGAAATATTGAAGGGTGAAGGCAAGAAACTCACGCCCATTCATTATGGACCCTTCACTATTTTGGATAAAAGTGGTACCAATGCTTTTAGTCTAGATATTCCACCTTATATGCATAGCTATTTAGTTGTAAATGTAGATAACTTGAAACTTTTTAAGCCTCCCTTGATAATGGATCAGGATGAGGAAGTTTCAATACCTTCAACTGATGAGTTTTCCCCTGAGTATTTGGATGAGTTAAAGGAAGATATCATCCTGGATAGAAGGACGAGGACTTCATGCAGGGGTGATGTTGATTATCTTCGAGTAGGTTTAAAGGGGACACATCCAAGCAAGGCAAATTGGATTGAGAAGGACAAGGTGAGGAAACTCTTCTCTCACTAATTTGTTGATTAATGAAAGCTTTGGTTGTCCAAAAAACTCTCAGTTGGAAGGCATGATCCAAAAAGGATATAGAAAAGACTAAGGACAACTCAAAATTCATAGACGTAACTCAGGAATCTCATAATGGCCTCAACAGAGAGAGAAAGGGAAACAATCAAAGCCCTCAAAACTCATTAAAAGTGGCATCATCACGAAGAGCGCGTCACAGGATTTCCAACGACATAAATGGCTCATCAAATGGAGTTACGGATCGAAATATATTCACAGTCAACGTTTGGTCAACTTTGCCTAGTTAGCAGGGGATGATTCAACATCCGTACTACTAACATCAGCATTAGTACGAATGATGTTAGCATCTGTATAGTGTACATGGAACATGAAGGAGGCGAGATGTGTCATGATGATGTCATCATGGTGACGTGACAGCACGAGAGGCTGCCATGTGTCACTTGTTTTTGTATTTTTTGGGTCAATCCATGGACCAATATAAAAACACCATGTGGCATTCCATATAGCAAAGTGGTAGACCATACGGTGACATGGCAGGATGATGTGGCATGTTGATGTTGTAGCTGATGTGGTAGGTGATGTGGCAGGTGATTGTGCAGGTGGTTGGCATGGCCCAATGGTTGGCTGCCATGTGGCCCAGTCATGGGCTGCCACATGGTAGTGGGAAAATTCCCAATGAGGGCCTGAGAACCAAATTTTAAAAATAAAAAAATGTGGGTGCACCAAATATGGCAGAGCCCCGCCAGATCTGGCGGCCAAACAAAATCCTCCGACAAATCTAAACTACCTCTAAAGTTGGTGAACTACCACTCACACATAGACACCCTAACCTAAATCTAAACCACCTCCAAATTTGGTGAACTATATAAGTTATAACAACAACCCAAAAGGGGAGGCCCACAGGCTCGACCCTAGGAACTCCCACTATGCAAACGCCTTAACTATAGCTCTGCCAACATTGGGCCAACGAACTATATTATGTATTCTGCCCCATTTTTTTTTATAAGTAGAGTCTACCCATGGATGAAGGGAGGAGGTCATGTGACGGTATGGTCGGGCATGGGAATTGAGGCATCCATATAGAGAATTAAATGCAGGGAGAAGGCACATAAACTGAGACGATATTTCTCAAGGACCTGGGAGTGCCAGAGTCGGATTGAGGTGTGTAGATAGTCATTTTTGGGTAATTTGACGCCACAAATGCATTGGTGTTGTTTGTTTTCTTATTTGAGAAAATATTCTACAACTTAATTATAGAATGAGGTATACTTATGTATTTTTCCAAATTCTTTTGTTGAGTTAATAAAAAGGCCTACCCTTTTGAGAGAAAGACCTGGAGACGTAGTCCACCAGAGATGAACTCCGTTATCAAGTTTTTGTGTTCATATTTGATGCTTATGTCTCTTCATTATTGATATTTTCCTTCTTTAATGGTGCACTTTAATTTATGCTCATTTAATACAATTATTTAAAAGTCACTTCGATGAAAAGATCCCAGATCAAGTGTCAAACTGGAAAATTCGCGAAGGGTCTCAATCAACGGTCCATGTTTCCTTACTATTTGGTGGCATGGATTCTCTCCAGGCTTCAGGGGTCTCCACAATACCACATTCCAAAATAGTCGAACGCTGAATTATCAAACGATGGAAATGTTATCCATGTTTCCCTCTGAGCCAAAGTTCGGGATCTACTTTGACCTTTAGGGCCTCGAGAATTCTTGAACCTTAACACATCACACCTTTGTGCTTTTAGACTAATGGACTTTCGGATAACTACCAATCTACCGATACATGGCTATGGTGCCAACAACTAAGATTTCTTTTTGCCTTTGGGAGTTTTCGACCCAAGATATCTTACACCCAATTTCCTTCGGAGTGTTAGATATCCAGACTCTGAGATCTATTGACACATGGCTCTGATGTCAAAGGTCAGGATCTTCTCCAGCTTCAGAGCTTCAGTAAACTCTCATTCTCTCACCTCAAAACCTCAAAGTTGTCGAATAGCTAGACCTATGGATCATGCTTGATATGCGAACATGTGTACTCACAAATCATGGCCCATAATTACTTCGTATCTCATGACATCAGGAAATTCGTCTCCTTAACTATACACACCCTAAAAATTATGGATTCACGAAGTTCGAAGGACTTCAAGGGTTATCACTTATGCACCATTCCCAAATCTGATTGTTGTGAAAACCTCTTCTCCTTCTGAATGGATCTCGTTCGCTCATCCTCCAAACAAAAGGAATTATTTCTTTCAAGAGTTAAATCTCGCTACCCTTCCTGAGCTTTCTCAACTTCAAAGGACTTGGGCTTGGCTGCACACCTTGCACTACTTCTCCTGAGCTTGAGACTTATAAAATATCACTCACACTCCTTGTGCTTGCTCACCTTGACACTTTTCAACACTTCACTAAGTTTTGTCCCTATGCACACCTTTCACGGGTCTTACCTTCGAGATTTTATACTTAGTCGAGCATATGTGCACTAATTGCACTCACTAAATGAAATTCAATCTATCTCGCCTGAGCTATTGAGTCTAAAAATGACTTTTCCTTCACACTCCTTGTGTGGCCATTATGCACTCCTTGCACCAGGATTTCAGAAGAGAAACAATTGAAACTTATAGAACATTATAGGTTTATTCATTCAACCATGAAATACACACACATAAAATAGATAACATGACATTACCCAATTAACTCATAGATTAGAAAACTCATACATTTGAAAAAAAATCCTTTATTATATTCCTCTAGAAAAACATTTACAAAGTGTTCTTACAGCTCTCGGCTTCTCTCTTTGGTAGCACTCACAATAATATTCAACAACAATTACAATAATATTCAACAGCCTATTTTGGGAATAGATTACATACATTTATACATGGAGGGGATTCTTCAACAACCTTCCTTCCTTCTGACTACTCTAGCTCTTTCACATCATAATTAAATCATTCTACAACTAAACTTATTACAAATAAATGAGAATTTACAATATAGGTATGAGTTGATGCTCCAAATCTGTACAATCTTTTGGACATCAAGGAAATTACAATCTCCTAGATTGTTTACAATGGCTCATGCCTCAAAATATTACAAGCTTTAATTACAATATTTTCAAAACATTAAAGTGACGCTCTCTCCTTGGAATCCAAAACTAATTTGAATGTGCATGCTGGATGATGAGTTGTCCTCCACTTGGCCTCATTGAATTTTGATGGCGATGCTCCTACATCATGTACTCTACTAGCTTGATGTTGAATAAAAGAAGTTGAATCTTCAATTAAGGGGTAGAATGTGAGATGGATTAATATCAGAATGTATGAAGGTTGGGACCAAGTTTTGATTAAGGGGGATTCTAATGTGTTGATGAACCATGTAGGTGAAAAGGATTCCTAAATAATTGACAAGTATAGTGGATGGTACCCATGTATATTGGTAGATAATTTTTTTTTTATATCACATCAATGATTAGTTTTCTACAGGTACAAAAGGAAGGAGTAAGAAAGTTCAAAGATGAAGCTCATAGTGAAGAAATCTTGGTCAAAAGGAAATTGGTGATAGTTTCAAAACAACAATGAAGATGGTAGCAATGAAAGTAAAATGATGGTGGAAAATAAAGGTAAAAGTTGTTTGAGTTTGAATAAAAAGATACTCAAGACCATATGTTAATGTTAATCACACATTATAATTATAGAAAGTCTATGATATCATGTTCTAACTAGTGATTCTTGAAAATTTTGGGTGTCTACTTGGTATGACTCGAAAACATAATTTATGTACCTATATTTATGTAACATGTAAAGGCCATATTGTTGTAAGACCTGGATAGGTATAATTTTATATATTTTTTAAATTATCAAACTTAACATATGCCTGAAATAAAAATGTCTTTTGTTCGTGGAGGCTAAAAGGGTCTTAAATTGATCAAAACATTTTTTACTTTTTCTAGATTGTAGGTATCAGTCTCATCTTGTGTCGCATATAACTCATTTGAGAAATGGTTAAGATGACAAAAAGTTATAGCATAAATAAGAGAGGTATGTATTCTATGATTTTGATACATGTGAAGGAAAAAATATATTAAAAAAGGTAAACAATAATATATATATTTTTAAATTATATATTTGAAATCTGCATAGCTGACTCGATCTATATCTATAATTTCGTCAACAACTGAATTGTTTATCCTATAGAAAAATAACATCAAAGACATAGATATAGAGGTTCATTCACAAAAATGGAGGTTTTTATGAATTTTTAGACTGAACCACTAGGTTTTTCATCCCAAACCTAAGTACGAGCCAACCAAGTCAATATACACCTTGTCAATCCCTCTCAAAGAAATTGAATTCAAACAAGCATGCACGCGCTCTAGGAGCATGCATGTGCTCCAAGAGTGTGCACACACTCCTAAAAATCATTTCCTTCATTCTCTATCTTTGTTCTCCATATGCTACATCTACCCCCCCCCCCTTTCTATCTCATTCTCACTCTCCCTATGTACCCCCCCTGTCTATCTCCTTCTCTCTCCCTCACACTCCTATACTTGGTAATACCTAGACATGGAAATATTTAGACATCACAAGGCATGTAAATACCTAGACATAGACCTTACCTTGACATGCCTCAAACTCCCACACTCACTCCCTCTCCATACCCTCCCTCTTCCCTCTATCTCCCCCCTTCCTCTC
>ML779798.1:116498-192782 GCA_009831015.1 Picea engelmannii
TATACCATGACATAGACATTGACCTAGAGCTTGATGTAGACACTGAAATATACCCCATTGGCTCCATCTAAGTCTAGGTATCACTTATAATAAATCCTTAACCCTATATTAACTCGATCCCTGAGTGCACTATGAATATACTTTGCGTATAACCCTTGAACCCACATCACCCACATCTTGGTGCTCTAACCATTGTTCTATCCTTGAAAACAGTTTCAATCCTAACCCCTTAGGCCTTAGTTGTCCCCATACCCCTATACATTTTTATACATAAGATATTTGTTGTGTATTAAATTCTACATCCCTTGCATCAAGAGCACACACGCACTCCTGTGGCTTGACTGAGTTGGTATTTTATGCTTAGCAGGAACACGCACACGTTCCTAGAACGCACACATGCTTTAGTAGGCAATCATTATAGCAATGTGTGTGAATTCCTATTGGGAATTGTTTGGTGCCAAGAAAACCCCACCTCATCTATCTCATGGTAGAGAAAAAACCGTGACAACTTATGAAAAAAAACTCCCACACAAACAGGTTTTACTTTTTTTAGTGTTTTTGTTAGATTCATAAATACTTTTGTGATATTGCCAAACCATCGCAGGAAAATTTGGAAGATAACTTTGTCAAGTGTAATTGGAATTGTTGTTTGTATCTAATTATGTATTCTTGGAATTGGAAGAGAAATTTGTCCAAGTGCAATTGGAATTCTTGTTTGTATTTTCATGTGTCTTATTGGAATTGGAAGTGATCCGAAATTTAACTTGATCTAAAATTCAAGATCTTTTAACCATTATTTGCATGTGAATTTTTAACTGTTAACCATCTTTGTAATGCAAAATTAAAGAACATCCATCAAGCACATGAGAACATAAACATGTAAGCAAACCATCTATGAACAAGAATTGGTAACAGAGTTTACCAGACTTCCTGACTACGTCTTTGGGTCCACTCCAAAAGTGAGACCGCTCTTTAATTAATCTCAAATTCTTAAAAATTACAAAGAAAGGCTTACATTAGAGCTCCCAAAAGCAAACTTTCAGATTTGCGATTCTGGGCGGAAACATACATCATAGGTGGCTAGAAAACATCATTCTGCAACTTTTGACTGTAAACTTGAGTATGCTTGGCTCAATCAAATGGGCTTTGGAGGTACTTTTTTGTTCGGCTACTCTGATAAAGAAACATAAAGCATATTCGGAATCCCCTCGAAATTCTGCGACTTTTGAGTGTAAAGTTGACCTATTTCTGAGCAAGTCGCCTGGGACACCTCCTTGCATGAATTCCAATGTAGCCTCTACTTGTCAGATCCGTACAGTCTCGAAAAGCGTGCCAACTCCTCTTTTGGAGGCACTTTTTTGTTTGGCTACACTAATGAAGAAATAGAGAGCACATTCAGAATCCTCTCGAAATTCTACAACTTTTGAGTATAAAGTCGATCTATTTCTAAGCAGGTCGCCTAGGACACCTCTTGGCATGGATTCCAATGCAGCCTCTGCCAAATCCCCCTCTGCCTCATTTTGCGTGCCCAACTAAATAAGCAGTGCCGCTAACCAGTTCACCAAATTTAGCAAACCTCCTCTAGATTTGGCGGTAACTGCCAGATTTGGTGGAAAACCACCAGATTTTGCTGAATCCGCCAAACTGATGGGCTTCTAGAAGGTGACACGTGCCGCCTCCTGATTGGGCCATGTGTCAGCCTCTCATTGGATGACGCTACATCACCCTTATGACATCATCATTCATACAGATAACATCATCACCTGTACGGCCTACCACATGTCACCTGTATGTGCTGCCATGTGTCTTGCTGACATCATCACCTGTACGACATGCCACATGTCACCTGCTTGTGCTGCCACGTTTCCTGCTAACGTCATTGTCCGTTCGGATGATGTCATCACCTATATAGCCTTCCACATGTCACATCCTTAGGCTGCCACATGTCATGTTGACGTCAACATCCGTACTGTTGACATCATTATTACAACCTGTTCACTGTTTGACTTTTTTTTCACTATTTTCGAAAAACTTCAGAGTTTCATAACTTATTCATACGAGATCTATTTGAGAAAGTAAATATATGGTTGGAATCAGGAGAACGAGTCAAACGCAATGGTGTTGGTTTCATCCAATTCTGAGAACTTTGCGTTTTGAGCATTTTCTGAGCCTAGGGACCCTTCTGAGACTTCTGGATCATTCCTAGATCCTCCTTTTCTACATTTGAGTATTTTCGAGTGGTTTTGGATCCACCTCAATCAGGAAGAGAAATTTGTTGAAGTGTGATTGGAATTGTTGTTTGTTACTTCTTGTTTCTTCTTGGACTTGAAAGACAAAATTTTCCAAGTGCAATTGGAATTGTTGTTTGTATATTCTTGTGTCTTCTTGGAATTATATGACAAATTTGTCCAAGTGCAATTGGAATTGGAATTGGAATTGAAATTATTATATGTGTCTTGTTTTGTAATACAAAAAAAAAAATTGTCCACTTGGTTGTGCCTTATTACATAATACAAACACAAATTTGTGGTGGGTGTTTGGAAGACAAATATTATCTTTAAATATGGGGAACCACCATATTCGAGAAAGAAAGTACTCGATAAAAAAGAAACTGATCAAAAAGGTAGAATAATAAAGAGAAAAAGAAAATTTACATATGTCAAAGTGTAGGCTTTCAAAAGAGGGAAAGCCAATTTCTAGAGGAATAGATGTCGTTATTGTGTCTCCTCCATCACCATAAGAAAATTGCAAGAGTTCATTAGAGAGAGATCCAAAGAATATCTCATCAGGAAAATTTTTTGTGGATGACCAGATGATGGAGGATTTTCTTGCAGATGATTATACAATGGATGAAATTAGAGAAGGAATCAGTGTACAACATTGTGGTGAAGAAGGTCCTGTGGTGAAATTTATTGTTGGACAGTCGAATATTCTGGAAACTAGAAACTCCCATGTCCATTGTCCTCCCATAATTGATCCATCAGTAATTGAAGGTTTAAGAACTGTAACATTTTTAACTCCATAACATGGAGGTCAAGAGTCCCAAAATAGGGGTTCATCGTCCCTACCTAGATTGAGAATTGCGCGGAGAAGAACTCATAAACACATTCAGGTCGATGAAAGTGGTCTAGCATCACTTGAAGGTAAGTTACCTAACTATGCTATTCCTTATCACTCTTATAAAATCATTCAAGAATATTTTGAACAAAAATTCGATGTTTCCAAATGTTAAATATTTTTATCTTTGTTAAAATCTAGAAGTTTGAACACTGTTAGGAGAATTTTAGGCATTAAAATTGTCAAACGTGTAGAAACAAGTCATCATATAGTACGAAACCTTGTAGATTATTTTGAAATAATTGGTAAGATGTCTCGTTCTAAATAATGCAATGCATCCCAAGTTGTCTTGTCCCAATCAATTTTTATCAAGATCACAAGAAAACATTGTTTACTACAACAAACCTCTCACCTCTTGAAATGCAATGTCAAAACCATTATAAATTATTCTCATAGACGAGATAACCTCGACACAGGTGCCCCAACATATTTGTGGCCCTTTGGTGGAAGGTTACCTCATTCTGACATGAATTTAATTGGAGCAGTTAAAGGACTAGTTCATGATTTCTTCCACGAGAACACAAGGCCCTCTTCCAACCAAAAAGATGTACTAAAATTGAGAAGTGTATCTAGGGAACCTAAACCCCATATTAAACACTATATTGATATTACACAGAAAGAATTGTATGAGAAATTCAAAACAGTATATAGTGCACTTAACTTAGGCCAAATATGATGCAGGAGCATCCTTCCACATCAGTAGATGAGCCAAAAAGCCAACACATAGGCGCACATTGGGCAAAGGGAGAGGCACATAACTTCCCATTTTTAAATTTGAAATATAATCCTATACAGATTTATGTTGTAATCCTGAGTAAATCCACGCCATACATTTATAAAGGTAGTGGATAGGGTTGCCTTAAATGGTTGACTGTAATCACATATAGATCTTAGTTAGGTCTGGATCTTCATTCACTGTATTGAGTCGTAGGGATAAGGTGTCTTAATTGAGATAGTGATGGAACTAAGGTGGTAGAGAGGATAAGCTCAAGGAGACCTCCTGTATTGATAGGAGGAGGAAGATTAGAGAGAGAGCCTCAGAGGAGGAGAGAAGGAGAGACCTCAGAATCAAAAATCAAGGTTGGGAATTAGAAATCCTTAGGGGAGGAAATAGGAGGTGGAATTTTTCTTTCAGAGAGATTGAGAGAGCCGAGACTCTATTGGAGTCTAGACTACACATATTGTAATCAGATTTTCATATTAATGAAAAAGAAAGCAAGTTTTCTTGCACATGATTATTTATGTGTTTATTTGTTTTATGAATGTATGATGTAGATGTATGATAGGTTTCATCTGCATTAGGAATATAGACTTATCTATATTTGATTGATTTTGTAATATCTTTATGGATTATTTATGCTGTGAAAGGAGTGCACAACAGAATATTGGAGGTTCTGTAGCCACCACAAAGAGTGTGCATCTGAACTCTATGGAGTCAGAAAAGAACATGCCAAGAGGGCGCACCAGAGTGATTACAACCCAGGGGAAATATCTAGGTTTTTTAATACCTTAGAGGGTAAAATATGCAAAGGAAGCACAAAGAGACAAAGTCATTGAGAACTATGTAGAGCTTTGTCAGGTGGGCATTGATTAAGTGCAAGTGTGCATAGCAAAAATCTGTTTATATTTCAGAGAAAAACAAGAAGAGTGTCAAGGAGAGGACACTCCCAGAGTTGTTGAATACTCTGTAGATATATTCCACATGGGCATTGAGCAGGTGAAAGTGTGCAAAAAGAGAACTCTTTGTCGAGTTCAAAGTGGAGTATCAAAGGAAGATACTCACAGAGTTATTGAACACTATGTAGAAATGATCAACAAGGTGTACTTTGAGCGAGAGGTTTCCAGGAGGGAAAAATAACCCTTTGAAGGGATCAAAAGGGCTGAGACCCTTAAGAGACTGAATAAAATAAAAAATCTCAGAAGAAATAGTTCTTTCAGAAGTGCAGATGAGACCCAGGAAATCGGGCTCGCAGGAGGAGCAAAGGCAGAAGCCTTTGAACACTTACAAGCTCTTCCAGTTTGTTGGAAGAAATCCAAAGCTCGGGAGGAGGAGTGACAATAGCTATTAGATGAGGCGTGGGAAGAAATATTGACCGTTGAATCCACGTCCAAACACCTAAGGGAGCGTGTCGAGAAAGAAATAGATTCTAGCCGTAGGATTTGAGCGCAAAGGATCGACAATCATTCGATCAAGTTAAAGTGCAAGGGTTTTAACCCTTTGTGTGCACAGGAGAGAAGACTTGTCGAAGTCCCAAAATCCTGAAGTGAACATGGACCATCCATAGTCAGGGTTGACATGTGGCATAAGATCCATAGCTCTGGAAAAAGAGAACTTCAGAGGTCTTGTGGTCAAGGAGCAGACCAAAATCGTCGAATAGTCAAAGAGTTTAAATAGATCCAGGCCGTTGGTTTCCAGGAGACACGTGTCAATAGATATGAGACTTTAGGGAAAACCACTTCAGAGGATTTCATTCATGGAGTGGGAAAAACTCCTGAATCCCCAAAGGCCAAAGTAGATCGCAATCGTTGGTTGCGAAGGAAACTTGGTGAGAGATCAGGCAGTTCATAGGCTTAGTGCTCCGAAAGGAATTTGACAGGAGCGAAGAAGATCTGGACTATCATATCTAGAGGGATGCATGGCGTAAATCTGTCAACTTTGGGTGAAAGCACTCTGGGAGGAATGAGTGTGCAGGAGTCTAAAACTCTCGAAGCCCAAAGGGATGAAGTGGATAGTGGCTGTCAGATCAAGGGGGAGACACACATCAAGAGATCATGTACTTCGGGTGGAATAAATTAAGGAGGAAGCAAGTGTGGATAATTTGAAACTCCCGAAGCCCAAAGAGCCGAAAGCAATCGTGGTCGTTGATCTGTGGGAGGTACGTGTCAATAGATCATGGACTCTGGGTGAAAGTTCTTCGGGAAAAGAAAGCATTGAGGAGTTGCAACTCTTGAAGGATGAAGTCCCGAAGTGGACGAGAGTCATTGATTTGAGGAGGACTTGTGGCAGAAGATTTCCCATTTTGAAGAAAAGTCACTCCAGGAGTGCTAGAGAAAGGGCTTGCGGGTTCCATAGGACCTATACCTTAGGAGAAAAAGGGGTCTGCACAAGTTTATTTGGGTTTAAGAAGGAGCCCAAAGAGTCGATCTGAATCAGTAGATTGAAAGATCCTAGATCGAAAGGTTGCAGAACCCCCAGGAGGGGAGGGGGGCTCAATCGAGTGGTATCAGAAGTAATTTTTTCTTGTAGACAACAGGGAAAAGAGGAAATGAGATGAAGGAGATAGTATGACTACATCAAGTAGTATCATAGGATTAATTATGCCTATAGACAACAAGTCAAGAAGGAGGAAAAATATTGATATTCTATGTGAAGGATTGTTGCAATTCTGCATTAGTCAACAAATAGCCAGGTGAGCTGTGGGAGAAGTTGGAGATGCTCTCAGTTGTAGAGTGAACAACAGACTTTCTAGGAGGGTGGGTAGAAGGTGAAAATGGCTATTGAAGGCCATGGGCATGGTCAAGGAAAGGACCGCTAGCAGAAAAGTAAAGAATAAATTGACAAGGAGCTCATTGAGATAAGGGAAAGAATGGAACAATTGACATTGAAGATGCAATAGGAGGAAAAAGTACACTGGAGGTACAAATGGCCTCTAAACAGGAAGGTAAAATGGCCTGTTCAGAAGTTGTTGGCCAGAAGGCAACAACAAATGCTGAAAAGGTGGTTGAGGCATGTTGAAAACCTCAGTGAAACAAATGAGGATAATATTTTCATTTGTGACCCAAAAGTTGGAAAAACCCCGAGTGATGAGGAAGGGAGATCAGTTAAAGTTATCATAAAATACCAAGAGGGAAAAGATGAATTTTCAACTTGCCAGGTGGGAAATGAGATGAGATCAATTGAGGACCTCATAGACTGTCAGGAGGGAATTTTTGAAAATTCATATTGTCAGGTGGGAAATGAGATATCAACTGAAGATCTCATAGACTACTAGGAGAGCAGGAGAGAAATCATATATTACCAGGTAGGAAAGGGAATTAGTATGACACTGTCTGAAAGTCTCAGGAGCTTAGAAGTGAGTTTAGATCAATAAGGAGTGTTGATAGATGAAGATTCATGTGGGTTTGCAAACCATGTGAATGAATATGATGAGAAGTTAAATACTTCCACCATCAAAGAGGAAGATCAGAGGTGCATTTTGATCATTGGGGGAATCAAAACATTCCTACCAAGTAGCCAAGAAGAGGCTAGAATAAGTGTTGCAGGTGCAGCAACAAAAGGACAACCAACATATATTGTCATAATAGAGGAAATGGAGCATATACTGAAGTCTTCCCACATAGGAGAAGAAGATGAGCATTCAGAGAAATGGATCAAAAATTTCAGCTAAGAAGATGAACAAGAAATGACTATAGCATTGGAGCTTGCATCAGAAGAAGAGGAAGACATCATAGACTTTGCTGAGATGTATGAGGAACTAGAAGCCCTAGAGAGAAGGGTAAATATGCAGAGTGGACATATCCAACAAGTCAAGTTGGAAACAGGTGGAGGAGAATACCAGTCTGGGGAGCAACTAGAGGAAGTTGGAGTTGAACCAACATAAGAGAAGCTGATAGAAGTTAATTTGTCAGAGGAGGAAGCTGAGCAGTAGCTCAGTGATGAGACTGCAAAATTGGAGTCTAAAACAAGGTGGAAATCTAATGCCACAGGAGAAGAAAACAAGATGGGGGATCAATATGATCTACCCATTGATAAGGAGGAAGTGCAACAGAGAAGACTATATAAGGAGAACCATCCATTAGAGAAGATGGAAAGGGTGATAGAGGAGATAAGAGAGTTGATGGTGAGGTCATTAGTAGAAGCAGTCAACAAAGAGAAGCCGAGCAGAAGGAAGCCTGGAAGAGAAGCAACAACAGTAGAAAATAAAAGGAGCATATGGACTACTCCGAGGAGAAGTTTGGAATCCAAAAGGATTTTAATAGAGCTGGAGAGCTCATGAGAAGGAGCTCCATTATTTTTCACAGCAGTGGAGTATGATGCAGGAGCATCCTTCCATAGCAGCAGATGCGCCAGCAAGCCAACACATAGGCGTGCATTGGGGAAAGGGAGAGGCACATACCCTCCCATTTTTAAATTTGAAATATAATTCTATGCATATTTATGTTGTAAGGCTGAGTAAAGCCAATCCATACCTTTGTACAAGTAGTGGATAGGGTCGCCTTAAATGGTTTATTGTAAGAAGGTCTAGATCTTAGTAAGGTAAGGGTCTTCATTCATTGTAATGAGTTGTACGGATAAGATGTCTTAACTGAGATAGTGATGTCACTAAGGAGGTAGAGAGGATAATCTCGAGGATCCATCTTGTATTGAGAGAAGGAGGAATATTAGAGAGAGAGGCTCAAAGGAGGAGAGAAGGAGAGACCTCAGAAGAAAAACGCAAGGTTGGGAGTTAGAAATCCTCAGGGGAGGGAATAGGAGGTAGAATAGTTATTTGAGAGATATTGTGAGAGATGAGACTCTACTGGAGTCCATCATACACATATTGTAATCATATTTTCATATTAATGAAAAAGAAAGCAATTCTTCCTGCACATGATTGTTTATGTGTTTATGTGTTTTATGAATGTATGTTGTAGATGTATGATAGGTTTCATTTGTAGTAGGAAGATAGACTTCTCTATATTTTATTGAGTTTGTAATATCGTTCTAGATTATTTATGATGTGCAAGGAGTGAACAACAGAAAATTGGAGGTTTTGTAGCTAGCGCAAGGAGTGCGCACCTGGACTTTGTGGAGTCATAAAAGAATGTGTTAGGAGGGCACACCAGAGTGATAAAAACCCAGGGGAAATATCTAGGTTGATGAATACCTTAGAGGGTAAACTGTGTATAGGAAGGATAGAGAGACAGAGTCACTGAGAACTATGTAGAGCTCTAATAGGTGGGCATTGAGCAGGTGCAAGTGTGCACAGAAGAACTCTATTTTGAGTTCAAAGAAAAACAAGAGGAGTGTCAAGGAGAATACACTCACAAATTTGATGAATACTATGTGGAGCTCTGCCAAGTGGGCATTGAGCAGGTGCAAGTGTGCACAAAGATAACTCTCTGTTGAGTTCAAAGAGAAGATTATCAAAGGAAGATACTCACAGAGTTACTGAACACTCTGTAGAAATGCTCAACAAGGTGTACTTTGATAGAGAGGTTTCCAGGAGGGCACAAGAACCCTTTGAAGGGAGAAAAAGGGTCGAGACCCTTAAGAGACTGAGTAGAAACAAAAATCTCAAAAGAAATAGTACTTTCAGAATTGCAGACGAGACCCAAGAAATTAGGATTGCAAGAGGAGCAAAGGCCGAAGCCTTTGAACACTTACAAAATCTTCCAAGTTGTTAGAAGAAATCCAAAGCTCGGGAGGAGGAGTGAAAAAAACCGTTAGATTAGTTGTGGGAAGAAATATGGACCATTGAATCCACTTCTGCACACGCAAGAAATAGGTTACATCTGTAGGGTTTGAGCACAAATTATCAACAGTCATTCGATTAAGGTAAAGTTCATGGGTCTTAACCCTTTGTGTGCACAAGAGAGTGGACTTATCGATGTCCCAAAATCTCGGAGTGAACAGGGACCGTCCATCATCAAGTTTGACAAGTGGAATAAGATCCATAACTTCAGAACAAGAGCACTTCAGAGGACTTGTGGTCAAGGAGTATACCAAAATCATCGAATATCCAAAGAGCCAAAATAGATCCAGGCCATTGGTTGCTAGGAGACATGTTTCGACAGATCTGAGACTTTGGGGAAAACCACTTCGGAGGATTTCATTCATGGAGTGGGACAAAATCCTGAAGCCCTAAAGGCTGAAGTAGATCACAACCGTTCATTGCAAAGGACACATGGTGAGAGATCAAGAACTTTGGAGGGTTAGCGCTCCGAAAGGAAGTTGAAGGGAGTAGAGAATATCTAGACCATCAGATCCAAAGGGATGCATGGTGGAAATCCGTTAACTTCTGGTGAAAGCACTCTAAGAGGAATGAGTGTGCAAGAGTCTAAAAATCCCGAAGCCTGAAGGGATGAAGTGGATAGCGACTTTCAGATAAAGGGGGAGACATGCGTCAAGGGATTGTGTACTTCGGGTGGAAGAACTTCGGAAAGAATCAAGTGTGGAGAGTTTGAAACTCTCGAAGCCTGAAGAGTCGAAGGAAATCATGGTTTTTGATCTGTGGGAGGTATGTGTCAACATGTCATGGACTCTGGGTGAAAGCACTCCGGGAAAAAACGAGCCTAGAGGAGTTGAAACTCCCGAAGTCTGAATTCCCAAAGTGGATGAGAGTTGTTGATTTGAGGAAGAAACGTGGAAAAAGATCTGCCATTTCAGAGAAAAGTCACTACGGGAGAAAAAAGGAGTGTGTTGAACAAGAACTCCCGAAGGCCTACGATTCAGAGTTCATTTGAGTCATCCATTTGTTGAGGACAGGTGTCAGTATATCATCCATTTCATAAAATAGTCACTTCAGAGGAAGCAAGGGTGGAGATTTCGAAACTCAAGCCCAAAGAGCCAAAGTGAATCAAAGCCATCGATCTTCGAGGGATATGTGTCGACAGATCGTCGACTTCGGGTGGAAGCACTGCAGAGGAAGAAAGAGCAGAGAGTTTGAAACTCCCGAAGCCCGAAGAGTGAATTTAATTGTATTCATTGATCAAGAGACACCGCCGAGGTCACAATATCGATGGTAGTGCTTAATTGCAGGGACAGAAAGTGATCAGGTTTTAAAAACCTTAGAGCGGGCCACAATTGAAACCACAATATTTCCAAAGGGATACATGGCAGTTGGTAGTGAATTGCGGGGAGAAATGTGGTGTGGTCTCAAACCACTCAAGTTCGCCCCACAATTGCGTGTTTATGTGAGGACATATCCTGACGTCACATGTAGGAAGGGGCCTAGCAGAAGGATCTAGCAATCGCAAATTGAAAAGTGCCAAGAGTTCTAGAGAAAGGGCCCACGGGTTCCATATGACTTGTGCCTTAAAAGAAAAGGGGGCCTATACACGTTGATTTGGGTTCAAGAAGGAGCCCAAAGAGTCGATTAGACTCAGAAAATTGAAATATCCTAGACCAAGAGGTTGCAAAACCCCCAGGAGGGGAGGGGGGTTGCATAAAAATGTCTTTCCATAAATGAAAGCCTTGGTATGTTCTAATAAACACAATTAGTAACATGTGTTGTTGTATATATCACATTGAGTATGTTTATTATTATTACACACACACACACACACACACACACACAGATACACATATATTTCTTGTTTTGCATAACACCCTTTTGTAGGAATGCCCAGTTATATTTATGTTGTCGTCATCTAGAGACTTTATTCACAACATCTTATGTACAAGGCCAGAGGGTTTTACATTTTATCAAAATGCATGCTTAGATGGGACATGCCCCATGTGCGATGGAATGACATTACTAGGCAAGTGCATCCATGTAAGCAATGAGTATGAATTAGGGAGGAAGGAGGTTTCCTTGCAAAGATTTAAACATAGATGATTTAATGGGCTAAATTTCGCCAATGGACTAATTTTCCATGGTTTTTCCCAAAAAACGATCCACGAATTTCCATTTTTTCTAAAAATGATTCGCCCAAATTCCATAGAATGAATTTATTTTACCTTCAAAATATCCAATATTTTATAGAAACTATATAAAATCCTTATAAATTTGAATATTCTTACAAAAATGTTGCCAAACATTTTACATTTTTCATATTAAGGACTAGTAAGATTAGCCCATGTTTCTACATTTTAATATAAATTTCCATTCTTAAAATTATCCCTGGAGCCTTTAAATACGTGACACATGATATTGATGGAGGACAGGAAAGAAAAAAGATACAATTGGTTACATCCGAAGTATGATTTTGTGACTTCATGAATGACTTCATCGAAAAGACACAACATTATGTTTAGCATGTCCATGTGGCTCGATGGCGGGATGAGCATTTTATAATATGCAGAGATACATTTCTTGTTGGTACTTTGTTATCAATGGTTGATTTTTCTGATAACTACACCCTTCAACTGCAAAATGAGATCCAAATCCAATATTATTGCTTAGAGCAAGTCAACATAATCATACATATCACAAACATGCATGGACCAGATAGTAATGAACAAAACAAAGTTATAGTGAAAGATTATAACTTCTACTTAAGTGAGGATCGGTGCCATGACTTAGCCTACATAAAAAAATATTTTCAATTGTTCTACAATTAGCTTAAGGAGAAGAACATATAGATGGATCAACATTGGATTTGGTCGGATGGTTGCATAGGCCAATTCCAAAATTCTTGTGTATTTCAATGGTTGTTTATGTTGCACAAAAAACTAGAGGTACCACACATTTTGAACTATTTTTCGTATGGGCACGAAAAAGGGGAGTACGATGGAGCAAGTGCATGCATAAAAAGAGCATTATGCGGTAAATAAATGAATTTCACTACTACTTCCCTCATTCGAGATGAAAAATGCATTGTTGAATGGTGTTATTCAGTAATGGGAGAGGGAACAGGAATCTGTGAAGACCAATCACACAAGAAAGGACATGTACATATATATTTTTGGGATGTGGTTGATGTATATCGATCACAGTGGTATGAATGAAAAATAATCTAGGGAACTCGTGGATTCCATTCAGTTAGAACATCAGACAATCCAATGGTTGAAATATGGATGATAAAAATCTCTTTCTTTTGTGCTCCATGTAGTATTAATGAACGGGATGATTGTGAATCAACATATTGGGTTGATAGATGGGATCATGTATCACTCCCCATTGGTCAACGCATAACTATGGAATTACCCCAATTGTAGGAGGACCAATCAAGTATTTTAGTATATTATGATCATGACTCAGATATTATACTTCCAGGTTCATTGAATCCTTCTATTAAATTTTGAATAACTAGAGTGAATGTGTTATTCCTTGGCCATTTAGTGGACTCACATTTTGGCACTCCTTTTTGTTAGGCACATATACGCAGTGGTTTCCCCAAGAGATAATGAATGGGACACTGATTATTGGATGGAACGATGCTTAGAGGAAAATAAGACCCTCATGTGATTGGTTATAGAATCCGAAGGCATTGAATTTTCGACAGGGTCGATGGTTATTGATCTGAAATGATCTTTTAAATGACTTGGTTAACTATGTTGCATGGATAATTTTACAAGTTAAAAATTAATAAGAAAGACAAGATGTTGAATCAAATACGTTTTGTCCATATAAGAAGTAAAAACAACAAACCATAAGCAGATTCAAGACACCATAAGTTGATAACGGAGTTCAACAACTTTGCCTATGTCTCCGAGCCATTGGCTTAGTGGGGGAGGCTTCTTTATTAATATTCAATGCTAAAAATCTACATAAAAATTACATCAATTAATTTTCCGATTGACTCAAATGTGTTCTTCTCTATTTCAGGAACCTAATGCAATAGACGACACTGAAAAATGTGAAGTAGAACTCCCAGAAATGGCCTCCAAAACTCTGCTACTCTTCTGGCTTCCCTACAAGAAAATGGCTTACTCTCTCCAACTTTCCATCATTATACTATTTTGAACATGTAAATGGCTATAAACAGACCTGGTTTAAATAAAATTTGAGTTGGGGATCAGATCCCAACTTCTCCCCAATATCTGGCCTCAATTTGGGCTCGAGATCCTAAAAAAAGGGCAAAATCCCATTAAAATCAGGCCTAAAAACATTTAAAAAATCTAATTATATGGTTAAAAACTGACTTTCAAAAAATATTGGGCCCGATCCCCTATTCTCTCGCACCTCTGGTCATATGGTTGGCCATGTGGCCACGTTCTAGAATGTTAGACCCTTGTCTTCAACCCATGGTTTCGCATTTGTTGCCCATGTGGCCAGCTCCTTGGTTCTCGGGCCCCAGTCCTCTGTTGCTAGTCACATGGAAGGTGCCTTGGTCAGCGACCTAGGCCCACTGATTGGGAACTTACCCCCAAAACTATGTGCTAAAATAAATTTATATATAAAAAAATCTGCATGTACTCACCAGTAACCAATCTGCCCTAGTGGCTAGCGCGTGGTGGTTAAGTTGTTTCCAAGCCCATAGGTTGGGGGATCGTGCCCGATGGAGTGCAAAACATTTTTGACCCAAAACTTATTGGCCTAATCTGGGGTGCCACATGGTGCCTTGTGATTGGACCACATCTCACACTTTGAATGGCTCGTACAACCCAGTCAATTACACAGTCACCAACCCAGTTTGTTGTGAACTTAGCTGCACAGTCATCCCATACCACGACATGTGATATCCCCAGCCTACCACTCCACTACCACGTCACTACCACATGTCCTTCCATATTGCGACATTTCTACACTAGGGTCTACCATGTCAACGTCCATACAATCCAGTCATCTGCCACATCAACACCCGAAAATGCCAAATATGCATGCCATGTGTCAGACTCTGGTTCTGCCACATCAGCATGATAATGTCATCATGAAGTCATTTTCCATGTCATGGTGATGTACTGCTGACGTCAGCTGTACAGACTTTTGAATTTGACTTTGAATTTTTTTCCTGTTTGGGAAAAAATTCATATCGTGATATCTTTTGCATACAGAGTCCATTTTTGAAAAAGAATATACTATCAAAATCAGAACGAAGAGCACTACATGATGGTGCTAGTTTAGTCCAAATCCAAAAACTTTGAATTTTTGGCCTTTTTGGATCCATTTGGATCACACATCCCCACTAAGAAATTTTGGTCCTACAAATGGATATTAACCAGACATAAAGTGCGGGATAGGCCTCCCCACTTGTCCCTTGTCTATAAAATCTTTCGTCTACACATGACGCATCATAATCAATTGCAAAAAACCATGATAACTGAACACATGTTGTTAGTCATTTCATTTTTTCACATCTTTCTAAACCCACTACCATCCATGTAGAAAACATTAGCAGTGATAAACATATCAGAAACATGATTGAAAATGAACCAACATGTTTGTTCTTCTTTATAGGTCTACACGATAAAAACTCATCCTCAAGCAAAATATGGCTAGATTTACATGCTATGACCATTTTACTTTCTTGCTTAAGATCAACTGCTTCTTTTGGTACAATCATAGGCGTATTTCTTGCATAAGCTTCCTTCTTTATTTTTTCCATTGTAAAAAGAGATTGATTCCCTTTGATATGATGAGCATGCACAACATAATTTTTCCTTTCTTCAATTAATTAATATTGATTATGTTCCCTGAAGAAGATTGCTTTGCGATCATATAAATAAGGGCTACCCAAGACCATTCCACATGCTTATAGTGGTACCACATCACGTATTACTTCATCCACACACTTAGATGTAATTGAAAAATTTATGACACATTTCTTTGTTATGGACAATTTTTCATTTTTGCTTATCCAATTTACTAAATAGGGTTTGTGATTTATCTTAGTTTTTAATCCCAATTTATTAACCACTTATTCTAAAAGTAAGTTATCTTGAGATACACTATCTAACAAAGTGTCTATCTTGGTATGTTTCATAATGACTCTTATATGAAACAATTTACTTCTAGAATCATAACCATCACCAATTTTACCTAACAAGCCAATTGTTGTGATTTTAGTCTCATAACCTGAGTCTAACCCCAAGTCTATTGGTTGTGCTGCTGCTGAAAATTTTTGCCTCCCTTTCCTCTCTTTGAACCATTTCAGTCTCTTCTCTAGGTGCGATTTCCATAAATGCTCATCATCGTTCCCTTATTTCTTGCAATTCTTACAAGAGAGCTTCTCTTCCTTCACTGTCGTTGATTTTTATTTATCCCATTCCCTTTGCCTTTGCCTTCCTTCTTTGAAGATGATTCCCATGATACACCAACTCCAGTTTTCCTTGCTTCAATATACATTGCTTGAACATAAACCTCATCAATATTAGTAGGTCCTATTATCGCTATAACAATTTGCAGATGGCTTATGAGTTTTAGAATTATGGCAAGGGATCGTATAGCCTCCAAGGTTTGAAAAATTATAAGAGTAGGCTATATATGGAGACGTATGGACAAAGTAGCGGAAATACGAAAAGGAGAACTCAACAGACCGTTGATCCTGAAAGTAGCCTGGATCAATGACTGAAACGTGTATCGGAGATTTAACTAGCGTGGAAGTTAAGCCATTGAGGGGAGGCCTGGGAAAATCACCACAGTTTCATCAGGGGACGCATGGCACTCGTAGGAGCACATCGGGGGAAAAACCAGTCTGGCCGAAACCACTTTCTCCAACCTCCAATGCCAAAGTCGTCGGGTAAATGTGGAACGTAGATCTTAAAGTAGCCTGGATTAATGGCTAAGAAACATATCAGCGATCGAAATAACACGAGGATTAATCGATGAAGGGTGGGCCAGGGGAAACTACCTTGGTTTAAATCATGGGCACATGGCGCCAGTAGAGACACGTCAGGGGAAAAAGCGGTCCACCCAAAACCATCTTCTCCAACCCCTCATGTCAGCAGGTACCTATAAAAGGGGGAACCCCGACATTTTTCTTTGACACTTTGAAGAATTTGAACGTTCGGAAAGTTGGTGCAAAGCTTCTTTTGAAATTTCAAAGCTCAGAACCGAGCCAGACATGCGTCTCAGGCCGCTTAACAAGTATTCTTCGCCATGGCTTCCCTTCTTATTGTTTTGACCACGTGTGAGAAAGATATCTCCTACTGGGAAGAATCCCTAGGCCTTCCATCATTCTCGGATGGAAAAGGCTCATTATACAATCAAGAGGATTATCACTCTCTCCTCATGCAATGCAGGATGGATCATTCTAGGTTTGAAGATATGGAATAAAGTTTGAAGGGCCCAAGTCTAGTAGAGAATTTAGCTACGGATTTTGAGATTTTAAATAAGTTTAATATAGTGAAGGTCAGCATGCCAACCATGTCCTATGCTACATGCATTGACTTGGAAAGTTTAATCAAATAAATGATGGATTATGAGATCCCCTCCGATCTGCAATGGAAAGAAATCGTACGCTTGGGTAAAAAAAAGTGAAACGTCCCTGGAGCCAACAGGGGATCTCCAATTGTCACTAGTCTTGTAGAACCGACACGAGCTTAGAACGAGATAGATGGCATAGAAGAAGTCGCGCAGACAGAGAAATTGTTCATGATTTTAAGACATTTTCTTTTTGCTAATTATTGTAAATCGTTTCGTATATCCGAAACTGTCAGTAAAAATTGTTGTATAACTTGAAACGTTTCTGTTTCAGTTGGTTTTTATTCAGATTGTATAAGTATTGAAAGATGAGAAGTAACTAATGTTCGTGGAAGTGCAAGAGCAACTTTTGGTTGTATTAGACTCTATTTTGTAAATTTTCTGGATCTTAATTGAATACAAATGCAGAAGATGTTGAAATCTCTATGAAAAGATTCTAAAGGGTGGTATATGAGCTTTGTTTCCTTTCATCGTATGTATTTCCTGTGACCTATCTTTCATTTACATTTTCTTCTATTTAAATTGGAGAGTAAAAGGCCCGAAATTCATCATTTGATGCTCTTGGCTTAAGCAATTTAAACTGTGTGATTGTCTTCTTAACTTATTCAAAACTCATTTCAATAATTCTTTGTTGTTGTTATTTGTTTCCTTTATCTTCCTACACCCTATTTAAGTTTAAGAATAACTCAGATTCATCACCTCATTTAGCCTTTATCCTCTAGAGATTTCTATTGGAAGATGCATTGTTTTATTTCATTTTCATAATTTTGACTCCATAGCCCTGTGTGTTCCTCCCCTTCTTTGCCAACAAACTTTATAAAAACCCTCCAAAAACAAACCAAATCTAGCCACCGATTGCTCCAGATATATCAAGTGACATGAGAGAGCCCTCTCTAATTTGAATCAACTAGTTTTCAGATCTAAAGTAGGTTGAAACAGTTACCTCTATTGTTTGTCTATTCAGCCGGACAAAATTTACAGAGTAATAACATTCTGGCACCGTTGTTGGGGACGAAATTGAAAAATCTTCCCTGGGAAAATGACTTAAAGCTTTAGTTTGATCCTTGAGGGTGACACTGGATCAAATACCTCATTACTCAGAGACCAGTTGTGCCACTTCGTGTGAGACAAAAGTCCTGGCTCCTAAGAAAATCCACACTAGGAGAAACCTAGACCTCGAACCTGCAATCCCTATCTCTAGCTCTAAAAAACTTGGACGAAAAAGAAGAGAAAATATAGCAACCATTGTTCTACATCTAGACCATTATCAGTCTTTACCCAAAGATGGATTAACCAGTATCGAAGACCTTGAGTTTGACCTAAAGATTGAACAATCCCTATTCAGAACTAAATCCAAGTCTCATTGAATGAAACCCTCTTCGATGAAAGGAAATTCTAGGATTGGGTTTTAGTTGCGTCTGCCAGACCTGTAGTAAACTTAATGGCTTCAGGGAAAATGAAAGCTAATTCCAGCAGAAACATCAACAAAACTTAGGATAAAGACCAAACTTCTATATCAGAAACACCAAAAGAAAGATTCAAAGCAATGATGAGAAATATGGAAAGGATGATGGAAAGGATGACATTGGGAAATAGACCAAACCCTAGAGAACACGATAATGGTCCACCTAGAAATCCGAGAAGACCATTCGTTCCACAGATCGGACAAAGGGAGCAGAGGAACCAGGGAAATCAGGTAGCTCAAGCAGATCAAGCAAACTAGAGAAATCAAGGAAATCAGGGGGAACAACAAATAAGGCCTCCTTTTCAGAATAATTATGTGAATGAATATTATGATGAATATTTCAAAGATAACATGAACTATTGTGATGACAAAGAAACTGAGGTATTTTTTACCAAAGAGGAGCATGACCAGTTCATAGATGCGAGAGAATTCTTTCTACAAGATGAAGAGGAAAGGGTGTCTGTGGAAGAATATGATTATGAGGTCGGGTTGAAAAACACCATCATGCAATTCCAAAGGCAACACGATCTCTGAAATCAAAGAGTACCTCCCAACCCTCCAAAGGGTAATCTTCCTAAGGGGAATCCCACCAAATAAGTTCAAAATAACACACCTTCTTCTAGTCAACAAAACAAAGATTCCACTATAAAAGATTCAGTTGCAAAAGACTCCACTGTTAAATATCATGTTGTGAAAGATACCGTGGAGAAGGGAAAGAAGAAAGAAGAACCTCAGAAGAAAATATTGACAAGAAAAGAAATGGTCACCAAAGAGGTAGAAAAAACTCCATCTTCTTTTGATTTTGAAAGTGAGATGGCTAAAATAAAAATTATGGTGCCATTTAATGAATTGATTAGAAACAACGAATAAAAAAATCATATCATCGGGATGCTTAAAATGGGACAAGACTCTGACACTCTAAACATACAAGATGATCATCCAATGATCTTATTCGGGCCAAGACTGGAAGAGAATGGAGAAAATGAGGAAGTCCCTCCTTTTTATGTCAGCCTGAAAATCCACGACATGACTCTACACAATGTTATGTTGGACTCTAGAGCATCTCACAACTTGATGACCACAGTGGTCATGGACCAATTGGGTCTCAAAGTCAAAAGGACTTATAAGGATCTATTTTCCTTCGATTCAAGAAAGGTGAAATGCCTTGGCATAATAAAGGACATGGTGGTTTTCTTGGCACAAATACTAGCAAAGAACATGGTGATGGACGTAGTGGTCACCAACATCCCTCTGAAATTCGAGATGTTGTTATCCAGGTCATGGGATGCAATGATAAAGGGAACCCTCTAGATGGATATGTCGTATGCTACTATTATTTTTTTTGGTCAAGAAAGAAGATTGTACAGGGAGGTTCTACTTAAATATATGGTCAGCAACAAATCAAAACCCACCAATCATCCTATATACTCAGTAAGCACTGAATTGGGGTTCTCCATTTTCTTCAATGACCTCTGCTCCGAAGAAGAAGAAACAAGACTCATCTTGGCTGACAAGGGGGTACCTGAACAACATATGGAGGAAATATCAGAAAAAAGGAGTGATGCAGAGGATCAGATATGGAAAAGGAATTTTATTGAGTTGTTTGACAGAAGATGAAGCAAAGAATACCATCCAAGAATTCCATAAGGGTGACTTTGGAGGTCACCATTATTGGAAGACAATGGTGCACAAAAATTTGAGAGCGGTTTTTTATTGGCCTAGTATTTTCCCTAATGTTTACAAAGAAGTGTCAAAGTGCCATGAATGTCAAATCTTCGATGGGAAAGGAAAATTGCAGTCTCTGTCGTTGAAGCCCCTTTTAGAAAGTGGGGTCTAGATTTTATAGGAGAAATATACCCACAGTCTTTGGCTCAACACAAATGGATTCTCACCGCAACAGATTATTTTACTAAGTGGATCAAAGCTGTTCCTACCAGACAAGCTATAGATGATGTTTTCATTTGATTCCTAGAAGACAATATCTTGTCCAGGTTTGGATGCCCGATGAAGATTATAATAGATAACGCAACAACTTTCAAGTCTAAAAAGTTGGAAAAATTTTGCAGTGATTACAATATCATCCTTGGTCATTCCACGTCATACTACCCGCAAGGAAATGGATTGGCTGAATATTTAAACAAAAGCTTGGTCAGAATAATCAAAAAATTGCTACAAGAGAACAAAAAGGCATGGCACAAGAAGCTCATTCATGCACTATGGGCTGACTGGATATCCCTAAAGAGGTCTATTTCCACATCCCCTTTCCAGATCGTTTATTGAACAAAGGCTATCTTTCCTACTATACTCGGATTGCTCATAATGAAGTTGTTACAAGAGAAAGAAGAAAAAATGATTGTCGGTCGGAGATGAGAGGATGAACTCATCAGCGTGCAACAAACCAGAGAGAAGGCCTTCAATAATGCTCAGCTACACCAAGACAAGATCAAAGAAGCTTTTGATAGACACACCAAAGTAGATGACTTCGAATTTGGAGACTGGGTATTGATATGGGACACCACGAACGAAGATAAAGGTAAACATGGGAAATTTGACCAACTATGGTGGGGTTCGTTCAAAATTGTAGCTTATCGGAGGAGAAATGCCTATCTATTATAAGAAGTTAATGGAGAGCTCGCTGGAGGAGGGCCTGTGAATGGCAGGTTCCTCAAGCATTACGTTGTTTAAAAGATCATCACCCCACCATTCATTGTATATAATCATCTTATTTTTTTCTTTAAAAGCATGAAAGACTGAAATAAAACAGCATGGTTGAAGCCCGAGGTGAAGGCCCTAAGCTATGATGAGTAGGTTTAAGTTTGGATAAGGACCACTAGATTCAAATCACATTGATGAATCACAACCCAATGGGTAGGCACTTAGTCTACAGTTCTTTTCTACCTCGTAGGGAGGATAGCATCCCCAATTGGAGCCAATGTTATCGCTATAACAATTTGTAGATGGCTTCCGAGTTTCAGAATTTTGGAGAGGGATCATATAACCTCCAAGGTGTGAAAAATTAGAATAATAGGCTATATATGGCGATGTATGGACAAAGTAGTGAAAATGCGAAAAGGAGAACTGAACAGACCGTTGATTCTGAAAGCAGCCTAGATCAACAGTTGAAATGCGTATCAGAGATTTAACCAGCATGAAAGTTAAGCCATCAAGGGGAGGTCGGGGAAAACCGTCATGGTTTCATCAGAGGATGTGTGGCACCCGTAGGAGCGCATCAGGAGAAAAATAATTATGGTTGAAACCACTTTCTCCAACCTCCAATGCCAAAGTCACTGGGAAAACATGGACCGTAGATATTAAAGTAGCCTGAATCAATGACTAAGAAACATATTGAAAATCAAAATAACACGAGGATTAACCAATGGAGGGCGGGCCAGGGAAAACTACCCTAGTTTAAATCATGGGCACGTGGCGCCAGTAAAGACACATTGGGGCAAAAAGCGGTCCACCCAAAACCATTTTCTCCAACCCCTCATGTCAATAGGTACCTATAAAAGGGGGACCCATGACATTATTCTTTGACACTTTGAAGCATTTGAACATTCAGAAAGTTGGCGCAAAGATTCTTTTCAAATTTCAAACCTCAGAATCGAACCAGACACGCATCTCACACCGCTTAACAGGTATTCTTCGCCATGGCTACCCTTCCTGTCATTTTGACCGTGTGTGAGAAAGAGACCTCCTTCGGGAAAGAATCCCTAGGCCTCCCATCATTCTGGGATGGAAAAGGGTCATTATACAATCAAGAGGATTATCACTCTCTCCTCATGCAATGCAGGATGGATCATTCTAGGTTTGAAGATATGGAGGAAAGTCTGAAGGGCCCAAGTCTAGTAGAGAATTTAGCTACAGGTTTTGAGATTTTAAATAAGTTTAAGACAATGAAGGTCAGCATGCCAACCATGTCCTATGCTACATGCATTGACTTGGAAATTTTAATCAAAGAAATGATGGATTATGAAATCCCCTCCGATCTGCAATGGAAAGAAATCGTACGCTTGGGTAAAACAAAGTGCAATGTCCCCATAGCCAATAGGTGATATCCAGGTGTCGCTAGTCTTGTAGAACTGGAAGGAGTTCAGAATGAGATAGATGGCGCGGAAGAATTCGGGCAGTCAAAGAATTTTTTCATGATTTTAAAACGTTTTCTTTTTGCTAATTATTGTAAATCATTTCATATATCCGAAACTATCAATCAAAATTGTTGTACAAGTTGAAACATTTCAGTTTCAGTTGGTTTTTATTTAGATTGCATAAGTATTGAAAGATGAGAAGTAACTAATGTTGGCGGAAGTGCAAGAGCACCTTTTGGTTGTATCAGACTCTATTTTGTAAATTTTCTGGATTTGAATTGAATACAAATGCAGAAAATGTTGAAATCTTTATGAAAAGATTCTAAAGGGTGGTGATATTAGCTTTGTTTCCTTTCATCATATGTATTTCCTGTGACCTGTCTTTCATTTACATTTTCTTTTGTTTAAATTGGAGAGTAAAAGGCCTAGAATTCATCATTCGATGCTCTTGGCTTAAGCAATTTAAACTGTGTGATTGTCTTCTTAACTTATTCAGAATTCATTTCAATAATGCTTTGATGTTGTTATTTGTTTCCTTTATCTTCCTACACCCTATTTAAGTTTAAGGATAACTCAGATTCATCACCTCATTTAGCCTTTATCCTCTGGAGAGTTCTATTTGAAGATGCATTGTTTTATTTCATTTTCAGAATTTTGACTCCATAGCCCTGTGTGTTCCTCCCCTTCTTTGCCAACAAACTTTATAAAAAACCTCCAAAAACAAACCAAATCTAGCCATTGATTGCTCTAGATATATCAAGTGACACGAGAGAGCCCTCTCTGAGTTGAATCAAATATTTTTCAGCTCCAAATTATGTTGAAATAGTTACCTCTGTCATTTGTCTATTCAACCGGACAAAATTTACAGAGTTCTAACATTCTGGCGCCATTGCCGGGGACAAAATTGAAAAATATTCCCTGGGAAAATGAATTAAAGCTTCAGTTTGATCCCTGAGGGTGACAGTGGATCAGATACCTCGTTGGCTGAGATTAGTTTTACCTTGTCGACTCTATTACTCAAAGACCAATTGTGCCACTTTGTATGAGACAAAAGTCTTGGCGCCTAAGAAAATCCACACCAGGAGAAAGCCAAACCCCGAACCTGCAATTCCTGTCTCCAGCTCTGAAAAACTTGGATGAAAAAGAAGAGAAAATACAACAACCATTGTGTTGCATCTAGACTGTTACCTGTCTTTACCGAAAGATGGATTAACCAGTATCGAAGACCTTGAGTTTGACTTAAAGTTTGAACAATCCCTATTCAGAACTAAATCCGAATTTTGTTTGAACGAAACCCTCTTCGAAGAAAGGAAATTCTAGGATTGGGTTTTAGATGCATCTACCAGACCTATAGTAACCCCTGTTCAAAACCAAACACCACTCTGACCCCTCACAACATCCATGGCAGCCATATTCTCTCCCCTCATATTGCCTACACAATTACACGATTTACCTAATGAGTACAACCTAAGGATCAAATCATATGATGCAGAAGGTAATATATCATCCCAAAAGAATTTGGATTGGTTCAATGATTTCATGGAACTGGAAGAAGTGGACCATGAAGATGTAAAAATGTGTTTTTTCACCCAAATCCTGGCAGGAGACGTGAAAAAGTGGTTCAGAGCCCTTGCACCGTGCAATATTGTAGATTTTGAGGCATTTGAAACACTCTTTCTTTCCATATGGGGAGATAAGAAGAACTCCCTTCAATTGTTGACCCAATACAACAACATGAAGAGATCACCTGATGAAACGGTGTAGGAATTCTCAGCTAAATTCATGAAAATATATAATTCAATTCCTGATGAAGTAAAGCCCCCACCTAAAGCTACCCAGCTCAGATATGTTGATTCTTTCGAAAGTGATTTCGCTTTGTTATTGAGAGAACAAAGATCTTCCATATTAGATGATATGATGACAGATTCCATTGAAGTAGAAGTAAACTTAATGGCTTTAGGGAAAATGAAAGCTAATTCTAGCAGAAACATCAACAAAACTTAGGATAAAGCCCAAACTTCTACATCACAAACACCAGAAGAAAGATTCGAAGCAATGATGAGAAATATGTAAAGGATGATGGAAAGGATGACATTGGGAAATAGACCCAACCCTAGAGAACAGGATGATGGTCCACCGAGAAATCCAAGAAGACCAACCATTCCACAGATTAGACAAAGGGAGCAGAGGAACCAGGGCAGTCAGGTAACTCAAGCAGATCAAACAAACCAGGGAAATCAAGGAAATCAAGGGGAACAACAAATAATGCCTCCTTTTTAGAATAATTATGTTAATGAATATTATGATGAATATTTCAAAGATAACATGAACTACTATGATGACAAAGAAACTGAGGTATTTTTGACCAAAGAGGAGAACAACCAGTTCATAGATGCGAGCGAAGTCTTTTTACAAGATGAAGAGGAAAGAGTGTCTGTGGAAGAATTTGATTATGAGGTCGGGTTACAAAATGCCATCATGCAATTACAAAGGCAATACAATCTTCGAAATCAAAGAGTACCTCCCAACCCTCCAAAGGGTAATCTTCTGAAGGGGAATCCCACCAAAGAAGTTTAGAATAACACATGTTCTTCTAGTCAGAAAAAGAAAGATTCCACTGCAAAAGATTCAATTGCAAAAAACTCCACTGTGAAAGATCCTGTAGTGAAAGATACCATGGAGAAGGGAAAGAAGAAAGAAGAACCTCAGAAGAAAATATTGACAAGAAAAGAAATGGTCACGAAAGAGGTAGAAAAAACTCCATCTTCTTTTGATTTCGAAAGTGAGATGGATAAAATAAAAATTCCGGTGCCATTTAATGAATTTATTAGAAATAACGAATACAGAAATCAGATCATCATGATGCTTAAAATGGGAGAATCTTTTGACACTCTGAACATACAAGACGATCATCCAACGATCTTATTCAGGCCAAGAGTGGAAGAGAACGATGAAAATGAAGAAGTCCCTCCTTTTTATGTCAGCCTGGAAATCCACAACATGACTCTACACAATGTTATGTTGGACTCTGGAGTGTCTCATAACCTGATGCCCAAAGTGGTCATGGACCAATTGGGTCTCGAAGTCACAAGGCATTATAAGGATCTATTTTCCTTCGATTCAAGAAAGGTGAAATGCCTTGGCATGATAAAGGACATGGTGGTTTCCTTGGCACAAATACCAGCAAAGAACATGGTGATGGACGTAGTGGTCGTCGACATCTCTCTGAAATTTGGGATGATGTTTTCCAGGTCATGGGCTGCAAAGCTAAAGGGAACCCTCTAGATGGATATGTCGTATGATACTATTCCTTTTTTTGGTAAAGACAGAAGTTTGTATAGGGAGGTTCTACTTAAATATATAGTCAGCAACAAATCAAAACCCACCAATCATCCTATCTACTCGTTAAGCACTGAATTGGGGTCCTCTAGTTTCTTCAATGACCTATACTCTAGAGAAGAAGAAACAAGAATCGTCCTGGCTGACAAGGGGGTACCTGAATAACATCTGGAGGAAATATGAGAACAAAAGAGTGATGCAGAGGATCAAATATGGAAAAGGAATTTTATTGAGTTGTTTTACAAAAGATGAAGCAAAGAATACCATCCAAGAATTCTGTAAGGGTGACTGTGGAGTTCACCATTATTGGAAGACAACGACGCACAAAATTTTGAGAGCGGGCTTTTATTGGCCTAGTATTTTCCCTGATGTTTACAAAGAAGTTTCAAAGTTCCATGAATGTAAAATCTTTGATGGGAAAGGAAAATTGCGATCTCTTCCATTGAAGCCCATTTCAGTTGAAGCCCCTTTCAGATAGTGGGGCCTTGATTTTATAGGAGAAATACACTCACAGTCCTCGGCTCAACACAAATGGATTCTCACCACAACAGATTATTTTACTAAGTGGATCGAAGATGTTCCTACCAGAAAAGATACAAATGATGTTATCATTCGATTCCTAGAAGTCAATATCGTGTCCAGGTTCAGATGCCCGGTGAATATTATAACATATAACGCAACATCCTTCAAGTCTAAAAAGTTGGAAAAATTATGCAGTGATTACAATATCACGCTTGGTCAATCCACGTCATACTACCCGCAAGGAAATGGATTGTCCGAATCTTTGAACAAAAGCTTGGTCATAATCATCAAAAAACTGTTGCAGGAGAAAAAAAAGGCATGGCACAAGAAGCTTATTCATGCACTATGGGATGACAGGATATCCCCAAAGAGTTCTATTGCCACATCCCCTTTCCAGAATGTTTATGGTACTGAGGAAATCTTTCCTACTGTACTGAGATTACCCGTAATGAAGTTGTTACAAGAGCAAGAAGTGAAAACGAATGTCGGTCGAAGACGAGAGGATGAACTCATCAGCGTGCAACAGACCAAAGAGAAGGCCTTCAATAATTCTCAGCTATTCCAAGACAAGATCAAAGAATATTTTGACAGACACACCAAAGTATATGACTTCGAACCTGGAGACTAGGTATTGATATGGGATGCCAGGAACGAAGATAAAGGTAAACATGGGAAATTCGACCAACTACGGTGGGGTTCGTTCAAAATTGCATCTCATCGGAGGAGAAATGCCTATCTGTTATAAGAAATTAATGGAGAGCTCGCTGGAGGAGGGCATGTGAATGGCAGGTTCTTAAAGCATTATATTATTTAAAATATCATCACCCCACCATTCATTGTATATAATCATCTTATTTTTTCCTTTAAAAGCATGAAAGACTGAAATAAAACAGCATGGTTGAAGCCCGAGGTGAAGGCCCTAAGCTATGATGAGTAGGTTTAAGTTTGAATAAGGATCACCAGATTCAGATCACATTGATGAATCACAACCCAATGGGTAGGCACTTAGTTTACATTTCTTTTCTACCTTGCAGGGAGGATAACATCCCCAATTGGAGCCAATGTTATCGCTATAACAATTTGCAGATGGCTTCCGAGTTTTAGAATTCCGGTGAGGGATCGTATATCCTCCAAGGTGTGAAAAATTAGAAGAGTACGCTATATATGGCGACGTATGGACAAAGTAGTGGAAATGCAAAAAGGAGAACTCAACAGACTATTGATCCTGAAAGAAGCCCAGATCAACGACTGAAATGCGTATCAGAGATTTAACTAGCACAAAAGTTAAGCCATCGAGGGGAGGTCAGGGAAAACCGTCATGGTTTCATCAGGGGATGCGTGGCTTCTGTAGGAGCGCATCGGGGGAAAACGAATTATGGCCGAAACCACTTTCTCCAACCTCCAATACCAAAGTCACCGGGTAAACATGGACCATAGATCTTAAAGTAGCCTAGATCAACGGCTAAGAAACATATCGACGATTGAAATAACATGAGGATTAACCGATGGAGGGCGGGTTGGGGAAAAATACCCTGGTTTAAATCATGGGCACGTGGCACTAGTAGAGACAGATCGAGGCGAAAAGCAGGCCACCCAAAACGATTTTCTCCAACCCCCGATGTCGACATGTACCTATAAAAGGGGGACCCCCGACATTATTTTTTTACACTTTGAAACATTTGAACGTTCAAAAGGTTGGCACAAAGCTTCTTTTCAAATTTCAAAGCTCAGAACCGAACCAGACCCATGTCTCACGCCGCTTAATAGGTATTCTTCGCCATGGTTTCCCTTCTTATCATTTTGACTGCATGTGAGAAAGAGAGCTCGTCCGGGGAAGAATCCCTAGGCCTTCCATAATTCTGGGATGGCAAAGGCTCATTATACAATCCAGAGGGTTATCACTCTCTCCTCATGCAATGCAGGATGGATCATTCTAGGTTTGAAGATATGGAAGAAAGTCTGAAGGGCCAAAGTCTAGTAGAGAATTTAGCTATGGATTTTGAGATTTTAAATAAGTTTAAGACAGTGAAGGTCAGCATGCCAACCATGTCCTATGCTACATGCATTGACTTGGAAATTTTAATCAAATAAATGATGGATTATGAAATCCCCTCCGATCTGCAATGAAAAGAAATCGTACGCTTGGGTAAAACAAATAGCAACGTCCCTGGAGTCAATAGGTGATATCTAGGTGTCACCAGTCTTGCAGAACTGGCAAGAGATTAGAACGAGAAATATGGCGCGAAAGAAGTCGGGCAGTCAGAGAAATTGTTCATGATTTTAAAACATTTTTGTTTTGCTAATTATTGTAAATCGTTTCGTATATCCAAAATTGTCAGTCAAAATTGTTGTAGAAGCTGAAACGTTTCGGTTTCAGTTGGCTTTTATTCATATTGTATAAGTATTGAAAGATGAGAAGTAACTAATGTTGGCGTAAGTTCAAGAGCATATTTTGGTTGTATCGGACTCTATTTTGTAAATTTTTTGGATCTTAATTGAATACAAATGCAGAAGATGTTGAAATATCTATGAAAATATTCTAAAGGGTGGTGATATGAGCTTTGTTTCCTTTCATTGTATGTATTTCCTGTGACCTGTCTTTCATTTACATTTTCTTCTGTTTAAATTGGAGAGTAAAAGGCCCATAATTCATCATTTGATGCTCTTGGATTAAGCAATTTAAACTGTGTGATTGTCTTCTTAACTTATTCAGAATTCATTTCAATAATGCTCCGATGTTGTTATTTGTTTCCTTTATCTTCCTACACCCTATTTAAGTTTAATAATAACTCAAATTCATCACCACGTTTAGCCTTTATCATCTAGAGAGTTCTATTTGAAGATGCATTGTTTTATTTCATTTTCAGAATTTTGACTCCATATCCATGTGTGTTCCTCCCCTTCTTTGCCAACAAACTTTATAAAAACCTCAAAAAACAAACCAAATCTAGCCACCGATTGCTCCAGATATATCAAGTGACACGAGAGATACCTCTCTGAGTTGAATCGGCTAGTTTTCATCTCTAAAGTAGGTTGAAACAATTACTAATGTCATTTGTCTATTCAGCCAGACAAAATTTACAGAGTGTTAACAGGTCCAAACATAAACACAATATTACAAATATGTGCAGGAAAACCTTCTATATAGTTCATAATATTTTATTTTGTATGTAATGGAATATTTAACATCAAATCCATCTTACAAATTTCATTTGTGTATTCTTTCACAAATTGTTCTTTTATTAATATAAGAATTTTCCATTTAATTAAATCCTTCTCCTTATACCCCAAAGGATAGAATTGTTTTCTAAGTGCAAAAATAAAATCTTGCCATGATGGAAATACATTACCAATTTGCTGAGTAGCATGTTGCAAATTTTTCTGGCACTAGATGAGTGTTGTACTTTCAATACGAAGCGATGCCAATTTGATCTTTGTTTCCTCATCATTGATTTGTTGCACACTGCAATATACCTCGATATTTCTGACCAATTTATCAAGCTTCTCATCATTGACTTCTCCATTATACATGGGAAACTCAAATTTCACATCAAGTTTAAGTAATGGCATGTCAAGATTATGTTTATGAGAATGTTTTCTTGTAGAAGTAGGATTTGAACTTGTACTTGAAGAAGAAGAAGAAAATGGAGATGAAGGACAAGGTTTTAGAGGGTCCTCTCCTTCTTCACTTTTGTATTTCTTTGAATATTCCCCTTGAACAGGCCTCTTTCGTTCCAAGTAATCATCATACAATACTTTTACCATCTCCGACATGGAAAATAAAGTTTTTTCAAATTCTATTTCATTTTGAGAAAGTCCTTTTCCCGATGCCATCTTTTGACTTTGATATGTCATCTTTCTTGATCCAATTTTAGGATCTCCTTCTAAAATATTTCCTTCACCATGACATAGATTTTCCCTGGTGATCATGCATACTAAAAACAACCAATTGTCAACCTACTTTGATACCACTTGATCGAAAATGATCTTTTAAATGACTTGGTTAAGTATGTTGCATGGATAATTTTACCAGTTAAAACTTAATAAGAAAGAGAAGATGATTAATGAATGAAGTTAGAGCCATATAAGAAGTAAAAACAAAAAACCATAAGTAGATTCAAGACACTAGAAGTTGATATCGGACTTCGACAACTTTTCCTACGTATTAGGGCCTTTGTCTTAAAGGCTTCTTTATTGATCTTAAATTCTCAAAATATATATCAAAATTACATCAATTAAGTTTATGATTGACTCAGATGTGTTCTTCTCTGTCTCAAGAACCTGATGCAACAAACGACACTAAAAAAGGTGGAGTGGAGCTCCCAAAAATGGCCTCTAAAGCTCCGCTACTCTTTTTGCTTCTCTGCATAAAATGACTTACTCTCTACAACTTGGAATAATTCTTTTGTTATGAACATGTACATGGATGTAAATAGACCTGTTTTAAATAAAATTTAAGTTGGGTATCAGATCCCAACTTCTCCCCAAGATCTGGCCTCAATTTGGGCTCCATATCCTCAAAAAAGGGGAAAATCCCATTAAAATCAGGCCTAAAAACATTTAAAAAATCCAATTATATGGTTAAAAACACACTTTCAGAAAATATTGGGCCCAAGCCTCTATTCTCCCATGCCCCTGTTCATATGGCTAGCCATGTGGCCATGTGCTAGAATGTTAGGCCCCTGGTCTTCAACCCATGGTTCCACGTTTGGTGCCCATGTGGCCAGCGCCTTGGTTCTCAGCCCTCAGTCCTCTGCTACTAGTCATGAGGAAGGCGCCCTGGTTGAAAGCCTAGGCCAGTCGACCGGGCGCTTACCCCCAAAAATCGACACTAAAACAACTTTATATAACATTTTTTGCGCATGTACTCACAAGTAACCTATCTTCCCTAGTGGCTAGCACATGGTGGTTAAGTCGTTGCCAAGCCCAGAGGTCGAGGGTTCGAGTCCGATGGAGTGAAAACAAATTTTGACCCAGAACTTATTGGCCTAATTTGGGGTGCCACATGGTGCCTTGTGATTGGGCCACGTGTCATTCTCTGACTAGCTCATACAACTCAGTCAGTTGCACAGTCACCGACCTAGTCAGTCGACAACTCAGCTGCACAGTTATCCTGTACCGCCACATGTCACCTCCTCAACCTGCCACTTCAATGCCATGCATCCTTTCGTACTACCACATGTCTGCACTAGGGTCTACCATGTCACTGTATGAAATGTCACATCAGTGTTCATACAGTATAGTCATATACCACATCAGCACCTGAAAATGCCAAATATGCATGTCATGCGTCAGCCTCTGGTGTTTCCATGTCATCATGCTGACATCATCATGACATCATTTTGACATCATCTTCCATGTCATGCTAACGTACTACTAACGTCATCATTATGGACTGGTGACTTTGACTTTGACTTTTTTGTCTATTTAAGAAAAAATTCAGATCATGATAAGTTTCTCATACAGAGTTCATTTTTGAAAAAGAATATACTTCCAGAATCGACATGACGAGCACTACGCGATGGAGTTAGTTTCATCTAAATCTGAGAACTTTGAATTTTTTTCCTTTTTGGATCCATTTGGATTAGTTATTAAAGGATAATATCTAACATAGGATGAAAGAACATGAAAGAAAGGTGGTTACGTATTTCAATATTATAAACCAGGTCAAGTTGTATACCACTTTACAAACTTGGTTATTGGTACAAGCCTCTAACTACAAACAATTCCAAGTAAGAACTCATCAAAGGTACGATACTTCTTGCCTTACTCTGAGCACGGGAAGTTAATGGAAACCATCAATATTAGAAGTGATCATGATGGTCTACTTGAATGACCATCTAGGTATGTAAAATGAATAATTTTGGCTTCATTTTGACTGTCGTTAAAATATTTATAATGTTTTTAAAATATACCCTCCCTTAAAATATACCCATGCCATGCCATGCCTTTCCTTCACTTGCTTTTCCTTACCTTGCCTTTCATTTCCTTGCCTTCACTTGACTTGCATTTCCTTCACTTTCCTTGCCTTACCTTACCTTGGCAAGAGTCACTTTCCTTGCCTTACCTTCATTTTACTTTCCTTTACTTCACTTTCCTTGCCTTCACTTTCCTTCACTTTCCTTTCCTTTCCTTTCCTTTCCTTTCATTCACTTACCTTTCCTTTCCTTCACTTTCCTTTCCTTTCCTTGCCTTGCCAAGAATCACTTTCCTTTCCTTTCATTTCCTTCATTTTCCTTGCCTTACCTTCACTTGCCTTTCCTTTCCTTCACATGGCTTGACTTCACTTTCATTTCCTTTCCTTTCCTCCACTTGCCTTTCCTTACCTTCACTTAACTTTCCTTCACTTTTCTTTCCTTCTCCATGCCATTCCATAGCAGGCCATGCCTTTCCTTCATTTTCCTTTCCCTTCCTTCACATTCCTTGCCTTTTCTTCACTTTCCTTTCCTTCACTTTCCTTTCCTTTCCTTTCCTTTCCTTCACTTTCTTTTCCTTGTCTTCATTTTCCTTGCCTTGTATTCACTTTCCTTTTCTTTCCTTGATTTTCCTTGTATTTCTTCAGTTTACTTGCCTTTCCTTCACTTTCCCTACCTTAAATTGCCTTCCCCTACCTTCACTTGCCTTTCCTTCACTTTTATTTTCTTTTCCATGCCATGCCATGCCATTCCATAACATGCCATGTCTTGCCTTCACTTTCCTTTCCTTTCCTTCACTTTCCTTGTCGTTCCTTCACTTTCCTTGTCTTGCCTTGCTTTTCTTTCACTTTCCTTGCCTTCATTTTCCTTTCTTTCCCTTCAATTTCCTTGCCTTCACTTTCCTTCCCTTGCATTCACTTGCCTTGCCCTATGTTCACTTGCCTTGCCTTCATTTGCCTTGCCTTGCCTTGGCTTCCCTTCACTTGCCTTTCCTTGCCTTCACTTTCCTTGCCTTCACTTGCCTTCACTTGCCTTCATTTTCCTTGCCTTTCCTTCACTTGCCTTGCCTTGATTTCAATTTCCTTTCCTTCACTTTCCTTTCCTTTTCTTCAATGTTTTTGACTTTTCCATACCATTCCATGCCATTCCATAGCATGTCATGCCTTGCCTTTACTTTCCTTTCCTTCCCTTCACTTGTCTTTCCTTCACTTGTATTTCCTTGCCTTGCCTTACCTTCACTTGCCTTGCCTTGCCTTAATTTTCCTTTCCTTTCATTCACTTTAATTTCCTTTCCTTCACTTGCATTGCATTCAATTTTATTCCCATTTCCATGCCATGCCATGACATTCTATATCATGCCATGACCTTCCTTCACTTTCCTTGTCTTTCCTTCACTTGCCCTGCATTTCCTTCAGTTGCCTTGACTTTCCTTGTCTTTCCTTCACTCCTCTTGCTTTTCCTTCACTTTCCTTTCCTTTCCTTCACTTGCTTGTCCTTTCCTTGCCTTGCTTTTCCTTCAATTGCCTTGCCTTTGCTTGCCTTCACATTCCTTTCCTTCACTTTTCTTCATTTTCCTTTCCTTTTCCATGCCATGCCATGCCATTCCATAGCTTGCAATTCCTTGACTTCACTTTCCTTTCCATTCATTCCTTTCATTTTCCATGCCACTCCATAGCTTACAATTCCTTTCCTTCACTTGCCTTTCCAGTCATTCCTTGCCTTCACTTTCCTTTCCTTTCCTTCACTTGTCTTTCATTTTCCATGCCATGCCTTGCCTTCAATTTCCTTTATTCATGTCGTTTCTTCACTTTCCTTCACTTTCCTTCCCTTTCCTTGTATTCACTTACCTTGCCTTTCCTTCACTCACCATGCCATGTATTTCCTTCACTTTCCTTGCCTTTCCTTGCCTTTTCTTCACTTTCCTTTCCTTGCCTTGCCTTGCCTTTCCTTCCCTTGCCTTGCAAAGACTCACTTTCCTTGCCTTTCCTTCATTTTCCTTGCCTTGCCTTCACTTTCCTTGCCTTTTCCATGCCCTGCCATGCCATTCCATCACATGCAATGCCTTTCCTTCACTTTCCTTGCCATCGTGCCTTTCCTTCAATTGTATTTCCTTTCCTTCACTTGTATTTCCTTTTTCATGTCATTCCATTCCATTTCAGAGCATGTCATGCCTTTCCTTCACGTGTCTTTCCATTCATGCCTTGCCTTCACTTTCCTTTCCATTCATGCCTTTACTTCATGTTCCTTTCCTTGCCTTCACTTGGCTTGCCTTGCCTTCACTTTCCATTCCATACCTTACCTTCACTTTCCATTCCTTTCCTTGATTTTCCTTTTCTTATCACTTTCCATGCCATGCCTTTACTTCACTTTCCTTATAGATTTCCATTACTTTCCTTCACTTTCCTTTCCATGACATGCCTTGCCTAACCATATGTAATAAGAACTGATAAAAACCCTAGTGTCAGAGATACTCCAACAAATGGTTTTCTAGTGGATGGAATGACAGCAAAGCCCCCCCCCCATAACTGAAACCAGGTGTTATGGATCCAATGGAACCGACATTTCACCCATCTGAGTCTCAGTTTGAGTTTTATTGTGAGTTGCAACTCACCTCTTCAAATGATTCAAGGACATGTGGCCAATTTGGTCCAAGGCATAAAATACCAATTGAGTGGAATAACGGAGTTTTGTAAGATCCCACAAGCCTATTTGGCCAATACCCACACGAATACACTACCCACATATTCCCGACACAATGTTCTTGAAATTGACCCCCTCTTCATAAATTGCATTGTGCCTCATTGAACAAAACCCTAGTGTCGTAGATACTCCAACAAGTAGTTTTATGGTTGACAAAATGATAGTGGAGGGGCCCCTTTAATTGAAACCCGGTGCTCCAGATCAAATGCAATTGACGATTCTCCCATCTGAGTCTCTTTTTTAGTTTTATTATGAGTTGCAACTCGCCTCTTCAATCCATTCCTGTACATGTGTCCAATTTAGTCTAGGGGAATAAAATACAAACTGAGTGGAATAATAGAGTTATGTAAGCTCCCACAAGTATATTTTTTCAAGGCCCACGCAAATACACTACCCAAAAATTCTTGACATAGGGTTCTTAAAAACCGACCCTCTCTTCAAAAATTGCACTATGCCTCATTGACCAAAACCCTAGTGTCGAAGATACTCCAAAAAATGGTTTTTCGTTGGACGGAATGACAACAGGAGGGCCCTCCTAGTTGAAACTCAGTGCTCTGGATCCAATGCAATTAACAGTTTTCCTATCCAAGTCCTAGTTTGAGTTTTATCGCGAGTTGCAACTCGCCTCTTTAAGCCATTCAGGGGCATGTGGCGAATTTGTTTTGGGGGAATAAAATAAAAAACAAGTGGCATAACGAAGTTTCTTAATCTCTCACAAGTATATTTTTCCAAGGCCCACATGAATACACTACCCAAAAATGCCTGACAATGTTTTCTTGAAAACTGACCCCCTCTTCAGAAATTGCACTATGCCTCATTGACCAAAACCCTAGTGGTGGAGATGCTCCAAAAAATGGTTTTCCAGTGGAAGAAATGACAACGGAGAGCCTCCCTAGTTGAAACCTAGTCTTCTGGATCCAATGCAACTTATGGTTCTCCCATATGAGTCTCAGTTTGAGTTTTATTGCGATTTGCAACTCACCTCTTCAAGTCATTCAGGGACATGTGGCCAATTTGGTCTGAGGGCATAAAATAAAAATGGAGTGGCATAACGGAGTTCTTTAAGCTCCCAAAAGTCTATTTATCCAAGTCCCATGTGAATACACTACCCAAAAATGTCAAACAGTGTTCTTGAAAACCGACCCCCTCTTAAAAAATTGCACTATGCCTCATTGACAAAAACCCTAGTGTTGGAGAGACTCTAAAAAATGGTTTTTCGATGGACGAAATGATGACAAAGGGCCTTTCCTATTTGAAACCCAGTGCATTGGATCCAATGCAACTGATGGTTCTCCCATCTGAGTCCCGGTTTGAGTTTTATCATGAGTTCAATTCACCTCTTCAAGTGAGTCAGGGACATGTGGCCAATTTGGTCTTGGGGCATAAAATAAAAAACGAGTGGCATAACGAAGTTTTGTAAGCTCCCACAAGTATATTTTTCCAATTCCCACGCAAATACACTACCCACAAATTACCAACACAATGTTCTTGAAAACCAACCCCCTTTTCAAAAATTGAACTATGCCTCATTGAAAAAAACCTAGTGACAGAGATACTCCAACAAATGATTTTTCAATGGATGAAATGATAACAGATTCCCCCCTAGATGAATCGCAGTTCTACAGATCTAATTCAATTTATGGTTCTCCTTTCCAAGTCCCAGTTTGAGTTCTATTGCGAGTTTCAACTCACATCTTCAAGTCATTCAGGGACATGTGGCCAATTTGGTCTACAAGCATAAAATAAAAACCAAGTCAAATAATGGAGCTTCAAAAGATCCGAAAAATATATTTGGCCAAGGACCACACGAATACACTACCCAAAAATTCCCAACACAGTGTTCTTGAAAACTGACCCGCTTTTCAAAAATTGCACTAGGCATCATTGACCAAAACCCTAGTGCTGGAGATACTCCAAAAAACAGTTTTTTGGTGGACAGAATGACAACGGAGGTACGCCCCTAGTTGAAACCCAATGCTCTGGATTTAATGCAACTAACACTTCTTCCATCCGAGTCTTTGTTTGAGTTTTATCGCAAGTTGCAACTCGCCTCTTCAAGCCATTCAGGGACATGTGGCCAACTTGGTCTAGGGGAATAAAATACAAATAGAGTGGCATAACAGAGTTTTTTAATCTCCCACAAGTCTATTTGGACAAGTCCCACATGAATACACTACCCACAAATGTTCGACACAATGTTCTTGAAAACCAACCCCCTCTTTAGAAATTGCACTATGCCTCATTGACCAAAACCCTAGTGCGAAAGATACTTCAACAAATGATTTTCTGGTGGACGATATGATAACGGAGGGGCCTTCCTAGTTGAAAATCGGTGCTTCATATCCAATTCAACTAATGGTTCTCCCATCCGAGTCCCAGTTTGAGTTTTATCGCAAGTTGCAACTCGCCTCTTCAAGTCATTCAGGGATATGTGGCCAATTTGGTCTAGGGGCATAAAATACAAACTGAGTGGAAAAAAAGAGTTTTGTAAGATCCCACAACTCTATTTAGCCAAGGCCCATGCAAATACACTACCCACAAATTCCCGACATGATGTTCTTGAAAATCAACCTCCTCTTCAGAAACTGCACTATGCCTCATTGACCAAAACATTGGAATTCTCATGCAAGTATTTTTATATAAGAAATATAGGATAACAAGTTGTAGAATTACATACTTAATGAATCCTTTGATTGTAATTTTTACTTATGAATCCTTTGATGGCATGGAAATTGAATGCAAGGAAAGGCATTGAAAGTGAATTCATGGCATGGAAAGACAAGACATGGAAAGTGAAGGCAAGGAAAGTCATGGCAAGGCATGGCAAGGCATGGCATGGAAAAGAATGGCATGACATGCAAAAGGAAAGGCATGGAAAAGGCAAGGCATGCCAAGTGAATGCAAGGAAAGACATGGAATGGAATAACATGCAAAAGAATGGTATGGAAAGGCATGGTATGGAAAGACAAGACATGGGAAGTGAAGACAAGGCAAGGCATGGAAATGAATGGAATGGAAAAGAATCGCATGGTATGGAAAGGTATTGCATGGAAAAGGTAAGACATGCCAAGTGAATGCAAGGCAAGGCATGGAATGGAATGACATGGTGTGAAATGGAAAGGCATGGGATTCCAAAGCATGGTATGGAAAGGCATGGTATGGAAAGACAAGACATGGAAAGTGAAGGAAAGGCAAGGCACGAAAATACATGCCATGGAAAGGCATATCGTACCAAGGCAAGGAAAGGAATACCATACCAAGGCAAGACATACCATACCATACCATACCAAGGCAAGGAATATCATTTCCAATGCATACCATACCATTTATTTTCCATTTCCTTGTATTGTATGCATTGGCAATGCATACCATACCAATGCAATGCATGCAATGCATAACATATCAATGCAATGCATACCATACCATACCATTTCCAATGCATACCATTTTATGCATTGGTATGCTATCCATTAGTATGGTGTGGATTATCATTGGCAATGACAATGGAAATGGTACGGTATGGTATGGTATGCATTGGCATTGCCAATGCCAATGCATACCATACCATACCATACCATGCCATACCATTTCCATTTCCATTGCCAATGGCAATGCACACCATACCAATGCATACCATTTCCATGCAATGCATAGCATACCAACGCAATGCATGCAATGCATGCCATACCAATGCATACCATTTTCATTACCAATACATACCATTTTCATTGCGCATGCATACCATTGCTATTTCCAATACATACAATACCATTTCCATTTCCATTATCAATGCCAATGCATACCACAACATACCATTTCCAATGCATACCAAACAATGGCAAGGAAATGCATAACATTGTATGCATTGTATGGTATGCATTAGAAATCACAATGGAAATGATATGCATTACCTTGATATTTCCTTGTATGGTATGCATTGGAAATGATATGGTATGGTATGGTATGGTAAGGTATGCATTGGCATTGGCCATGGAAATGGAAATGGTATGAATTGGAATTTCCAATGGAAATGCATACCATATGATACCATACCATACCATTTCCATTTCCATTGCCAATTCCAATGCATACCATACCATACCATACCATAACATTTCCATTTCCATTTCCAATGCCAATGCATACGATACCATACCATACCATACCAATGCATACCATTTCCATTTCCATTTCCAATGCCAATGCATACGATACCATACCATACCATACCAATGCATACCATTTCCATTGCCAATACATACCATTGCCATTTCATACCATTTCCATTGCCAATGCATACCATTGCTATTGCCAATACATACCATATAATTTCCATTTCCGTTTCCATTGCCAATGCATACCATTGCTATTGCCAATACATACCATATAATTTCCATTTCCATTTCCAATGCCAATGCATACCATACAATACCATACCATAACATTGCCAATGCATACCATACAATGGAAAGGCAATGAATTCCATTGTATGCATTGGAAATGGTATGGTATGGTATGGTATGGTATGCATTGGCAATGGAAATGGCAATGGTATGCATTGCCTTTCCATTGACTCGTATGGTATGGATTGGTAATGGTATGGTATGGTATGCATTGGCATTCGCAATTGAAATGCATACCATACCATACCATACCATTTCCATTTCCATTTTCAATGCCAATGCATACCATACCAATGCATACCATTTCCATGAAATGCATACCATACCAATACAATAAATATAACTTTCCAATGTCATGCCATAACATTTCCATGCCTCTCCAAGCCAATAAATGATATTAAAACTAAGTTACAATAGGATAAATATAACAACCCTTAACACAAGTAATCATTAAATGAAAGGGGGCTTAAAATGAAAGCATAAACTAGGGTTTAGATAACAAATTCTTGTTGAAATGGAAGATGACACATAACAACCGTATAATATTCAAGACATCAAGAAATGGTATGGTATGATATGCATTGGAAATGGTATGGTATGCATTGGAAATGGAAATGGCAATGGTATGTGTTAGCACCAGAAGTCACCTCTGTATTGCGGCGGAGGTATGCTCGATACCCATCAATTTGTATGTCACAATGAATACTTTTTAAGGGGGTATAATGGACGCAGACTCAAGATTATAACACTTTAACTCAGAAAATTGGGTTGGAAACCATCAGCGGGTGAGGTCTTGGTCTAACTTCAGTAAGTAAGTTTGGTATAGTGGTGAGTAGGGAGAATAATTTGAGGAGAATGAAGGGGTTTGCTATGGACATCCAGTCTTCCAGCAGCCTATGAGGAAAATATTTAGATACAAGATCCTCTTGGATCAAAAAACTTCAAGAAACTGAAAACACTGTAACAACACTGCAATTAAACATACTTCACAACATGATTATAACAGCTCAACTGGATCATCCATGCTTGAGTATTCAGTATTAGAGGCAGAGAGATTGAAAAGATGGCTGACAATTATTAAACAAGAAGTCTCACGAACAATACATAATCAGAGAACCAGAAGCTTTACTAAAACTTTACAATTGGGAGCCTCGTTCAACCATCGACCCTAACAAAATATCAAAATTGAGTATTTATACTTAAAACAACTTGCTTCCTTCAGAAGTGTGCTCTGGTCATTTCATTCAAGGCTTGACATCTACATCTTCTTCTATCATATTTCACTTTCATTATTCTGTCAGACGCAAGATCAGATAGGTATGGGATTCACAAGAAAATCCATGATAGGGAACTTTCGGCTGACAGTTTTCCCTTCATGGCTAGATTTTCCATGCTTTCCATTTATGTGGTGAAACGAGGTTTCAACCACCTTCCTCATTCTCATTAAATACTTTTATTGGGATCATGACAAAGCCTGACTCCCATGAACGTTCCAGGCGAACTCATAATTCCTTTGAGTCAATTCTGGCGCCTCGAGGCGACGCAGATCCTTCTTTGTGACCAACTTGGGCACATCAATCCTTTGCGCAACTTTTTTTCATCACCCCACGCAACCGTAGGCCCTAACCTTGTTCTTATCCCATATGAAATTTTTGGATTTCATATTTTGGGAGTTTTCACTCCCCTTGATTTCAAATATCCTGATGCTTGAGCTTGCAAAATGACCTGTCTAGGTCGACGGTCGGAATTTGTTTGAACTTGACGGCCATGATCATTTCCTTGAACAGTATCAATCATCAACTTCTCAACAAATGCTTTCCCTTTCTTTATGGTCCAGCTTCCATATGACTGCAGGTTGTGACCGTGGGCCCAACTTTCGAGCATGTTGTGATTTCACATTTCACGAACTCATGTTGTGCTCCCTGCTCAAACTATCGAGTCGTGAAATCACGACCCCCTTAGATTGGGTGGCACGTGTCTCTTTACATTGGATGACCCAGATCATATTGACATTTCAGGACTTTGGATATCGACGCTTCTCATGTCAACCTTCCCGAAAAGACTTTCTCTGCGACTCAGATCTGGCACCATGCGTCCTGTTGGGATGGACAGCCTGGATTATTTCACGATTTCATGTTTCACAAGTTTATATGACTCTGCCCTTTGACTACTCCTTCCTACGAGTCAAAAAAATGATGATCTTATGCCATGCATCCCTCTCGGTACCAATGGCTAGGCTTGGCCTCACAATTTTAGACCTCTATCTGACACTAAACTTGATGCAACTGTATGATCATGATCACCCACTAGCCGTCAATATGCTCTGTCTGATGGATCTCCGCCGTCGAAAGATGATATTTCTCGCTTTCTTGATTTGAGTCTATATCAAACCACTCTAAGTGTTGCGCTTGGTGCTCACAACTGCGGCCTATGAACAATTACTCAGATGACTGGCTGAGGGCTCAGGAAAACAAAATGATCAGCGACAGAGGTAATGAGAGAAGTGGTTGACATTAGGGAAAACATAAAGGCTTAGGGCTGACACTTCTCAGGCAAACCGACAAGGGAAAACAGGTCAATCAAATGAATGAGAGCAGACAAAAGAAAACTACAAGCTGAGAGGAAAAACTTACGATTGGGTCTGCAAAAGAGGAGAAATAGGAAAAATTATAGACCTAGGTAGAAAAAGTCAAAATACCTTGAAGAGTTTATGTGATAATAGTTGGCTCCATAGGGGATGGAATGCTCCCTGCGAGCTGTCAAGAATGTGTAGTTTCAGTGCCTTTGCTTTGGGTTGTGGATTCTCCTATTAAAACAAAATAAATGTAAAACATGAACGGTATTTATAATGGTGGGACACCGACTGTGGATTTAAACAATTTTTTTTTTTAGGAAGTACCCATTTACTGAGCTACCAAAAACTTCATCACCGTCCAAATTCAAAAACCTGTAAGTGTTGTTTTGCAATACCTCAAAAATCTTGAAGGGAACAATCCAAATGGCTTCGAATTTACCATGTTTTCCCTTGTCCTGTTTGGGTGCATCCCATTTGAGCACTAGATATCCCAACTGGTAATCCTCTTTTCTTAATTTCTTTTCAAAAGTCTCCTTGATCCTTCACCAACGGTCATGTGCTTTGTCCGTCATTTTCTCTCTAGTTTGTTGCACCTCTACCAGTTGATGTATCCTCTTGATCATGTCATCAGGCTCTTCCTGGCAGTCTTGGAAGAACTTCACCACTGGCAAGGCGAGTGGAGGAGGAAAAATTTCTTCAATCCCATATACAAGATGGAAAGAAGATATGCCCAGGGACTGCTTTGTTGTCACTCTATCATCCCTTAGAGAAAATTTGAGCTTTGAATCCCATGATTTCTTGTTATCCTCTAGCAGTATTTTGATGATCTTTATCAGGATTTTGTTAGAGGATTCTACTAATCCATTGCCTTGGGAGTAGTAGGGGGTAGAGTGGATCAATGCAATCCTGAACTTCTCACAAAACTTGATCAATGGTTCAGCCTTAAAGGATGCAAAATTGTCAGTGACGATTCTGGTCAGGCAACCAAACCTTACTAAAATATCTTCAAGAAATCCAATGATCACACTATGAGAAGCGTTCCTTATGGGGATGGCCTCTATCCACTTGGTAAAATAATATGTGGTGGTTAATATCCACCTATGCTTACCACTTGAAGGAGGGTGAATCTCCCCAATAAAATAGAGGCCCCACTGCTGAAAGGGACCCGAAGATACTATAGGCTTAAGTGGAAGAGACTTGAGCTGCTTCTTCCCAGAGAATTTCTGGCATTTGATGCAAGCCCTAATTTTTGCACAGACATCAGTGAATAGAGTAGGCCAGTAGTACCCAGCCCTGAGAATTTTGTAGGCCGTGGTTTTCCAGAAATGATGTCCCCCACATAGGCTTCCATGAAAATCAAACATAATCCTTTGGGCCTATTTTGGGTCTAAACATCTTAGAGGCACTCCTAAAGGGTCTTTCCAATACAAGACCTGGTCAATAAGGCAACATCTAATTGCTTTGAGCTTTACATCTCCTGCCTTGATTTTTTCCATATCATCAGGGGGCCGTAACTCCTGCAGGAAATATATAATGTCTTTATACCAGGCGCATTCTGCTAATGGAAGGTTTTCTTGAGAACTTCTGTGAGACAACTCAAACAACTGATCTTCTGAGCAAGTGTTGATGAAGTTAACCCCCAAATATTTACAGTTAGATTCAACCAACAACTTGGATAAACCTTGGCCTTTAACTAGTTTGGTGGGTTTTATTTCTAGACCAAATTCAAGGATTTTGGCAATCCACTTGCTCCTTTTCTTGTCTATGTTCGACTGAATGAGAGTGTCCTTCATAGAAGGTGAAGGAACATATGCGATGATCTTCGAATTAAAAACATAGACTCTGAAAGCTTTGAGCGATTTCACCAAGGAATAGGCCTGCTTCTCCATGATGTCATATTTTATCTCTGCATCTCTTAGCGCTCAGCTAAAAAATGAAATAGGTTGCTCTAGCCCTACATCATTATTCTGCAGTAAAATAGTTGCTACTGTATCAAATGAGACATAGGAAAAAATTAGAAAATCCTTGGAATAATCAGTACTGATCAGGATAGGTGCTTCAGTCAATGCCTTTCTTATTTAGTTTAAGGATTCTCTGGGCTCAATAGTCCATTTTACTTCGTTCCCCTTTCTAAGCATGGCGGTGATGTGCTTCACCAATTCAGCAAAATTGGGAGCAAACCTTCTCAGAAAATTAACTTTCCCTAAGAAAGACTGGACCTCTTTCCTAGACCTCAGGAGTGACAAGTTTTGGATTTCTTCTACCCTGCTGGGATCTATCCTGACTACCTTAGCTGATACTATGTTCCCCAGTAATTTCCCTTCCTTCATGGAAAAAATGATTTTTTGGGGTTCAGAGAGAGACCAAACCTTCTGCACTTCAAGAAGACTTTCCTCAAATGACAGTAGTGTTCTTTATCAGATCTGGAAAAAATTGTTATGTCATCCATATAGATGACCACAAATTTATCCCTTTCTCCAATGAAGGTGATGTCCATGGCTCGTTGGAAGGTTTCTCCCGTGTTCATCAATCCAAAGGGCATTTTGGCATACATGAATGTGCCCCGAGGATTGGTGAAGGTTGTCTTTTCTCTGTCTTCAGGAAGGATAGAGATCTGATTGTAGCCAGAAAATCCATCAATCATGGAAATCCTAGATGCACCTGTCACCCTCTACAATATGTATTCCATCTTTGGCAAAGGGTAATTTTCCTTCTTAGAGATTCTATTCAGATTTTTGAAATCAACACATAGTCTGTTTTCTCCACTTTTCTTTCTCACCAAGACTAGGTTGGCTACCCATTCAAAATATCTCAACGGAACAATGATTTGGGCATCCAACAACTTCTTTACCTCCTTCTCCATGATAGGCAACAACATAGGATTTATTTGTCTTAATTTCTGCCTAAATGGTTTGGCCTCCTCCTTCAGTGGAATCTTATGCTCGATAATGCTAGTGTCATATGTTCTGAGGTCTTATTAGGTCCAAGAAAACACATCAATGAATTCCTTTAATAACTCAACATACTTGGCCCTTTTCTCCCTCGACAAGATGCTCGACAACTTGAAAATTTTTGGATTCCCCTTTGTGCCAATATCGCGCTCAACCACCTCAACATCCTCATTTGGAACTTTACCCTTTACTGCCACATCAATCCTATCAAATAATCTCTCTACATGAACTAGTCCCTTTGGGATGTGATTGTTGGGCAACTGAACAATGTGATGGTCAACAATTTTGTTCAGAAAAACATCAGGATGAGTATCTATTTCAGAATTTGGATCTTGATGAATATGTAATGCTGACAAATCATCAACAGTCTCCAGGAATATTTTGATCTCATGATCATCCTCAAACACTTTCCAATGCTTGACGTTGTCAGGTATGGAGGGTCTATATTTTACTTTTACATCGTACCAGAGTTTAGGTGGCAGAGGGACTCTGAAATGTCTCACTGAGACAGCCAGAGAATCGACCATGAAATTTTATTCTCTGGGAACAAATGAAATGTTGAAATCCAAGAAAAATATGTCAACCGGATCCCACACTTCATTTGTGTAACTTCTGAGTTGAGGGTTTTTTCCTTGATACATACTTCTGATCTGATGGATAAGCAACTCAATATCCTCGAACACTGTTATCTCTTCAATTCCCATATCTTTTGCAACCCTCAAACCTAAAACAAGAGCTTCATACTCTGCCACATTATTGGTAGTTTCAAATTCTAATTTGTATGAAAGAGATATGTTTTCCTAAGCAGGGGAAACAAAGACTACCCCAACACCAACAACTTATCTAGAAGAGGCTCCATTGAAGAACATTTTCCACACAGAGGTAATTGGAGGAGAATCTTCACAGAGAGTAATGGTCTTTCTAATCTCAAGAGGAGGTTCAGGGGTGTAAGTGAGCTGCAATAAGATGGATCCAAAACCAGTATCAAGGGAAAACATAGGATGGTTGGTGGGATCTACTTCATCACTGATAATGTAGGCCAAATGAGCTTCCCTGTAGAGTCTTCTATGTTCCCCTCTGTTATAGGAAAATCCCCCTATGGATAGGTGAATCTCCTCTTGGACTCTAGAATCCTAATACCAAGATAGAAAGGAGCTAATGTTGATCACTAACATTCCTTTAAACCTATCTAAGCTAATATATAGAGAAGAGGAAGAAGATGAACCTTTTTATGATGTTTGTCCTCGCCCAGTCCAAGTTGAGCTCTGATCCCCAAGACAAAACATGCTTCCTATTATGCTATGATTAGTTTGAAACTAGATCTATCCATTAAAGACAAGTTCATGTAGGTATACACAATCTTGAAGGAAACATGTCAAGCACATGTATTAATGAGAAATCAATAGAGATACTTACAGACCTTTGAAGAAGCTGCAACAACCTCTTCCAACTCTCCTTGTCCAACCCCTTGCTCAAATGATCCACAAAAAAATGACTATAATTCACTGATTATCTTCCTTATGAGATCATAAGTTTGATGCCTTCAATGTCTCTTCCTTTTACCATGAGGAGGCCTCCTTATATAGTCTTGGAGAGGCCTAACCACCTTAGATATTCTTGGGATAGGTTGAGGATATTTCTCCATCAATTGTGGATCCTCCCTAAGATTGAGCCTTGACCTTAGATTCAAATCAAACTAATTTCAGAGATTAAGGGGGATCTTCCCCTGATTTTCTCAATAGCATAACACTCCCCTAGAATGGTGCACAGAGCACTACAATGCTCCCCCAAAATAGGGCAAGGAGCACTAACACTCCCTGCTAGTGGGTAGGGGAGCGCTGCCCTTAAAAAATGATTTTTAAGTGGTAAACAACATAACGCTCCCCCAAAATGGTGCACAGAGTGCTACAACGATCCCCCAAAGTAGGGCATGGAGAACTAACACTCCCTCCTAGTGGATAGGGGAGTGTTTCCCTTCAAAATTGATTTGTAAGTGATCTTTCTCAAGGCAAAAGCTTTGTACTCTTTGTCAAATGATTTCTCCTTCTTTAACCATTCTCTGACGATGTCTTCAAGTGTTCCTTGTGATGTCATTCAAGACACGAAATAGGCAATATGACAGTATGGTGTTTGCAACACTTGAGACACTTGTGGACAAAATGCGACACTTGTAATGACGACAATAGGTCATCAATGAAGTGAGTAATTTTGATGTGTAACAGATTGCCCCTGAAAGTGCTAAGTTAGAAGATGGAAATTGATGACTGAAGTACTTTGTAGACTTTTTCAAGTAAGGGTATGGATTCAGAGAACCTGGTAGAAGCTGCACACAACCATCATACAACTGTTATGATATGTTTTAAACCCAAGGCAGGCACACCTATGGTTGAGTGAAAAATACTTTCAAGGTATGGCTTCCATAAGATACACTGTGGATCCATATTATATTAACAAAAAGTATAGCCACCAAAGATATAATGTGGATCTATACTTCCATGACATGAACTGATTGTAGCCACAAAAAATACACAGTGGATCTACAAGACGACAAGACATAGCCATAGACCAATACAAAGTGGATCTATGTGACAGTATATGTGTCAATATTTAAGAGAAACTCCGTCACAACCTAGGAAAAGTACATATTAGAGTGATCACTCAACCCAGGGTCTTCTTATCGATCCCTATGCAGTACAAGTCTAAACATGTGAATAGATGTCCTGATGTCGAACATGGTAGAAACAACTTGATTACCGATCATTGAGGTAAACCGTTAACAAGTGCGAGGAAAATCACCATTGATGTCAATGATTCCCAAGGTACCCTAGTACATTCTAGTGAATATGAATAAATGAGATAAATGTGAACATCTGTGGAATCATCTGATCAGAGATCAATGATGTAAAACCACTTTTAGAAGCAGGTCTGCCATTGAGGCATGTAGGTCCCAAGGTACTAACTGGTTTCTAAGTCTAGTTCCTGGATAATGTGTTGGAGTCGACATGAACAGACTCATCGAAGGAGGGACTTGATGTATCCCCCATAAATGACCCAAAACCGACACAGAGATGTAAATTGGTGGATCAAATGAACATGGACTGACACGGGTACTAGACCAGGATATTTGTGGTGGTTGACTCTCAAGGCGGATACTTCCCTTGAACAATGACGCACAACAACATAAACATGACATGGAACAAAACATGATGATGCAGTGGATACTGTGACTTTCGTCGAGTGACCCAAATGAGTAAAGAAACTCAGAGGATTGGTTCAATGTAGAGGTTTAATGGATTAAAATGTGTGCAAAGAAAAAGTGTCGTGTTTAAGGGCGACTGTAAGAGTGACTAGTGATGTTTTCAAAAAATGCTTGGCATGCTTCCTTCAAATTTTCCCCTCATCCAGATAGATGAGTAACTCTTTTTATTTTAACGATCTCGAGGAGGATAAACATGCTCGATATAACTCACCTTCGGTAAGTCCCTCTTCCTTTGTTTAACGAACTGGAAGAAGTAAGAGTTCAGTCCCGTATGGGCCCTTCAATGTATATATTTTTTAATGAGTCCAAAGAAGGTAAACTTGGTGATTTTTCATGTTTAGAGAGTCTGAAAAGAACTTAAAGACGACTCCATTATTGTCCTTTTTTTTAATGTTAGTCTCGCGAGGCCGAAAAAGAGATAAATTATCACTTGAAAGACGCCCTTCCAAACCTTTTAACAAGTGGGAAAGGAAGCAAGATCACTCGACAATCTTTTCATGTTTAGAGAGTCTCAAAAGAGCTTAAAGACAACTCCAGGGGGTTCCTTTTTTGTGTATCCATGTGAGTCCGAAAAAGAGATAAAATTTTACTCAGTTGTGTTCTCATGTTTTTTCGAGCGTGAGAAGGAACTAAGACCATGCTCGTTATTGGTTTCATTTTTACACAAGATTGAAACAAAATTAAAGTATGCTTGTAAATTCCCAATGTAAATTCCAAAGGTTGGGATACGCTTGGATGGTTGGTACTCTGCCCCCAGCCTAAAAATCTTGGATATTAACTCCAGAATGATAATCAAAGGCTGGAGACATGCCCCCCCAAGCTTCAAATCATTCACTGACTTTGAGGTTGTCACCAATTTCTGTACTAGATCGAGAAAAAGGATAAGGGTGGATGAAATGAAGGTTCAAAATGTGAGACCTAAAGAAAGACTCGACTTTTTAGGAGAGGTGACTGTTTCATTTTTTAACGATCTTGACACAGGGAAAGAAATATGCTCAAGGCTCCGGGTTCAGTCCCTAGATTTATGTTTCATTTTTTAACGAGCTTTCTACATAGAGGAAAACTATGCTCGTGGTGTCTATTTCATTTTTTAACGAGCTTGCTACAGAGAGGAAAAATATGCTCGTAACCTCTACTTGATCATGGCTTCCAAGAGGATAATTCTCTAGAAGGGATACATGTCAAGGGACAAACCTCAATCATGGCTTCCAAGAGATCTTCACTAGATGGAACAGAAGCACTCTGGAAGGAATACATGTCGACGACCTCGATAAGGGTAGGGAGATATGGATCTAATAACACTATCGAAGAGATCACCATGTCAAATACCGGATCTAGGTCGCAAAAGGTTGAGCTTACAGTGAGAAGATCATCTTCATTGATAGCTAAAGGCATGGGAGATAATGCCACATAATTGACCTGTGGCGGGGGCGATACTTTCTTCATATAAGAACCGTTTAGGGATTTCATTGGGTTGGTAATCAAGTCAGGACCAACGCATGAAAGTTGATCAATAGCCATAATTCTTCCATTGTGATGGAAATATATCACATGGAAAAAAGTGGAAACAGTAGATTTCATGGCATAGACATAATCTCGCCCAAGGAGTAAATCGAAATCCAGGGGGTCCTTGACTACCATAACATCAATGAAGACACTTTTCCCTCCCAAAGTTACTGGAAAATGATGAAGGACTCCTAAAGGGTCATTGGTTCTCCTGTTAAAAGCTAACATATTCTACGTAAATGGTACAAGATGAGGATAACTGAAATATTTCTAGGCAATAGAGGATAAAATACTAACGGATGCACCTTCATCTATTAGTGTCCGAGGAACGGCTCGACCAAAAACCTGTACTGTAATATTGAAAGGAATGTGAGAGGGAAGATGAGGTCCAGTTAGCACGCCCCAATAAAAAAGGATGGCCTCATTACTTGGAGGGGATTTCGTGGGAGAAGGAGGAATTCCCCCCAAAACGGTTGATTATGTATCAACGAGAAAAACATGGGCAGTATCGGTTTTACTCTCTAGAGGGAGAGTAGGATCGACTGATAATGACATCAAATCGACCACTTGGGTTTCATTCTCCAAGGGGAGAATGGGGTCAACAGGTGGAAACAGATCGATCGCTTGGGTTGCACTCTCTAATGAGAGAGCATGATCGACCGAAGATGGGATTTGATCAACCACTTTGTCAATTGGTTCAACTAAGGATGTGACCAAATTGACGAAATGATCAACTGGATTGACCGATGAAGGGACCGAAGCAACCACTTTGGCACTCGTCAAAGAAGGAGTTGGATTGACCACATTGGCACTCTTCAAATGAAGGGTGGGACTGACCAATGACAAGACTGGATCAGTCACTTGGGTTTCACTTTTCAGATGAAAAGTTGGGCTGATTGATGACAGAACTGGATCAACTACTTTGGTTAGCGGTTCAATCGAGGATGAAACTAGATTGACCACCCGATCAACCAAACTAATCAGGGATGGAACCAGATTGACCATTCCATCCACTAACAATGGGTTGGGGGGAATCTTGCAATAACCATTTGGAAGTTGAAGCTTTTCCAAAAGAGAAGAAGCCTCGTCCATACGAGGACAAAGGTGAGAATAATGATCACCTTCGCATAACATACAAGGAAATTTGATAGTTGTATTCTTCTTACCAACCTTAATGTCACTAGTTGATGGGGCGTCACCAACATGTCTAGTAGAGGCCGATGATGTGGAGGACCACATTTCTAAGACCTTGGGAAGACTAGGGAAATCCTTGAGAAAGTGGGCACCCTTACAAATTCTTCAAGGGAATTTGGGTTTCATATTCTTCATTGTAGTCTTATCGACCTCATGAACACTCCCAGTAAAATTAACAGTAGTTGGTTTCTTGGATCCAACATCTGATGTGCTTGGAGGCTTGGTCCCTTTCTGGTTCTTCTTCTTATTCTCTTTTTGTTTCTTCTTCTTCTTATCAACCTGGCTACTTGCTTTAGAGATTTCACTAGGCAAAGAAGGAGAAAAGGAAGGAGACTTAATGGGTGAAGAAGGTGAAAATTCGACATGAGGTTGATGTGTGGGTGGTGTACTTACATATGAAGCATTAGTTGCAACTAAAACACTGGGAAGATTTGAGATCACCGTAGTGGGGAATAACCAAACCGGTAATCCAATGTTGAGTCCTAGAAGATGCGGTGTGGCAATGTACAGAGGAACAATGTTTCCAAAATAAGGAAAGGTGAAAGGTTCCCTGGGACAAGTGGTTCCTCCATTGGTACTTCAAGTATTTGATTCCATTAACACTGACTCGAACTAAGGTCTACTAAGTAAAACAAACAACACTCACTATGAATATAAGAAGAAAACAATCAAACAAAACTTCCCACAATGAAACCACTAGTTGGTGATGAAATCCAACGTCGCAAGATCAATATAGGAAGGGGCAGGGATAGAGCGGGTGGATCATTTACATTGGAAACCTACTTAACAAACTTATGCCTTGGTGCAAGCTTCCACATAGTAATTGTGGAATTACCCTCCAAGGATCCTGAGTGAGTTTGACTAACGTCTATTCCTGGTACAGTGAGACTTCCCTTCACCGTCACCTTGTGTAAGACCCTGAAAATTATGGCTACTAAGGTCACCAACTCGCAGTCAGCCATTGGGTGGGTACAGTCGATAGTCTTGTCCGAACGTATGGGCAGGATAACAAGTCTGAAATCCTTCAAGAGAACTGAGGACAAGTGGACTAGTATAACTCCAAAGGACCCCAAACAGATTCAGAGTTCACGAAGGACCAATACCAAATGAAGACAGTTGAACCTCAAGAATAACCCCCAATATACAATCTGACTACTATGAACGGTTGAACCAAGGATGGATAATATCCGTAACTCTCCTGAACGCGACCTCGTGCGTAACCTCTATGTGAGAGGGGGATCCCAGAAAGATGATACGAGAATTGGATTTTCTCTCCCTATCGCAAGATGCTAAGTTTGTTTGACAGCTTTGGAAAGTTATCCTTTGAAGCTATTCCAAATCCCTACACCTTAAGCTAATGCAAGTTTTCTAACAAAAAATGTAAGATAAATTTTAGTTTAGCGCTTGATTTTAAGGCTGTTGTTTACTCAAGAGGAAAATGGAGTGGACTAAATGATGTTTTGACCGACTCTAAACAACGCAAAGAAATGATAATAAAAATATTTCACTTCGATGAAAACTATATTACGAGAAGGAAAAAACTTTTATCATTCCCAAATGCATAATGTCCCAAATTTTTTATTAAACTCATCAATGTCAAGATCTTCAAGAAATGAGCCAAAGAGACTATACACCAAGACTAAAAAATGCCAAAAACCATGCAATTTCGCTACTTCAAATGCAAACTAGTTTCACTACCCAAAAGAAAGAATGCATCTATATTCTTTTTTTGATTCTAATGTATAAATAAATTAAATACAAATCCTTTGATGCTATACTACTTTCAATGAGGAGAAAGAGTCCTATGCATATGCAAAAGACACGAAGAAAAAAGGCTACAAACAAAGCATGCACTCAAGGCAATGAGGTATGCAAGAAAACAAGTAGAAACTTGTTCTGACAAGAACATAATAAAGGATTATACAACCAATCAATCATTAAAGGAACACAAGAAAATGCAGAGAAGAATCCAAGAAAAGACAGAGAAAAAGAGAAATCACTCAAAACTGTCCCGACAAAACAAGCAGCTAGAAAAGGCAATTTCACATTTCTGAAAAAGGTTTCAAGCTCCAATCAAGACAATAGGGAGTGATAAGCATCATAAACCAATCCAAACAACTTCACAAACCAACCACAGACTCTAGGTAAAGACCTCTGCAAAACAAGCTACAAAAGACTGAGTAGAAGAACACAAAAACTCCCAAAAAAGAGACAAGTGCTCCCTGTCTCAAGGGTACAAAGCATTTAAATTCTCCCTAAAACACTATAGGGGATATTTTTCCAAATATCAGTGCTCTGGTATGGCCTAGAGGGGGGTGCTAGTCCTCCCAGAATCTCAGAAAAAGAGCCAAAAAATGCAAAAACTCACCCAGAATGCATAAAAATTGGTGAAATTGCTAGTGAAGGTAGGAGAAGGCTAATGGATGATGAAAAAATAGTAAGAGTGATCTGAAAATAAAAATGGAATAGTGGATCGATCTTCAAATTTCCTTACAACATCATTCATACAATCAGATAAATGAAAAAGCAGTAGATCGACTCCAACTCTCAGAGAAGAAGAGTGATTCAAAGTAAGGAAGAGAAAATGTCAAAAATCCAAAAAAAACATCATGAATTCTTAGAAATCAAAATGTTGGAGGATAAACAAAGACAGACTGAGATGGTGATAACCCTGAGCATATGAATCAACAAAAACTTACACTCAAAGATCAATTCCCAAAAGGTTTTTTAGTAGAAAAAGACCAGCGCTCTGGTGTCAAGGGAACCAGAGCATTGCATCGCTCTATGGGAGCCTGCAAGGGAGTGCTAGCACTTTAGTTGTGGAGTAAGGGGAGTGCTAGCCTCTAAGAAGAATAGAAACTTGCCCAAAACTCAAAAAAATCAAGAAAATTTTGAAATTCAGTGTGTATGGGATGAATCCAAAATCCAACAACACATCTAAGAATCAGAAACACAACATGAATAAGATATAAAGGTGAGCAAAGGCCAAAACAAGACCAAATAAGGAAACCAAAATTGAAATCTTTGATCCCCAGCGGAGTCGCCAATTTCTGTTACAGGAAAATCCCCCTACGGACAGGTGAATCTCCTCTTGGACTATAGACTCCTAAGACCAAGACAAAAATGTGCTAACGTTGATCACTAACATCCCTTTAAACCTAGATAAGATAATCTATAGAGAAGAGGAAGAAGATGTACCTTTTTACGATGTTTTTCCTCTCCTAGTCCAAGTTGAGCTCTGATCCCCAAGCTCTTCAATGAGTCCTGCAATCCAATCAAAGACAAAACATGCTTCCTATTCTGCTATGATTAGATTGAAACTAGATCTATCCATTAAATACAAGTTCATGTAGGTATACACAATCTTGAAGGAAATAGGCCAAGCACATGTATTAATGAGAACTCAATAGAGATACTTACAGACCTTTGATGAAGCTGCAGCGGCCTCTTCCAGCTCTCCTTGTCTAACCCCTTACTCAAATGATCCACAAAAAAAATGACTATGCTTCACTGATTATCTTCCTTATGACATCATAAGTTTGATGCCTTCAATGTCTCTTCCTTTTACCATGAGGTGGCCTCCTTATATAGGCTTGGAGAGGCCTAAACACCTTAGATATTCTTGGGATAGGTTGAGGATATTTCTCCATTATTTGTGGATCCTCCTTAAGATCGATCCTTGACCTCAGTTTCAAATCAAACTAATTTCAGAGATAAGGGGGATATCCCTTGATTTTATCAACATCATAACACTCCCCCAGAATTGTGCACAGAGTGCTACAACACTCCCCCAAAGTAGGGAAAGGAGTGCTAGCACTCCCTTCTAGTGGGTAGGGGAGAGCTACCCTTCAAAATGGATTTTTAAGTTGTCAACAACATAACTCTCCCCCATAATGGTGCACAGAGTGCTACAATGCTCCCCCAAAGTAGGGCAAGGAGTGCTAGCACTCCCTACTAGTGGGTAGGGGAGTGTTGCCCTTCAAAATTGATTTTTAAGTGGTATTTCTCAAGGAAAAAGCTTTGTACTCTTTGTCAAATGATTTCTCCTTCTTTAACCAGTCTCTGAGGATGTCTTCAAGTGTTCCTTGTGATGTTGTTCGAGACATGACATAGGCAAGATGAAAGTATGATATTTGTAAAACTTGCGACACTTGTGGTCAAAATGCAACACTTGCAACACTTGTAATGACGATAATAGGTCATCATTGAAGTGAGTAATTTTGATGTGTAACACCCTCCAAACACTAGGATGGTAGCATATGTGAGGTCTATTTGCAAGGTTCCCCCAAGTATTTTTATCCAAGATCTTGACAACAACATGTCGAACTTGGGAGGAACGTCATCCACCATAATATCCATGACCACACTTTTCATGGGCAGTTGGAACAAAGTCACTACTAGATCTTTGATTACCCTAAGACATTTCACTCTCCTCGAATCAAATGAATATAAATCATGATAAGATTTAGTGATTTCTAATCCGAGTTCTTCCATGATAGTTTTGAGCATGAGATTATGAGATGCCCTCGAGTCCATCAGAAATTTATGTAACACCTTATCATGTATGTTCAGTGATGTGTAGAAAGGAGGGGATGAATCATCTCTATCTTATACCATAGGACCTAATATGACTGTTGGATTTTTGTCTTGGAGATTCACTGAGTTTGTGGAATGGTAGGATGGCTCAGACTGCAACAACTTAGAGAGGGACATTTTGAAGTCTTCATGCTTGAGTAGCTCTGAAAGGGGGACAGGGATTTTGATCCTTTTAATTTCATGCTAAAAACTAAAGGAGGAGGGGGGGCTTCGGAACTTATCTCACCTTTGGGACAAGATATTTGGATACTGGTGGGGTGTTTTGAGATTGCTTTCCTTTACTGTTGTTTTTTGCATTATTAGTAGGCTTATCTTCTCTGGAAGGATGGTCAGGGATGTCAAAATTCCCTTCTTTTGTCTTAGACCCGAGGTTGTATTTGTTGGGACCACTATTTTCCTTCTCCTCCTTACTCATATCATTTATTTGGCTATCTATGAGGGACTCCTCATAGGCAGATTGAGTCAAATGAGGAAATGGGGAGGTTTCTCCAAGACAATGGTTTTCAGGATCAATCTCTTCTTCCTCTCTCTCTTCATCAACAACTAGGTTATTTTGAAGGGGGGTTTAAATTTTCTAATCATCCCTATCCCTGTTCCTCTTTTCCCTTTGCATAATATAAGGAGCGTTGTTATTCAGCCTCCTGAAGTTGCCTCTGTTATCAAAATTTTGAGGATTTATGTACATCTGCTTCCTTTCAAATTTCATATTCTCTATCTCTACAGACAAGGACTTTACCATCTTGGTCAATTCATCCACCTGAGGGTAGGATACAGAAGAACCAGAGGTTGAGGCCTCATCTCTTACCCTTCGACTGTCTCTGTCGGATTTATTCCTAAGTCAATTAGCTACCAATACATTAGAATCCACTTCCAGGGATGCATCTTTCATATTATCCAAGGAAGTATCTCTTCTCTCTATGAGCAGGAGGCAAAAATCGAGATCAAAAGCACTAGAATAAGTTATTTTGGCAGAGGCTTCCATGGGATTTATCTCAGCAGGGATCTTATTGTACATTTTGTTGAATCTTTTGGAGAATTCAGAGACAGATTCTCCCTCTTTTCTCTTCAGCGACCCAAACTCTTTGATATAAGGCTCTCAACAAATATTCTCATCCACACATCATCGTTTTCAATATTCAAATTGTCTGCATAACTGTAGAAGGAATAAAAGTGCTCTTCAACAATTATGTCTTCCTCTCTAGTGAACTTAGGCATGTATTTTAGGTAATCTCTAGTAGGGAGAGCATTCATGGGTTGAGGTAAGACTAGCGGGGCATATCTAGAAGCCACTATGGAATCCATTGTGTTTCTAGGAGGGTTGACACCTGCCTTAGGGATGAGAGGTGGAGGAGCACTAGGAGGGGAAGGGGTTCGAACAGGGGATACTGGAACTGAGCTTCTGGGAGGAAAGGGAAACAACAAAGGATTTGGAGAGAAGGCTACAGGGCTTGAAGGAAAAGAGGTTTCCTTTTCTGCAAAATCGGTAACTCTAACAGGAGGAGTAATAATACAAACTGGAGTGGGAAACTCTTCTGAGGTATGGGGTCTAGACCAAGGTAAACCTTCAGGGGAGAGAGGAGTGACAAGGATTTATCCCTCCAATCCTAGACCAGGAGGGGAAAAATCAACAGGAACACTCCAAAAAATTAAAGTTTGGGAAACTACAATAGACAGTATGATAGGAAAATGAGAAGCAGATATTGGAGTTTCTAAAGGAGGATAGTAAAAATCATCAGAAATATCTGGTTCAACAGTAGAAGTACCTTCTCGAAGGGCCTTCCCCTTTCTGACAATTTTCTCTGGGTCAGCTTCAGGTGTTGTTAAAGGCAACTGCGGAGTAGACCTTATGTGTCTACATTTAGAAGCCACAGCTGAAACAATGGATTCTCCAGTGGATTCACATCAATGGATTCACCACAATGGATTCGCCAGGTACAAAGTTTCAATATTTGATATACTAAATTCTGATGCACCTTCAGAACTAGTAATATTTTGTCGTTCAATCCCAGGGAAAATCTTCAATTTCATCCCTGGAAATGGAACCAGAAATGTTAGCACTGGAAGTAACCTCTAGATTGCGGTAGAGGTAAGATCGATACCCATCATTTTATATGTTACAATGAATAATTTTTAAATGGGTATAATGGATGCAGACTCAGGATTATAACGCTTTAACTCAGAAAATTGGGTTGGAAAGCATCAGTAGGTGAGGTCTTGGTCTAACTTTAGTCGGTAGGTTTGGTATAGTGGTGAGTAGGGGGGAGAAATTGAGGAGAGTGAAGAGGTCTGCTATTGACATCTAGTATTCCAACATCCTATGAGGAAAATCTTCAGATACAAGATCCTCTTGGATCAAAAGACTTCAAGAAACTGAAAACGATGTAACAACACTGCAATCAAACATACATCACAACACAATTATAACAACTCGACTAGATCATCCATGCCCTAGTATTCAATATCAGATGTAGAGATATGGAAGAGAAGTCTGATTGTTATTAAACAAGAAGTCTCATGACAATACATAATAAGAGAACCAAAAGATTTACTAAAACTTTACAACTAGGAGACTAGCTCAACCATCGACCCTAACAAAATATCAAAACTAAGTATTTATACTTAAAACAACTTTATTCCTTTAGAAACGCACTTTGGTCATTGCATTCAAGGCTTGGCATATGCATCTTCTTCTGTCAGATTGCACTTGCATTATTCTGTCAGACGCAAGATCAGATCGGTATGGGCTTCACAAGAAAATCCATGAGAGGGAACTTTTGGCTGACAGTCTGCCCTTCACGACCAGATTTTCCATGCTTTCCATTTATGTGGTGAAACGAGGTTTCAACCACCTTCCTCATTCTCATTAACTACTTTTACTAGGATCATGACGAAGACTGACACCCATGAACGTTCCAGGCGAACTCATAATTCCTTCGAGTCAATTCTGGCACCTCGAGGCCACACAGATCCTTCTCTTTGACCAAATCGGGCGCATCAATCCTTTGCGCAGCTTTTTTTCGTCACTCCATGTGACCGTAGGCCTTGACCTTTTTCTTATCCCATATGAAATTTCAGGATTTTGTATTTCGGGAGTTTTCACTCCCCTTGATTTCAAATATCTCGATGCTCGACCTTGTGAAATGACCCATCTAGATCGATGGTCGGAATTTGTTTGAACTTGATGGCCACAATCATTTCCTTGAATAATATTAATCGTTTGTTGCTCGACACACACTTTCCCTTTCATTATGGCCCAACTTCCATATGACCACGGGTTGTGACCATGGGCCCAACTTTCGGGCGCATCACGATTTTGTGTTTCGTGAACTCGCGTTGCGCTCCCTGCTCAAACTACTGAGTCACAAAATCGTGACCGCCTCATATCAGGTGACACATGTATATTTTCATTGAATGACCCAGATCATATCGGTATTTCAGGACTTCAGATATCGACGCTTCTCATGTCAGCCTTCCTGAAAAGACTTTCTCCGTGGCTCATATCTGGCACCACGTGTCCTGCTGGGATGGACGACCTAGATTATTTCATGAATTCACATTTCAAAAGTTCGCATGACTCTTCCCTTTGACTTCTCCTTCCCACGAGTCAGTGAAATGATGATCCTGCACCATGCATCCCTCCTTGTACCAATGGCTAGGATAGGCCTCGCAATTTCAGACATCTTTTTGACTCTAAATTTGATGCAACTGTATGATCTTGATCACCCACTGGACGCCGATCCACTCCATCGAATGGATCTCCACCGTTGAAAGATGATCTTGCTCACTCACTTGATTTGAGTCTATATTAGACCTCTCTAAGTGTTGTTCTTGGTGCTCATGACTGCGGCCTATGAACAATTACTCGGATGACTGGTTGAGGGATGGAGAAAACAAAAGGATCAACTACAGAGGTAATGAGAGAAGTGGTTGAATTTAGAGAAAACAAAAAGGCTTAGGGACGACACTTCTCAGGCAAGCCGACAAGGGAAAATAGGTCGATCAAATGGATGAGATAGATAGAAGAAAACTACAAGCCGAGAGGAAAAACTTACGATCAAGTCTGCAAAACAAGATAAACAAGAAAAATTATAGATCTAGGTAGAAACCACAGACTCACAAGACCTTGACGATTTTATGTGATAACAATATGCATTGAAAATGGAAATGGTATGCATTGCCTTTCCATTGACTTGTATGGTATGGTATGGTGTGGTATGGTATGCATTGGCATTGGAAATTGAAATGCATACCATACCAGACCATTTCCATTGTCATTGTCAATACCAATGCATACCATACCAATGCAATGCATACCATACCATTCCTTTGCTAATGCATACCATACCATTTCCAATTCATAGCATACCATTTCCAATTCATACCATACCATTGTCATTTCCATTGCCAATGCATACCATATCATACCATACCATACCATACCCTTGCCATAGCATACCATTTCCAATGTATACCATACCATTTCCATTTCCAATGCCAATGCATACCATACCATACAATACCATACCATACCATTGCCAATGCATACCATACAATGGCAAGACAATGCATACCATTACCATTTCCAATGCATACCATTTCCATTGCCAATGCATACCATATCATACCATACCATTGCCAATGCATATCATATCATACCATACCATTTCGAATGCATACCATACAAGGCAATGAAAAGGCAATGGAAAGGCAATGCATACCATTTCCATTGTCATTTCCAATGCATACCATACCATACCATACCATTTCCATGGAATACTATTGCCAATGCATACCATACCATTTCCATTTCCATTATCAATGCCATTTCCAATGCATACCATACCATACCATTTCCAATGCATACCATACAATGGAAAGGCAATGCATACCATTTCCATTGCCAATGCATACCATTTCCATTTCCAATGCATACAATTGGCAATGCATACCATAGCATACCATACCATTTCCAATGCATACCATACAAGGAAATGGAAAGGAAATGCATACCATTTCCATTTCCAATGCATACCATTGCCATTTCCATTTCCAATGCATACCATACCATTTCCAATGCATATCATACCATACCATTGCTTGATGTCTTGAATATTATAGGGTTGTTATGTGTCATCTTCCATTTCAACAAGAATTTGTTATCTAAACCCTAGTTTATGCTTTCATTTCAAGTCCCCTTTCATTTAATGATTACTTTTGTTAAGGGTTGTTATATTTATCCTATTGTAACTTAGTTTTAATATCATTTATTGGCTTGGAGAGGCATGGAAATGTTATGGCATGACATTGGAAATTTATATTTATTTTTATATAGGTTAAAATGGGAAACTACATGACATGTTAAGCCCTAAATAGTGGCACATTACCCCTTAATTGGGGAATATTACATTACTAATTTTATTTTATTTATATCAGCTTGGGCCCATTAGTTGTAGTTGTACCTCCTAGTCTCCTATATATACCAAGGAGACATTTTCATTTGGAATCATCTTGTACTTGGACATTTATGTGGTGTATAAGGAGATTTCCCCCTCAAATAGGCTTGTTATCTTAAATTCTCTCTTTTTCAAGGCATTGAGTACTTATTTTGAGGTTTTTCTATGCTATATTGATATTTGGTTCTTAACATATGGTATCAGAGCTCAAGGTCTTGGGATTTCGTTGCTACATCTGAGACACCTTGGAATTTTCACTATAATTTGTTTTCTACAATGTTTCAGAAGGAACCACTTGGAGGATATTTAGTAGACAGATCCAGGTACGTTGGATTAAAATTTCAGCTCCCGAGGCCTTATACTTTTGGAGATACAACCTGTGTAATATAGGGTTCTGGAATCATCCTGAAATGAGTCATTGCGAAATTTTCTCTATAAAACATTTTCTGTAACGTTTCAGACCCTAAAATTTGGAGGTTATTCACACAAATTACTAAGGTATCTGTGATAAAACTTTCATATTATGGGTGATCCTAAATTTATAGATACACCTTGTGGAATATAGGGTATCTAAAAAGTCCTATTGACTAGTCTCAAGCAGGTGTTCTGGGTAAAAAAATCATAACTTCTTTCTAGAGTATCCAAATTTAGTGAGACTAGTTGCATTGGATAATGGATAGTCCGTAGTATTTCTGGTACAATTTTCATTTTTATATCAAGTATTTTGTGTGGGGAACACTATACAAGTCAGATCTCCTAGAAAGGACAAAAATCAACAAGCTATGGGGAAGTTACCATAAATTCCACTTGGCACATCCAATTTTGATCAGACCTATGGCATTGCAGAGAAGAAATATCAGAGAAATACAAAAAAGAAATTTTCATACCCAGAAGGGCCAAAACTTTGGAGATATAACAGAAAAAAGATTGTTTAGCATAACCACCTCAAAATCAAGGTTTAAAAGTGATGCTTGGCCAACATGCCACCAAAAAAGGGAACTTCTACACCAAATAATCCTCCAGACAGTCCTACTTGGACTCTTAATGAAGGTGAAGAAATGCGTAGGGACATAAATGAATTACAAAAGAATACAGTGACAAAATATGAACTATAAGGGATGATGGATTCAACTGAAGCTAAATTGGAGGCAATAATGGATACTAAGATGGATGGCTTAAAAAGGGATATCATGGAAGGATTGAAAATTTTCCTAATAGAGAGGACACCTGAAAGTGAAAATGTATCCCATGAAATTCATGATGAGGACACAAGGAACATGAATCAAGAATGGAGAAACTCCAACTTTGCGTTGAAGACCAACCACGTTCCTAAGATTGATATGTGAAAGTTTGATGGCAAGGACCCAATTACATGGATACTTTATATGGAGAAATTTATTGATCTACATAATGTGCCACATACAAAAAGGTACAAATTGCTTCTTTATATTTAGAACTGAATCAATTTTTATGGTATCGATGGATTTGTTCTCACAAATCACTCGTCACTTGGACAATTTTCACAGAGGAAATGATAGCACACTATTAGGATACAAGGAGCAATACATTATTTAGCCAATTGATAAATCTCAAGTGAAAGGGTTCAGTTACACAGAACATTGAGAAGTTCCAAAGATTTAATATAAGGGTAACAGATATTCCAGATGAGCACTTGATTGATGTCTTCATTGAAACTTTGAAGTATAAAATTCAACATGAGGTTTGCCTTTGGGAACCCAAATCATTGGAGAATTCATTTAGGGTGGCAAGAAATGTTGAAATTAAAAATATGGTTATGGCTACTAGAAGGACCAATCCTAACATCTATCAAGAGAATAATTCTCCTTCTTCTAAAACACCTCAACCTACAAGTTTGACACCTCAACAATTGCAGGAAAGAAAAGCAAAAGGGTTATGATTTAATTGTGAGAGCAAGTACAGTAAGGGACATAAGTGTGGTCAGAAGAAATTATTCTACATATATTGTGAAGAGTAAGAAGAACAAGAACAAGAACAAGAACCATCTCAAGATGAAAACGTATAAGCGATTTCTTATGAAGAGTTGACTCCCACGATATTGTGTAATGCATTGGCTGGAATTATCACTCCTCAAACCCTCAAGATAGAAGGATATATCAAAAAGAAAAAGGTAATAGTCATAATTGATTTTGGTAATACTCATAATTTCATTCACTATAAATTAGCCAAAGCTCTAAATTGCTTTGTATATCCAATGCCATAGTTTCAAGTAATGATTGTAGATGGATGAACTATCAATTGCTCAGGAAAATGCAATGAGATCAATCTTACTATGGGGAAATATGTAATGAATAGTCTAATGATTGATATACCCATGGATGGTGTTGATGTCGTACTAGGAATCCAATGGTTACAATCATTAGGAAAAATGACTTTTAATTTTCAAGAACTTTTCATGAAATTTTCATTGGAAACCCAGTAAGGTGATAAGCTCTAATGGAATGAAACAATTATTGAAAAAGGGGCATCAAGGTGTTATTGCACAACTATGCTCACTAGATGTTCAAACATCTAATCCATCTATTCCTCTAGATCTCCAAGGGATCATTGATAAGCATTCCAAATTATTTGAAGATATTCCCAAAGGTATTCCACCCACTCAAAATCATGATCATGATATTCACCTAATTCATGGGAGTGTTCCTACTAACATTAGGCTGTACAAATACCCTTATTCCCAGAAGAGTGAAATTGAGCGTATGGTTGAAGAAATGTTAGAGGCTAGCATTATTAGAACTAGATAAAGTTCTTACTCTATACCGGTGGTAATGGTATTCAAGAAAGATGGCTCATGGAGTATGTGTCCAAATTATATAGAGCTCAACAAGATCATTGTTAAAGATAAGTTTTCCATTCCTGTCATTGATGAATTTTTAGATGAACTACATGGAGAAATCTATTTCACAAAGTTGGATCTTCGTTCAGGGTATCATTGGATTAGAATGAAGAAAGAAGATATCCCAAAAACAACATTCCAAAATCATGAAGGCCATTATGAATTTTTGGTCATGCCTTTTGCCCTTACAAATGCACCTTCCACATTCCAAGGGTGGATGAATTCCATTTTCAATTCATTCCTTCAAAAATTTGTGTTAGTATGTTTTTACGATATACTAATCTATAGCAAGTCTTGGGACGATCATGTGTGGCATGTTGACAAGGTGCTACAACTACTAAAGGAACAACAACTATATGCCAAATCGTCCAAATGTTTCTTTTGCCTAAAGGAGGTAGAGTATTTGGGTGATATTGTATCTCATGAAGGTGTCAAGGTAGACCCTAACAATATTAAGGCCATGATGGACTAGCCGATTCCCAAAACAATGAAGAATCTTAGAGGATTTTTTGGTTTGAGAGGTTACTACTGCAAGTTATTTTGGAACTATGGGAGAATAGAAACACCTTTAATGGAACTAACTAAGAAGGATGAATTTTCATGGACTTCAGAGGCAACTAAAGGTTTTGAACAACTTAAATAGGTGATGTGTAAATATCCTATATTGACCACACCAGACTTCACAAAAACCTTTATTGTGGAATGTGATGCCTCAGGAAATGGCGTTGGTGTTGTCCTAATGCAAGAAGGAAGGCCCATAGATTTTGAAAGTCGACCACTCAAGGGAAAGGAGTTACACAAACAAATTTATGAGAAGGAAATGATGGAAATACTATATGCATTGAAGAAATGGTGCCCTTACCTAATAGGTAGGCACTTCAAGGTCAAAATAGATCATGATAGTATTAAATACTTCTTGGAATAAAGACTATCTTCAGAAGAAAAACAAAACTGGATGACCAAGATATTGGGCTATGATTTTGAAATCATCTATTAAAAAGGGAAGAAAAATGTTGTGGAAAATGCACTCTCAATAAAGGATGAAGATGTTGAGGCCTTTCTCTATGTTATCTCGATCATCCAACCCAACTGGATAATAGAAGAAATGGATGAATGGAAGAATGATGAAAATGTGTGGACTCTCATTCAAAGGTTGTAGCAAGATTCTAGTGCATTAGATACATTTACATGGAAAAATGATTCACTATGGTACAAATATCACTTATATTTATGTAAGAACTCCCAACTTAAACAAAAGGTACTATTGGAATTTCACACCCCTCCGGTAGGAGGGCACTCAGGATTTTTGAAAACCTACCATAAGGTCAAGAAGGATTTTTTTTGGGATGGCCTTAAAACTGATGTTCAAAGGTTTATAGCACAATTTTTGGTTTGCCAACAAAATAAGGTGGAAACAATTAATACACCAGGTCTCTTACAACCATTATCCATCCCAAGTCAGCGTTGGGATGAGGTTTCCATGGATTTCATCATAGGGTTACCGAAGTATGAAGGAAAGAGTTTCATCATGGTGATTGTTGATAGATTTACCAAGTATGCACACTTTTGTGCACTCTCCCATCCCTTCAAAGCCAGTACAATTTCCACCGCATTCATAGAGACAGTTCAAAAACTACATGGAATCCCAAAGATTATTGTAAGTGACAGAGATCCTATCTTCACTGGACATTTTTGGACATAATTATTTTCTTGTTTGGGTACTCAATTGGATCATAGCTCATCCTATCATCCTCAATTTGATGGACGAACCGAGATAGTGAACAAATGTTTGTAAGGCTACCTTCGTTGCTTTGTCTCTAATAAACAAACACAATGGTTCAAATGGTTACCCTTGGCAGAATGGTGGTATACCACTTCCTTTCATACTACAACAAAAATGAAACCATTTATGGCACTCTATGGATACCACCCTCCTTCCATCATTTCTTATCTAAAATAAAAATCTAAGGTTCAAGCAGTGGAAGATCACATCGAGCATCAACAAAAATTTCTCCAAATCTTACAGGACAACCTGACCATGGAACATAATCGCATTTAACAACAATCAAATCAACATCGTAGTGAAATATGTTTTGAAGTAGGGGATTGGTTGTTTTTAAGACTACAACCATACAAACAGATGTCCCTCAAGCAAGCCAAGAAGTACAATAAATTATCACCAAAGTACTATGGTCCTTATAAGGTGTTGCAAAACATTGGTACTATGGCATACAAATTGGAGTTGCCTACATCCTCACGAGTACACCTAGTTTTCCATGTTTCATGCTTAAAGAAGTTTATAGGTGACAAGATATCAGTTCAAACTATATTTCTAGAACTTGACGAGGAAGGAAAAATCATATTGGAGCCTGAATCCATCATTGATACAATAATTCGCCAGTTGAGGAATAGATCCATTTCAGAGTATCTCATTAAGTGGAGAAAACTTCCTGCTGAAGATTCCACTTGGGAAGATGAGTCTCTTATACAGAAGCATCCAGAATTAATCAAGCGTTGTGAAAAACACTTGTCTAAAATGGAGGGGCATGTTAATCCCTAAATAGTGGCACATTACCCCTTAATTGGGGAATATTACATTAGTAATGTTATTTTATTTATGTCGGCATGGGTCCATTAGTTGTAGTTGTACCTCCTAGTCTCCTATATATACCAAGGAGAAATTTTCATTTGGAATCATCGTGTACTTTGACATTTATGTGGTGTATAAGGAGGTTTCCCCCTCGAAGAGGCTTATTATATGAAATTATCTCTTTTTCAAGGCGTTGAGTACTTATTCTGAGTTTTTTCTATGATATATTGATATTTGGTTCTTAACATGACAAGGCATGGTAAGATATACGAAAATGGCATGGCATGGCATGGCTTTGCAAGGCATGGCAATGACATGGTGATGGAATGGAATATAAATGGAATGCCATGGCATATCTTGGAAAGACATAACATTGGCATGGAAATTATTTGATATGGAAAGGCATGGAAATGACATGGCATGGATTGGAAAGGCATGGAAATGGCATGGCATGGAAAGGTTTTAAAATGGCATAGAAATTCCAATGGCATGGCATGGAATGACTTGGAAAGGAATGACAATGGAATGACAATGGCAAGGCATGGCAAAGACATGGCATCAACATGTTTCTGGGATTGTTTTTGGATGGGTCCTTTGTCTCCTTGTGTTATATAATATAAAAATTGGGTAGGAATGTGAAATAAAATCTCATAGATGGTGAAGGGAAAAGAATAATGGTTTCAAGTATCCCTCGAGGAATTTTGGTAGAATAAAATTACTTTCTATAGTGTGTCATGAAATGTAACCTCAAAACCATGATTTGTAGGTGGAAAATGATACCCATTCTAAGATCTAGTTTCCATGTGAACTCTCTCATTCTATTGATCAAAATCAATAAGTTTAGTGGACATCATGGAAGACTGAATAAAAGTTATTAATAATTGATGGGTTTAACAAAATTTACATATACCCACTACACAATCTAAACAAACATGTGCATTAATGAGTCCTTGATTAATCTTTTTGGCATTTATGAAGGGTTCCACATAAATCAAATGATTTATATATGCCATGCAAAGAAATATGGGAATAATGTGTCTTCCCTAGAAAATAACATTGAGCTGAAATTGTTAAGTGATTTACAATTATGTAGACGATAAATGAGAAAATTTATTTCTATAATAAATTATTATAATATGCCTTTTTTAAGGTTACAATATTTTCAAGTGATCACTATTTGAGTGTGGATTTTCATTGGATTTAGATGGAGATAATCAAAGAGGTAGTCCATACTGTTGGATGTGAGTTAGAATATGGATATCCACAACATTCATGCAAATAATTCAGAAGGAATGATCTATCGATGATGTAGAGATACATGGTTGATTAACAAGTAATGCTACTTGAGAACCATTAATTGCTTATGGATATAACACCTAGAAATATTTTCCACCATAATCTATTCCTTAATGCATAATGCAAGTATTTATAATAACTTTAAAAACAAATTAAGGGATTAATACACATAAAATTCATACACTTTGAAATTCATATATTCATCAACATCAAATGTAGAAACAATGAGAATCATAAAAAACATGCCATGAAATGTGTATATATATACTCAACATAGTCTAAATTGTACATTTTTTACAAAATGGAAACTCATGCCCAATATAGAAAGCAATAACAAGTGCCCTAACATAAAAAGAATCTATATCATGGCCTAGATACAAAATGGCAGTAGTTGGTAAATCATTGACCATTTCCACCCTCACCACCCTCAAGAGCATCCTGGAAATCTATCTTTCTTATCTTGCTCGAGGATGCACCTGAATAGGTTCTAGGCCTAGGCATGATTCAACGCTATCAAGACTTCACAAAGATTAAACAATGTTAAAAAAAAAATCATCAACGAATTAATAGACATACAAATTGATACTTTGTAATTTAACCTAAGACAACTCACTAAATATGAAATTTTCAATCGTGAGGGTGTTACCCTCCTCTGTGACCCCAATCTCTCCAAAATTCCACCCTGCATCAGTTATAAAGATCAAGTCAACAAAATTAAACAAATATAGGTAAAAACAAATTCATGAAACATAAAAAATTATCATGAAAGCATTATCTCACTGTGAATATCTCAGGCATCGATGGAGATTCATTGGAAGATGGAGCACTAGGTTGTACAACCTGCTCCAAGACAACCTCTATTGTGGCAGGCTTTGTCGATGGGGCCTAAAGTGGTGGTGGTGTTGGGTGGTAAATAGGTGGGTTGTGATGGACCCTCACAGGCTATACAAGTGATTCCCACACCCTAGGCCTGGAGAAAGGAAACCCAAAAGAAATTCCTAGGTGCCCAAGTGGTGCAATACTACTATACCTAACAAATATATCGGTGGCTTGCATACATATGAATTAAATTGAACTATTAGTACCAAATAGTAAAATTCAAAAACATAAACACAAACAATTTGAGAATTATACGATATTTAACTTTACACATGATAGCTATGACATTGGTGACTTATCCATCCTAGATGGACAATCCCCGACATTGCCTAGTGCCAAATATTATAGAAACAAGAGAACGTATAAAAAAATTGAGGATATCATAAAATAAAGAAATGACTATGTTGAATCTATCAAATGTGATACATAAATTTGTGTACGGTGCACCCAATGAACATGCTACCTCTATTGATGCACCAATGGTGGCACTAGGAATTGATGCATCCATAGGCATAGAAGGTCTACTACTAGGAAACAATAAATAAAAAACAACATACAATCAAATATCTATATAAATACAAAAAATACAAAATAAATATATAATGATGAATAACATAGAGAGGCTTAAGATAATAACCTCCTCCATGAAGTTATGTTGTTCATTGGGCTCTGTAGGACCATAGCATGTCTTCCCACAACTCAAGCATCTATGAGGTTCACATGGATGGACTCTATGTCCATTTTCCCTCTTCTCATTGTACTCTCTTATGCATGCTTACACTCCAACTCTTCTATCAATGTCACTGGAAGGCACCTCTTGCCAAGATAGTGCAACAAATCTACTATGTTGAACTAGGCTATGAGTCAAAGAGGATATGGCTAGATGTACTTGTTGAAATTTCTCTGCAATAGGAGGATGTTGGGTAGGGGGTCAGGCCTTCACCTGGGGGGACGAGGACCTAACTTATGTTCGCTCATGTCATGTTCTCAGCCCTGTGTGGACTCTCGACCCGACCCATGGAAGTCACCAATGTCAAAGTAGTTGACATTCTTATCCATAATAAACTCAACCCATAATTTTATGAGAAAATATAAGGGAATCTCCCTATTATTGTAGGGAAGTTTATAAAAAAACATGTACCACCTATCTAACAAGTTTTGACTAATCCAGGGATGCATGCACCAATAAATGGAAATGTGTTTCCTAGTCAATAGTAGTTCTTGTCCATTTCTAGGAACCCTAAAAACAGACAATATTTGTTGTTTTGAAATGCCCAGTTCTTTCAGTTGGTTTCTGTCCAAACTAGTGCTATAGTAATCATACATTTGTGCCCTATAATCAGAAATAGAGGTCAATTTCCCTTGGGAACTTGCAATGGACTCCACAATGATGTCTAAAGAAGTGTCCAAGGAGACTCTACTAGGCTCTCTAGTCTCCCTGAATGTTTCCTCAAGGGTTCATAATATAACCAAACCCTCATCAATTTCAGTGTTTACATTGTGTGGTGGTGGTGGGTTGGGGTTTTGATCTTCTTGTTTTTATTTTGAGGGGTTTACATTGTCTTGGGGTTCCATTGTATTATATATGTTGCAATTTAAAAGAAATGGCATGTAAATTAGGTTCCTTTTTTATTTAAAATGCAAAATTAGTTTTTTTTTTTTAAATTTAGATCATTGGGAGCAAATAACTAAATTGGGATGAATAAATAGGATTAAAATTAAGAAAAATATAACATACATAGACACAGTGCCCCCCTCCTCCCTTTCCTCCTCTTCTCTATATCCACTATATTTTCCTAATGAGAGAAGCGTGAGCGTGATTTGGGCACAAATCGCACTCGAGCCCTTAATATATTTTTATCAGTAAGATCGTGAGGACGGTCTTAAGATCTCATGCATGGTCTTAAGATTTTGTGCATGATATTAAGACCGCGAATGTGCTCTTAAGATCACACACGTAGTTTTTCCACTAAACCTATGTGGCAATGTATGTAGAGGTTCAGACATATCTGAACCTATATGTATAGGAATGCGTGCACATTCCTAAGAACATCAAACATTCCTATGAGTGCACATTTTTAATCATTCCATTGCCAGTTTTCCGACCACCAATTTCTTGCACACACCCAACAATGTGAATTTCTATTTCCCACTAATTGTAGGTTAGTCAAACACAATATAATTTAGAGTGATAATATCTTACCTGATAGTTTTGCATAGGAAAAACAAATGTTGAAAATGTTGAGTGTTGAGTATATATCGTACCACACATGTCTAACTGATTTTGTTCTATATGGAAACAAATATGCAAAAAAAGAGATATGTCCAAAATGTGGGAATGACATATACCATAAATCGAAAAACAAGGGTAAGGCACATGGTCCTCATCATAATATATTGAGGCACATGCCTATAATTCCAAGGATTCAAAGGCTCTTTTGCTTCAAACAATTAGCCATGTTGTAGGGGTGGCATACCTCACATAGAAGTGAGCAAGGAGTTATGTGAATCCCAACATATTCAATAGCCATGAAGCATATATAGGATGGATGTTAAGCCCTAAATAGTGGCACAATACCCCTTAATTGGGGCATATTACATTAGCAATGTTTTTTTATTTATGTCGGATTGGTTCCATTAGTTGTAATTGCACCTCCTAGTCTTCAATATACACCAAGGAGACATTTTCATTTGGAATCATCTTGTATTTGGAAATTTATGTGTTGTATAAGGAGCCTTCCCCCTCGAAGAGGCTTATTATCTAGAATTATCTCTTTCTCAAGGTGTTGAGTACTTATTCTGAGGTTTTTCTATGCTATTTTGATATTTGATTCTTAACATTTTGTGTCAGAGCTCAAGGTCTTGGGTTTTCACTGCTTCATATGAGACACCTTGGAATTTTCACTATAATTTGTTTTCTACGATGTTTCAAAAGTAACCCCTTGGAGGATATTTAGTAGAACGATCAGGGTACGTTGGGCTCAAATTTCATCTCCTGATACCTTATACGTTCGAAGATATAGCATGTGTAAGATATGGTTATGGAATCATCATGAATTTGGTCATCACAAATTTTTCACTATAAAAATTTTATGTAACGTTTCAGACCCTGAAACCTAGAGGATATTCATATACATTACCAAGGTAGTTGTGATACAAATTTCAGCTTCTGGGTCATTCTACTTTTGTAGATACATCCCGTGTAAGATAAGGTATCTGACTAGTCATATTAACTAGTCTCAAACATGTGTTTTGGGTAAAAAAATGATATCATTCAGTGAGTATCCAAATTAAGTGAGACCAGTTCCATTGGATAGTGGGAATTTTGTAGTATTTATGGTGAAATTTTAAGAATCAAATATCAAATATTGTTCTCTTGGAACGCTTTACAATTACACTCTCCTGTAAGGGACAAAAATAAGCAAGGTCTAGAGAAGTTACCATAAATTCCACTTGGAACATCCAATTTTGATCAGACCTATGGAATTGTAGAGAAGATGTATCAAAGAACTAAAAAATGAAAATTTCAGACCCAAAAGAGCTGAAATTTTGTATATATAACAGAATAAAGATCATCTAGAAGAACCATTTCGAAATCAAGGTTTAAAAGTGATACTTGGCCAACATGCCACCAAAAAGGGAACTTTTACACCAAATAAGCCGCCAGATAGTTCTACTTGGACTCTTGATGAAGGTGAATAAATACGTAGGGACAAAAATGATTTACAAAGAAGACGATAAGAAAATATGAAGTATAAGGGATGATGGATTCAACTGAAGCTAAGTTGGAGGAAATAATGGATACTAAGTTGGATGGTTTAAAAAGGGAGATCATGGAAGGATTGAAAAATTTCCTAATAGAGAATCCACCTGAAAGTGAAAATGTATCCCATGAAATTTATGATGAGGACACAAGGAAGATGAATCAATATTGGAGAAACTCCAACTTTGGGTTGAAGACCAACCACTTTCTTAAGATCGATATGAGGAAGTTTGATGGAAGGGATACAATCACATTGATACTTCAAATGGACCAATTATTTTATCTACATGACGTGCCACATACATAAAATGTACGAATTGCTTATTTATATTTAGAACCCAATCAATTTGGGTGGTTTCGATGAATTTGTTCTCGCAAATCACTTGTCACTTGGACAATTTTCATGGAAGAAATGATAGCACACTATGAGGATACAAGGATCAATACCTTCTTTACCCAATTGATAAATCTCAAGCAAAAGGGTTAAGTTGTGGACCATATTGAGAACTTCCAAAGATTGAATATAAAGGTAACGGATATTCTAGATGAGCACCTAGTTGATGTATTCATAGGAACTTTAAAGGATAAAATTCAACATGAGGTTCGCCTTTGGGAACCCAAATAATTGGAGAATGCGTTCAGGGTGGCGAGAAATGTTGAAAGTAAAAATATGGCTAAGTCTACTAGAAGGACCACTCCTAACATATATCGAGAGAATAATTTTCCTTATTCTAAAACACCTCAACCTACAAGGTTGACACCTCAACAATTGTAGGAAAGAAAAAAAAAAGATTTATTCTTTAATTCTGACAACAAGTACAGTAAGGGACATAAGTGTGGTGAGAATAAATTATTCTACATATATGGTGAAGAGGAAGAAGAACAAGAATAAGAAAAAGAACCATCTCAAGATGAAAACGTAGAAGAGATTTTTTCTCAAGAATTGACTCCCATGGTATCATGTAATGCATTGGATGGAATTAGCACTCCTCAAAACCTCAAGATCAAAGGATATATAAAAAATAAAAATGTAATAGTCCTAATTGATTCTAGTAGTACTCATAATTTCATTCACTATAAATTATCCAAAGCTCTCAATTTCTTTATATATCCAGTGCCAGAGTTTCAAGTAATGATTGCAAATGGAGGAACTATCAATTTCTCGGGAAAATGTCGTAAGATCAATCTTACTATGGGGGAATATGTAATGAATATTCCAATGATTTATATACCCATGGTTGGTGTTGATTTCGTACTAGGATTCCAATGGTTACAATCATTGGGAACAATGGATTTTAATTTTCAAGAACTGTTCATGAAATTTTCATTGGAAGAAAAGGAAATTGAGTTAAGGGGTATCACAGGGAAACCCAGTAAGGTGATAATCTCTAATGGCATGAAAACATTATTGAAAAATGGGCATTAGGGTGTAATTGTACAACTACGAACACTAGATGTTCAAACTTCTAAGCCATCTATTCCCCGAGATCTCCAAGGTATCATTGATAAGCATTCCAAAGTATTTGAAGATATTCCTAGAAATATTCTACCCACTCGAAATCATGATCATGGTGTTCACCTAATTCCTGGGAGTGTTCCTCCTAACATTAGGCCTTACAGATACCCTTATGCCCAAAAGAGTGAAATTAAGCATATGGTTGAAGAAATGTTAGAGACTGGCATTAATAGACATAGCCAAAGTCCTTACTCTGCACCACTGGTAATGGTACTGAATAAAGAGGGCTCATGGCGTATGTGTCCAAATTATAGAGAGCTCAAAAAGATCACTATTAAAGATAATTTTCCCATTCCCATCATTGATGAATTGTTATATGAACTAAATGGAGCAATCTATTTCACAAAGTTCGATCTTGTTCATGGTATCATCAGATTAAAATGAAGGAAGAAGATATCCCAAAAATAACATTTTGAACTCATGAAGGCCGTTATGAATTTTTGGTCATGCCTTTTGGCCTTATGAATGCACCTTCCACATTCCAAGGGTTGATGAATTCCATTTTCAATCCCTTCCTTCGATTTTTTTTTTTTTTTTTTTTTGATGATATACTAATCTATAGAATGTCTTGGGAGGATCATGTTTGACATGTTTAAAAGGTGCTACAACTACTAAAGGAGAAACAACTATATGCCAAACCATCCAAATGTTTATTTGGGGTGATGGACGTAGATTATTTGGGTCATGTTGTATCTCATGAAGGTGTCAATGTACACCCTAACAAGATTAAGGCCATTATGGACTGGCTAGTTCCCAAAACATTGAAGAATCTTAGAGGATTTTTGGGTTTAACAGGTTACTACCACAATTTTGTTCGAAACTATGGAAGAATAGTAGCACCTTTAATGACATTAACTAATAAGGATGAATTTTCATGGAATCTAGAGGCAACTCAAGCTTTTTAACAACTTAAAGAGGCGATGTGAAAATATCCTTTCTTTACCACAACAGACTTTGAAAAAACCTTTATTATGGAATGTGATGCCTCGGGAAATGGAATTGGTGTTTTTATAATGAAAGAAGGAAGGCCCCTTGCTTTTGAAAGTGGTGAAACCCCCCCTTTCTCTCCAAAGGGTTACTCGACCTCCTAGTCTTGGATCGTTGAATTTACTGAGTTAGAACGACTCGTTGGGTCCCTGCATGTACCCGTAATTTCTTTATCCGCACACACAGGTTTCTTGCACGAGTGACCATGGCTGTGACTGTGGGTTTACCTCTCTACATTTCATACTTCGAGGATATCCTGAATCCTTCATTAAAATTTCCCAAACGCTCTCCTTCGAGGTTCCAAACTCCTACCACGTGTCTCCTTGGATTCGCTGGCCCACTATGGTTCGGACTTTGCAAACCCTAAGCCTTCCGCTCACAAATCTCTGATCTTATGATTCCCTAACCCCTTAATCCATTGCCACGTGCTCTCCTGCAATCAACGGTTAGGGTTGAATCATAATTTCAGACTTCACGACTCTGTTTTCGTCAAGTCTCAAACTTGTCGAAACTCCGAAGTGTTGAAACGCTCCAAGAATATCTTCCATGTAGCTCTAGCAAATCAAATTGTCTGGAATCATTCACCTTCCTCCAAGAATGGATATCACATTCACTGATTTTAGTGAAGACTCCCAGGAATTCTTCCCTTGAAGGTCTTCCGCAACTCTCCCTCCTAAGATTTACTCCTTTGAGTTTCTTTGTTCCTCTAAACAATATCCTTGACACTTAGTCGAATTCCTGGTTTGTGCACGCCTTGCATAAGACTTACATCCACGACTCAACTCCTCCTTATGGATGGCCTTGCACTCCTTACAACTATCCTCCAACCACTTATGTCCCTTGTGACTGAAATCACGCTATTTGTCCTGAGCTTTCAAGTCCAAAAACTCTGTCACACACTCCTTGGATACAAATATTCACTGTCTCTTCTGATCTTTTGAGTTGAAACAGACTCAATCACGCACTCCTTGCAGACACTATGAACACATTTCACTCGCTCACTGAATATAAATGATTGAAACTTATCTACTCCTCACGATGACTCATACATTCAACAAAGAAAATGAAGTCATGGAATTAAAAACAAAAATAACAGAGAATTGAAAAATAACAGAATCTCTACCATTCATTCAGATAGACACATAATGATGCAGGAGCATCCACACGTCATCAAGCGAGCCAGCGCGCACGGAGAAAGAACCTACAGCTGGACAGTGCCAGCACGCACATTTTGAAATGCTTTGGGGATTGTTGCGCCGTCGTTTGGAAGAGGCATTCAAAGCAAG